>CP025646.1:6293927-6372296 GCA_003576665.1 Ipomoea trifida
AGGATTTGTCCAGTGAGTATACTGTTAAATCTACATATCGCTTGTTAACTGGGAGGTTGAGTGTGGTGGATGAGATGTGTTGGAGAGGGATGTGGGAGTGGGATTTACCTCTTAAGATAAATTGCTTTCTTTTGGGCCTTGTGTTCTAATAAGCTGCCTACAAAAGATTTGTTGGCTATCAGACGAGTGCCTTGTGGATTGATTTGTCCTATGTGTGGTTTGGTACCGGAGTCCGCAGTTCATCTTTTTGCGAATTGCACTTTTATTCATGAGTGTTGGCGTGAATTACATGTGAATTGGCGAATGGCTTATGTGGATTGTCTTGATACTTGGATTTCGGATATGTGGTCATCTTTGCCTAAAGATTTGATTATTAAATTGATTGTTGTTTGTTGGGCAGCATGGGACAACCGGAATAATATGGTGTTTAATCACCAATGCATGACTACAAAAGTGTTGGTCACTACTGCTTTGCATTATTACAATGATTGGCTGAAGATTGCAGTGACTACCCGTACGCCTTGTGTTTCTCAAAATGGTCCAAGGTATTGTATACGCTGGCAGCCTCCTATGGGGGGTTTTCTAAAGATTAATGTGGATGTTGTTTTGGATTATGCTCAAAACAAAATGGCATTTGGTTGGGTTGTGCATGGAGAGGAGGGTGACGTTAGGGGATTGGGATGGAGAGTTGACGATGGAGTGTACTCGGTTCGTGAAGCTGAGGCGGTGGGGGTGTGGGAGGTTTTGAGTTGGGTTAAGCAGAAGGGTTGGTTTCGGGTTGTTGTGGAGTCTGATGCGCAGGTCGTTACGAATGCTGTTGGTGGTGGTAAATGTAGTGGCCATTTTGGTTTAATTACTAAGGATATTCGATCTATTTTAGATCAGTTAAATTTGGTTTCTATTTGTTTTGTTAAGAGGGAAGCTAATATGTTAGCACATACTATAGCGAAGAAATCTTTGGATGGTTCGTGTATAGGTGATGTGGATTATTTTGATTGTATCCCTCGTTTTGTCTCTTGTATTGCTCGTTTGGATATTGTGGAAATTTAATATATGTGGTTTGTTTGGTTTTCAATAAAAAAAAATTGGTCATTCCTATGATGTGTGTACTAGTGAGGTTGAGGTACAACTCTTTCTGAATTTATAACCCTATGAGATAAGTGGTCCTATTGAGATGGGCTTAATTAATTCATTGCTTAATAATTGAGAGGGTGAGCATAAAATGCTCTTAATGATTTCATACCCTAATTTAGGTAGTCGATATTGAGATAGACTTAATGAAATCACCTACTTGAGTGAAAAAGGGTTAGCCGTCTTTTATGATAGATAATGGGCTATCTTTCTAGAGCACTCATGAGCAACCCGAAGTTGATTTGAACTAAATATATATGTAGTTTTTTTCTGGAACATACAAAAGATCTAAGGTGTGATGTGTGTCACTATGGTTTAAATCTCTAGTCGAAGAGTTCAAGATTTGTTCACTCACTAGATCAAAGGATACCATGTGTCACTATATGCCAGTTCAAGATTCGGTCACTAGAAATTAAGTGTAAAACCTTTATACTTATAAAAGTCTTCCTTTTTATTCTCTTGCGTTTGTGGGGGATTGTTGGGAAAAATGCAACCTGTTAGGAACCCCGAGACCTTAGATTTTGATGATACCAATATGATTAGTGCAGGCCCCTAATTTTTTACCTTAGCATGTATATGTTAGAGAGGCCGAGTTCATGGGCTATTTGATGTAATAGTATAGGCCGAGTACTAGCTGTGTACTACTAAGTCATACTCGAAGAATAGAGTAAATTGCTGAAGCACGAGTCATTGAAGTTCAGAAATCTTAAAGGTCAAAGACATGATTAAAGAAGACCAAGAGAACACAAAGGCCAAATCATGGAAGGGCTCGTTTCTTGATGAACAAGAAGGGCGAATGGTTAAAGAACATCATTCGAGGAGAATTGAGAGAGTGACAAAGACAATCATTCTTATAAGCATTTAAGGCACGAGCAATGAATTTCTTATGTGGACAAGCTAGGAAACATTCTCTAAGCTTCTCTCTATTCGAGACCTTAAAGTCATGGATGATCAAACTTGGACTATCAAGTCCTAGGAAATGATCCCAATGAGCATTTAATGACATGTCCTTTAGTGTAAGACAAAAAAAAAACAAATTGTCTATGCACTTTAGCAGACAAACGGATGCATAGTACTGACATCTACATGGCTCATATACCCATTGGATATTGCACATTGGACAATAGGTTTTAAATTTTTGTCTTCCCTCCAACGGACACAAATTCACACCTATAAATACCCTCACCCTCATTTATTTGAGTTAGCTGGTCCATAAGTGTTATTGCGATCTATACGCTCAATATTTTTCAAGCAATTTCAGTGTGCAAATATTCAAAAGCTTAAAGTTTCATCTAGCTTCAAGAGTAATATTCTTATTTTAATTTTTGCATAATTTCAATGGTGTGGCTTAAGTTAAAACTTCTAAAATTTACCATGCTACCAGGGGAAAAGCGTGGTATGAGCCAGATTGGTGGAAATTTGGGGATGAAAAAACGTAAGTGAACTTTTTTGTTGTCACAAATTTGATAGTGTCCTATGTTAGTGGCATATATCTGACTTAGGTTTTGTTGGAAAATCTTTGGTTGAATTTCCGTTCCATTTTTGATGTCGTTCTTGCTTATTATGTAATTGATAATTCATACTCAAAACTTTAAAAAATTCCAGACAAATCATTCATAAATTTTAGTAGAAGTTTTCCTTATTAGGTTACAAGTTACAACCAACGGAATTTCTAAGTGTACAATGAGGTCAATATATTCAGTTATTTATGCACAGATTAAAAAAGAGAATGTTGTCTTTAATATGCACATAGAATGGGTTCTGGGATTAATTATGGGCCTATATTTGTAGAATTAAAAGCTGCAAACATACATTGGCATTCTTGTAGTTTCCTTGGTGATTATGTTTCCTTGCTCTAATTTAAGCAGTTTTAATGTACTATATATAAATGTCGTTTGCCTCCCTGTTTTTATACCATTAATTTAATAGGCTAAGAAGTAAAGATATTGGTTATGTACTTATGTTGTTTATAGCTAGGTCGATGTTAGGCTATATTTATTCTTGTTTACAAAAGCATTTCAATCTTTGTTGTTAAAGTTTGATAGTTCCTTGTGGTAATAGGGTGAAAAGCTAATAAAGAAATTGAAGAGTACTATTGCTGCTTTAAATGTCGTTTGTCACCCTGTTTTTACACCTTTCTCTGGTTGTGGTAGTGGTTGAGCAGAAAAGTATGTGCTGAAATTTTTTTGGGTAACTTGTGATGTTATAAGCTAGGAAACATAGCTTATAACATCTAATACAACTGACATAGCTACTCAGCTGCCTTCCTTCCCTTTCCCTTTCCTCCTTCTTCCTTCCCTTTCCCTTTCCCTCTCCTTCTTCTTCTTCTTCCTTCCATCCCTTTCCCTTTCCCTTTCCCTTCTTCTTCTTCTTTTCCTCAGCTGCTTTCCTCTCAACAGCCTCCTTGGCCTCCTCCTTTGCTTTAGCTGCAGCAACTTCTACTTTAGCTACAGGACACCTGCAAATCTCTAATTATTGTAAGCAACTGGTACTTTAAGATATTCAAATCCATTATAGGCATATGTATGCCTTTTAACATAATAAGAATAATTCAAATTGCATACATATCCAAACTGATTAACTAGGCAGGGATTAAGCACGCTCTGATACCAAATGTTAGAATAAATTTACATTTACAATATAATGTAACGATTTAACTTGTATAGCGAAAGCCAATAGAATCGAGCATCTCCAGCCATAGTTGTTGATTTATGTTACATTTCTTGATATTGTTGTTTGTCTACCACTTGTCTCTTGAGCAACTAGATGGTGTAGTGTGTAAAGTTGTAGAAGGAGCAGTGAGAGGACCGATGCTTAAATAGCCTACGCGCCATCATTATAGTCTAAGTAACGGAAATTGTTACTTCTGTTTCAAACGCTATACAAGTTAAATTGTTACAATATATTGTGAATTTATATTTATTCTAACAGGTATCAGAGCATCTCCAGCCATAGTTGTTGATTTATGTTGCATTGCTTGATATTGTTGTTTGTCTACCACTTGTCTCTTGAGCAACTAGATAGTGTAGTATGTAAAGCTGTAGCAGGAGCAGTGGGAGGACCGTTGCTTAAATAGCCTACGTGCCATCATTATAGGCTAAGTAACGGAAACTGTTACTACTATCAAACCATAATATAATGGCCATAAATGGCCTACTACTTGCACCACTTAATATTGCATCTTCTTTTTGCCCTTTACGGTGAAATTAGGGTTTATCCCATACAAATATACTTACGGGTTATGTTTTGTTAGAGCAAAGACCAATCTGAACTTTGCCCTGCAATACTTGCATTTGCTATCAGTTTCCCGTTCTCCACGAATAGCGTTGGATTTCAAGCTACGGTTCCCATGCGAGAGTGAGAGACTCGAGAAACAATAAATCATGCAAGAGTGTGAATGATGCGAGTGTAACGATGCGAGATGCGAGAGATTGTGCACTTGACTAAGCAATTTTGCTAAGAAAATATATACATATGTATACATAATTACATACTGAAAGTAGCAAATCAACAAATCATATGCATATGTATGTCTTTTAACATAATAAGAATAATTCAAATTGCATACATATCCAAACTGATTCACAAGGCAGGGATTAAGCACGCTCTGATACCACGCTTTGATACCAAACGTTAGAATAAATTTACATTTACAATATAATGTAACAATTTAACTTGTATAGCGGAAGCCAATAGAATCGAGCATCTCCAGCCATAGTTGTTGATTTATGTTACATTTCTTGATATTGTTGTTTGTCTACCACTTGTCTCTTGAGCAATTAGATGGTGTAGTGTGTAAAGTTGTAGCAGGAGCAGTGGGAGGATCGTTGCTTAAATAGCCTACGTGCCATCATTATAGGCTAAGTAACGGAAACTGTTACTACTATCAAACCATAATATAATGGCCATAAATGGCCTACTACTTGCACCACTTAATATAGCATCTTTTTTTTGCCCTTTACGGTGAAACTAGGGTTTATCCCATACAAATATACTTACGGGTTATGTTTTGTTAGAGCAGAGACCAATCTGAACTTTGCCTTGCAATACTTGCATTTGCTATCAGTTTCCCGTTCTCCACGAAGAGCGTTGGATTTCTCCGGTTCCCCATGCGAGAGAGTGAGAGACTCGAGAAACAGTGAATGATGCAAGAGTGTGAATGATGCGAGATGCGAGAGAGTGTGCACTTGAGTAAGAAATTTTGCTAAGAAAATATATACATATGTATACATACTAAAAGTAGCAAATCAACAAATCATAGGCATATGTATGCCTTTTAACATAATAAGAATAACTCAAATTGCATACATATCCAAACTGATTAACTAGGCAGAGATTAAGCACGCTCTGATACCACACGCTGATACCAAATGTTAGAATAAATTTACATTCACAATATAATGTAACAATTTAACTTGTATACAATATAATGTAACAATTTAAGTTGTATAGCGGAAGCCAATAGAATCGAGCATCTCCAGCCATAGTTGTTGATTTATGTTGCCTTTCTTGATATTGTTGTTTGTCTACCACTTGTCTCTTGAGCAACTAGATGGTGTAGTATGTAAAGCTGTAGCAGGAGCAATGGGAGGCCCGTTGCTTAAATAGCCTACGTGCCATCATTATAGGCTAAGTAACCGATATTGTTACTACTATCAAACCACAACATAATGGCCATAAATGGCCTACTACTTGCACCACTTAATATAGCATCTTCTTTTTGCCCTTTACAGTGAAATTAGGGTTTATCCCATACAAATATACTTACGGCTTATGATTTGTTAGAGTAGAGACCAATCTGAACTTTGCCTTGCAATACTTGCATTTGCTATCAGTTTTTCGTTCTCCACGAAGAGCGTTGGATTTCCTGTTCCGGTTCCCCATGCGAAAGAGTGAGAGACTCGAGAAACAATGAATGATGCAAGAGTGTGAATGATGCGAGTGTGAACGAGGCAAGAAAAATTTACAAGCAAATAAATGCACAAACTGGCAAGCCTATCGACTCTAGTGAGTCTATTCACCCCCCTCTAGACTCACTTATCAACCTATTGGGACCAACAAGTGGTATCAGAGCAGTTTCCTTGAACAGTGAACACTTTGTGTATATTCCTCGGAGAACTCTCTTCATTAAATCTGAAAAATCGTAGTTTTCACTTTGCACGTATTTTAAAATGGACCATCATCAATCTAGGTACTTAGTGTTTAACCTGAACAAGTTTGATAATTGGAAAGTGCGCATGTAGGCACACCTTTCGGCCATACACGATGAAATGTGGCACGTCATAACAGACGAACCCATTGAAATCTTAGAGGTTAACCCGAATCGTGTCGCTAAAGGGCCTAATGCTCAAGAAATGAGAACAAAGTCGAAGGCATCCCTCACATTCGAAGAAAGGACCAGAAGTAATCTCGACAATATAGCCCGAGACATACTCTACAAGGCACTAGACGAGTCATTGTTTCCAAGAGTAAGAAAGTGCAAGACAACAAAAGAAATATGGGATGTTCTCATGTATATCGGAGAAGGGGATGAGCAAGAGAAGGAAAACAAGTTAACGATTGCCATGAAGAAGTTCGAGGAATTCAAGATGGGATCAACCGAATCGATTGCTAAGATGGAATCTAGATTCATGAAACTGCTGAGTGAGATTGCAGATCTGGGCAAAGAGCTAACACAAAAGAAAATCAACTTAAAGATACTTCGGGGTCTTCCCAAGAGTTGGGAGATGATGGTGATCGCGATGAGAGATCATGAAATCGAAAGACAACCAGCACCACTGAAATTTTCAGTGATCTCAAAGCCTATGAGTTCAAGCGGGAAGCATTGCATGAAGACGAGGCAGATACGAGAAATGTAGCTTTTGTTGCAAGCCAACAACCATCAACATCTACAAGGTTAAAGTCTAATCCCTCTGATTTATTTACTGATGATCAGTTTGCTTTATTTATGAGAAAGTTCAAATGGTTCATGAGAAAGAATCAATTTCATGACAACCCTGGAAAATCGAGATCATCGAGGCAGAGACATGCTAACAAGCCTAGCAGGTCGAGATCTCGTGAACCAGAAGAACTCCAAATGTTGTGCTACAACTACTGGAAGCCTGGTCACTTCAAAGTTGAGTGTCCCTATCCCATTGTCAAAAAGCATCAAGACCAAACAGGTGGATATGGGAAATGATCTAGAAGTCAGACCAACTCGAGGAGTATGCCCACTAAGAGCAACAATCAAAACGTGAACTACTCGGGTAACAATCACAAAAGTGATCGTAGAAGAAAATCCCTTGTCGTAGAGGAGAAACCGGACGAGAAGGTCGAAGAACCATGTACTTCTAATTTGAGTTCCGATAGTGAGAGCTCAGAAGAAGAGAAAGGACTTATTTGTCTCTTTAGCCAAGAAGAGTCAGACGAAGAAGAGTTGTGCTTAATGGCTGAGGAATAAGAGGTAAACTCTCAAGACCCCTCTTCTGATTAAAACTCTGAGTCTAGTTATCATGAAGATCCTAGGGATTCATTTATCAAAATGATGAAGGAATTCAAAGTGATGAAGTATATGCATTCTAAGTTGAAAGTAGAGAATGCTCAACTATTGACCGAAAGAAAAGATCTCGAGAACTTAGTGTTCAAAAATAACGAGATGCTTGAGTCTATGGGTTTGCTCGAGACACAAATTCGTCTACTCCAAGAAGAATGTAAAGCAAGAGAAATAAGAGAGCATAACTTGCATGAGGTCATTGCGACATTCACTAATTTGTCCAGAATAATGGACCGAATGGTGGATGATCAAAGGTCACCTGGGAATAGAGTCGGACTTGGCTATGATTCTAGCTCTCCATCACATGTCCTATTGACAAGACTAACAAACCCTTTTACTAGTGGAGGTTTAAATTCTGTATTTGTCCAAGGACAAACCGAATATCCTAAGCCAATGAGAAATGATGATAAGGCAAAAGAACCACTATCAACGAGCCAGTCGAAAGACAAGGCGGAACCATGAGTTGTGGAACCTATGAGAGGAAGTTCCTTAAATAGTAACCCGAGGAGTAATAAAAGAACAACTCGGTATAGACCTTATGAAAATAACTGGAATGGTCGTCACACGAATGGTCAACCACGAGGAAACAACCAATCTAGGGTTAATTCCCATAGCAACCCGAGGCATCATTATTCACAAAGGGAACACAAAGGTAAACCTCAAGGGAGAACTAGTCCTTACCCGAATAATGGTAAAGGATATAAAAAGTCTTAGAGACCCTCTGATAGGTACATGGGAGGTGCTAGAAGACTTTACCCTTTAGAAGAAAATTGGTTTATGGACTGAACTAATAAGCCTCCAAGATACCTATAAAATTGAGTACATATTAGGGTGTTTTGTCACGTTTTTAGCATCCTTACATGATGAACTATGATCAAATATGCTTTAAATTCACTAACCAACACGCAAAGCTATTTTTAGCCTAAATGAGGTGATACAGGAGTCCCGGGAGCCAATAGGAACGAAAACCGAGCTTAAAGAACGAACCAGGCAAGATCGGAGCCCCGAAGCACCCAAGAAGACCGCCACACGCGTGTGAGTGCGCGTGGCCACAATCTAGTAGCCTCCCATGCACGATCACACGCGTGTGGAGCGACGTGGAGACTGCAATGCGCGAATTTCCCTAGGGTTGCTTTTCGAAGACTATTTAAACCCACTTGATAGATTTTCAGAGGGGGATCCCAATTTTTAGAGAACTTTTCCATTTTTGAGACCTTTAGATAATTTTAGGATTAGTCTAGATAATTTCTATTGTAGAAGACAACAAGCTTGGATTGAAGGAGCACTTCATTCTAGGTGATTTCTATTACATTTCTAATTTATTTACTATTTTGTTCTTGGATTGAATTAGCTTTTGCCTTGAATTTCATATCATGAGTGGCTATTTTAATCTAGGGATTTGGATTGTGTGAAGATATGTTGCTAGTGTGATGATCTTATATCTATTTTTGGATCTAAATGCTTAGATTGTTGGGTTATCTATTCTTGTCTATTGATTGTTGTTTTGATGAGATCTTGTTTGGATTTGGCCAATCTAGATGAGAGATTGAGCTCTTGACTCTTTCATGTCTTTGATTAGAGTTAGGATTGAAGCTTTGTAACAATCATAGATCCTATGGACTTCTTAAGAATAGTAGGATAGTGTGTAGCCTAAGTGTTTGATAAAATTCCTCTTAGAACTTTGGATGCTTGAAGGCATTCCTAAGTCCAAGAAGCCTTAGTACACAAAGGTGGAAAAGGACTAAGAACACACACTCTTGAATAGCCAACATCTTTGTCTTGTTTATCCATTACCTTAGACACACCAAGATGCAACATAGATGAGCGATATCCAATCCCTACCTCTTTACATATTTTCCACTCTCTTTTACTTTACACCATTTTCTCATACAAACCCAACCTTATGAACTCCTTTCACTCACAAATCACCATTCACCACACTCGAATCCCTTGCATGACTCAATTACGTAAACGCTCGAACATTTGATACACCTCCACGTCCTTCCTTCGAGACCGACACTCGGGGAGTCACTGACTTTCCGTTTTAACACACATATCTTTTGACATTTCACCCTATCACTCACAAGTTGTTGTCAAAATGGCGCCGTTGCCGGGGAAGGCAATAGGTTGTCAAATGTTTTAGTTTACTTTGATTGAATGATTGCTAGATTTGAGCATTGTTAATCCATACCATTTTCTTTTGTTTCATTTTCTATTTTATTCTTTTTTGCTACTTACCCAATTGACTACTTCTAGTCAATTGTGGAATCTTTGCTTCATTGATAATATTACCAGGTGAATGCACACGCGAGCAAAGGGAAATCAAGGCTTACTACCTTACATTTCAGAAATCAATAGAGCAACTAGGAAGAAAATTACCAAAGGTCACAAATAGCTTCATCAAGCGCAACAAGAAATCCACAAGGAAGAAGAGCAGCTATACCAAACCCGCCCCCAGTTCCAGTTATTCCACAAGGACCAATTAACCATGAAGAACCAATTCTTGAAGAACCACAAGCTAACAGAGCAAACCCACAAGAAAACATTCGTGAAGAAGAATACTATGGAATTCCTCAGGAACCCCAGAGATCAATTGCAGATTATATGACTTCAGATTTTAACATGCACAACTCGATCTATGTACCACCGATGGAAAACGTCAACTTTCACGTGCATCCAACTATTCTCACACTGGTCCAGAATAGTCAATACTCGGGATTGCCATCCAAAGATCCCAATGCACACATAACAAGGTTCATACGAGCGTGTGGGATGTACAGACAAGAAGGCGTTAGTGAGGAGATAATTCGACTTAATTTATTCCCATTTTCAGTTATAGGAGAGGTGGCACGTTGGTTGGAAAGTCAAGACGACAATCATTTCAGATCGTGGCAGCAGTTGCATCGTGAATTCATGAATGAGTTCTTCCCCATCACAAAGACTATGAGGATTCGAAGGCTAATACAGGAATTCAAGCAAGGAAGGCTTGAGAGTTTGGGGGAGGCTTGGAGACGATTTAAGGTTCTCAAAAGACAATGCCCACAAGATCTGATGCACCCTTGGGACGTGATTAGCTCATTCTACGGAGGGCTAACCAATGACGGAAAGATGTTACTTGACTCATCCTACAGCGGTGCCTTTGTCTCCTTAGCTTTGCCAGAAGCTGAAGAATTGATCAAGAGAATATCTAAGAATACCTCTTGTTGGTATGACCGACGAGGAGAGCACGGAGGCATGTATGAGATTAATAGCCATGTGGCGAGTGAGGCTAAAATAGAGGCAATGAATCATGAGATCAAAAAGTTACAAGCCATGGTAGAAAAAATGGAAGGAAAACCCAAGACTTGTATGGCTTTGGCACTTTACTGTAACATCTGTGGAGGACCACATGATACTAATATTTGCACTTCACCGTCTGCATCCGAGCAGGTTGAGGCGGTAGACTATCAAAGGAACTCCAACTACAATGCCTATGGACAAAATCAAAGGTCGAACAACAATTGGAAACAGGGCGGGGGATGGAACAACAATGATGGATATCAAGCGCGAGGACAATACAATTATGGAAACAAGCCTGCTTATGGACAAAATGACAAGGGCAGATTGATGTATAATCAGAATCAAGGCAATGGAGGCCAAATGACCCAGTTTAGGCCACAATACAGCTCTCAACTTGACTTTACTCAGCAGAGGAGGGATGACATCCATGAAGTAGATGAAAGGCTTACCAGGACGATTATGGAATTGAAAAATGATTGTGCAAATCTTAAGCATAAGATCACTCAGGAAATCATACAAGAGATTTCTAGTCTCAGACAAGAATCCAAGGCTATACTCAAGACCATTGAGAATCAAATCTCACAAATGTTCAAGATGATGTCTGAGAGGCACTACGGACAACTCCCTAGTAACACAGAGAATAATCCCAAAGAGAGAGTTAATGCTATTGATGCCAAGGAAGAAAAGCACGAAAATTGTGACCCGATGGATATTGTTTGTGGAATCTGCCAATGTAGGAAGAAAGGTAAGAGAGATGAGACTACCTCTTGTAGTCCCAACCTTGAATCAAAGACTGCAAGCGCTTCGTGCACAATTTTAATGAAGGAAAGCAATGAGAAAACCACTTCTGAAAACCGCCCTAAAAGAAAGGAGCTATCACAAGACAAAACCAAAAATGCAAAGGAAAAAGAAGCGGCACGAGAAGGTACAATTAATGCTTTTATTCGAAAATTTTTCAATAATAAAGAATGTCGTGAGTTATTTGAGGACGACAATTGTGATAATTTTACTTGCCTAAGCCAAGAGTCTTCGGCTTGTTTGACTGAGGGTCACCCCAGAAAGAAGGGCGACCCGGGAGCTTTGGTGATTCCTTGTTCTATACAGAACATGGATCCTCAAAATGCTCTAGCCGATCTCGGAGCTTTGATTAATGTTATGTCTTCAAATCTCTTCGAAAAATTGAACTTACCAAGTTTGAAACCGACAAGGCTGACACTCCGTTTAGCCGACGGGACCACACGGTACTCGGAAGGCTTGGCGGAGGATGTTCTAGTAAGAATAGGAAAATTTCTTGTGCCTGTCGATTTTGTTGTTTGTAAGATGGGAGATACAGAGCCCCATGGTTCTTTAATTCTTGGAAGACCATTTCTGGCTACTTGTCACGCACGTCTAGACGTAAGCTCAGGGGAGATAACCTTGAGATTTGATGGACAAGCCACGAATGATGACAAAGTAAGAACAGATGGGACTGACGAAGAAGTGAGGGCAATGGTCAGGACAACGACTAAATCAAAACCTAAGTGGAAAAATGACAAGCTGACATGGAAGAACACGTGGGTACCAAAATGTTTCCTACCCACTACCAAGGAGTATGGTTGAAAAATGAACGAGGTATAATGCGTCTAGCCAAAGACGTAAACCGTGGCGCTGCTTGGGAGGCAACCCAAGATCTAATAAATTGTTTTTACATTCTTTTTATGTTTTCATTTTACTGTTTTGCTACAATTCCATTTGGTACCATGTTTTGAAAGACTAACTTGTAGGATTCGAGACTAAAAAATGCGTTGGAAAGGCCTAATTCGGACACAGGTTTGAAGAAAAAGACAAAAATCAGAGGAAAATGTTGCACCGAGCTGACACGCATACTCACACGCGTGTAGACGTGCGTGGGAACGAACCAGTAAGTCCACACGCACGCTCACACGCGTGCAGACGTGCGTGGGAACGAACCAGTAAGCCCACACACACGCTCACACGCGTGCAGCCCGGCGTGAAAGCTCCATCGCGAATTTAAAGTCCATTCGGCCGAACCATGCCACTTTATACTCCAAAACCTAAGTTTCCTTCTCTTCTCCACGCAAGGTACTCTCCAAACTTAAAGGTTTGAGCTAGTGAATTATTTTCATCTTCAAGAAGGTTAAAAGCATGACTGTCAAGGTAATTTCATATCTTTTAACTGTTTATTTTGAATATCTATGAGTTTGGAAGATATGAATGTTGAATTTTATCCTACATTACCTTGGATGTTTTTGAAT
Source organism: Ipomoea trifida (assembly GCA_003576665.1). Classification (NCBI taxonomy): domain Eukaryota; kingdom Viridiplantae; phylum Streptophyta; class Magnoliopsida; order Solanales; family Convolvulaceae; genus Ipomoea; species Ipomoea trifida. The sequence continues at coordinate 6,307,125 of CP025646.1, forward strand.
GATTTGAATGTTTAAATTGGTTTATAATGCTTCATAGAACTATCATTTGATGTTTTCTTTCACTATTGATGGTTACATTGATGGATTGAAATTTTAAATTGAGCTTCAAGTGTGAACACCATTGTTGAACAAATGAGTTTATTGAATTTCTTGTCTAAATGATGAAATTGATGCTTGAAGTGATGTGTGAACTTGTTTTAGACCTATTATATGCCATCAATTTGACTTTCCACATGCTACATTGCAAAAATTGAATTTTCAATTTCAAACCTTAATTTTAGAATTTGGGGAAGAAGATGAAGTTGACTTTTTGAAATTCTTGACTTTTAGAATTGACTTCTTATTTGACCATCAAATTGAATTATCTTATGATCAAATTATGCATGTGTGAGATAATGGAATGATATTGTTGATATTCTTATGCTATAATTGATCAAAATATAGGGGAAACTATGGCAAAATTTTCGAAAATCTTTATCCCTATGTTTTTCGAAATTCCCATATTTAGACAAGTAATTTTACCTAAATTCATTGGTGTTCTATTATATGACTGATGCATAAACTAATTACCACGAGTATTAATTTTTAAAATTTTGTAGGATGGGAAGATCCAAAGAAATGGCAAAGAAATCCAAACACGATCATGACGAGTCTAGTCGGTCGAGAGCACGACCCCAAGCTGCACGAAACGTACCAGCAGCTCCACAAGCTCCTCAGGAGCGAGGTTCAAGATCTCTGAGGCACTTGACACTTCCTTTGTTGTTTCCGGTTTGGTCTTTGTATGTCCTCGTGTGGATTGGTTCTTCTCTTCATTGCTTTATGCTTTCCTTGGTTGATTTCAGCTTCTAATCCTGTGGAAATCTTTCAAAACACACCACACAAAACTCTTTTGCAATTTGTTAGTAAAATAACATGAAAACACATGATTGCACTCTTCGAGACTTTGTTTGGGCAAGAAATCAACTTAATTAGTTCTAGATAATTAGGTACTTTTGGCTTCTATCAAAAAGCTAATTAACTTTTCGTATAAAGTTTGAAAAGTTTGTTTAATCTTTATCCCAAATCTTTATTTATGAAGTTACAAAGAAAACATTTTCTTCCTTAAAATACTCAAGGACATGCCACCTGTAGTCTTACGTGTCATACCACAAACATGATCCCCTATCTCCTTCTACCAGCAATGCACCAAAAACCAGGCCCCTTTCCCATCCCTATAAGTCCTCTGTCATTCATCTTCCAAAATTAGGGTTTTACAAAGGGGTAAAGTATGGCGAAGAAGAGGAAATCCGAGGCTACGCGGTTGGATGAGGTGGATCGAACTCTTCACTCAACTTTTTGCAGCGCCGCTAACTCTTTATCGCAACTCTACACTCAGGCCATGCACCACCAGCGGATTTCCTCTCAGGCTGGCGAGCGCCACGCGCTTGTCCGTTCCCCACTTGCGTTTCCTTCTTTCTTTGAGTTTACGTTGTTAATTTCCGCTTCTCCCCCTTTAAGGTTGTGTTTAGAACAGATTAATCCACAAATAAATTTACATCCAGTGAAACCGGTGGTACCTGATTGTGGGTTGTAACTGTAATACTTTAATTCCCCCAAATTTTGCATCTTATCTGTCTGATCTTCCGCATTTTTCCAAATTTAACGGTATATGATTAATGTGGATGTCTTAATACAATCAACAATTTGGATTGAAGGTAAAACCATCATTCAGTGTCTATTATTAATTCCATTAGTGTGTAAACGAACTTTCTTAAACTTCTCAGTCACTTTTGTATCAATGTTGTTGTTGTTTTTTTTTTTTTTTTTTTTGAAAACTATCAATGCTGTTAGTTTGTCATTCTTACTAACATTGTCTCTTTTGCTATTAATTGTCATTGTTTCAATTCTTTATCTAAACATAATAATCTTTTTGGCATCATTTTTCTGTGATGCTGAGTTTAACAATGGATAGATACCATGATAGTTTGCCACTTTCCATTTTCCTGTTTTCTCAAGTCAACTAACTTTAGCTTTGTGTTATCTGATTTTGGTTTAGGAGAAACTTTATAATTGGATTTTAAGACAGCAAGAAGATGGAGCAAAAGTGACCACTGCTGATGTAGTTGCTTATGTACAGGTTTGCTTCATTGATGGTCCCTTCATAATTTGCTCATGTCTAGCTTTTGCGTTAGACTACATTTCTTCACCTTAGTCTCATTGAGTTGGCTTACTTTGTTTATTTCCAACTTGTTTAAGCACTCTGATGACAAATCCATACTACTGATTGCATATATGGACATATCATTACATTTCTTCTTCTTTATCTATTCTGTATTTGTGTAAGATTATGAAGAACTGAGTTACAAAACCCTTTCGGTTGGGGTATTTGTTCTTTTTTTTTTTTTTGGTTTTTTTACTGAGTTGAATTGGGTTTCTTCAACAATTTCCAAAGGCATAGTAATGGTATATAATGGTGTGAGCTTTTATGTGTTCTTGTAACTTTTTTTTATTAGTTATCTACGTAAATCAACTTGAAAACTTGGCTTTATGTTTAGTTCATTTAAATTTAATATTTCTAACTTTCTGTGGGGTCATGGGAATGGTTTCAAGACACTAAATTGATGAAAATTTGTCTCAGCATGCTGGCAATTCTTTTTTATGCTTTCCTACTTTCCTTTTATAAACTTTTGCTTTGCTAATACTCTTGTATACTTAGGTAGGTTTCATCCCCTATCACTGTGTATGTTTGATATAGGGAAAACTTTGCCTTCTCCCATACGGCCATAACATGAATGATATTAGATCCTTTACATGGAACACCCAACCATTTACTCTTAATTGCTCTAAAGATGAATCCAGATTTTTAGCCCATGCTGGGTTGCCTGGGTATATATTTCTGAATGTGCTGTCTTTATCATGGTATTCCTCTTTTCTTTGAGCCACATGCATGTAACCTTTGGTGGTTTAATCGAGGCTGTTTAATGTTGTACTATGTTAAGTGTATCGTGGCCTCGTGGGGCATGGATGAAGGGAGGAAGTCTTTTCTCAATGTGCAATATCTTTCAAACGAGATTTAGTGGTTTAGTTAAGCGAATAATCATTGAGCTTGTGTCATATGGTTGTTTTTAATTTGCTCTTTGCTTGGGACACCACTTCTATGTTTAATAAATACCTACCTATGATCTTATTATTTTCTAATTTTTGAAAAATTCAGCAATACTGAAGGAACATGTTCACCGCTTTGACATAATTCATGTAATTAATCCTAAAACAATTCTTGCCTCCTCCATCATACTTGTGACTCCTATTATCACTTAAATTTGTAGAATGAGCTCGACTATGGAGCTGAGGAAACCCCACCGTCCCCCAGGTCGTCATTCCAAGAGCAACAGCCACAAATTACCATGCATTTACCAAATGGAGGGTTTCCCGTTAATCCTAACCCCTTTTGTCCAGCAAGTGCTCCCCAGGGACTCCGTTCTGGCCACTCTGATCACCAACCAAAGAGCTCCGTCTTTTCAAATGCTCTGTCCAGTCCTATTCGTGGGAGCCTCCAGCACTATCATTTGGCGCAGGGAAGTTATCCCCCAAACAACGCCATGCCATCTGTATGTGGCATGCAAAATAATGATACCGGTTATCTCCAAAGCCGGGATGCCAATCCTCCAAACTCCTCCGACACTTTGATGGACATGCATTCTGATACTCCTGACCATGAATTTCCCTACTAAAGGTTTAGGTTATATTCTGATGCTTCAAGGTGTTCTGCACTTTCCCGCTAAGAATGCACATAGTATACACACTCGTCTAACCGGGGACGAGCAAAGATGAAAGGTGGTTGTGAAATGCAGTCCTTGGCAAAGTGTGTGACTATGCTGCTAATTTATACATGCTGGTAAAATTATGTAATGTTAGTGATTGGTATATGTTGTTGCAGGTTGCCTTTTCTTCCTGTCTTCATATTTATCTTTTGCTTTTGTTTTACAATTCTGGTTGCAATATTTTTATGTGATTTTTTTTAGTTAAATTTGTCTTTGGTTGGTGTGTACATTATTATTATTGTTAATATTTTAACCTTACATCATTGATCCTTTTCAGTCTTACCTATTTGTGTTCAAAGTTCCCATGCTTCAAGATAACATGAAAAATATGTTGGAAATGTATGAACACATCTTAATAAACTTAGGTGGCATTTGGTTGGCATTTTTTTGTGCAATTACTATCGCATTTGATTTTAATTATAATGTTTGTTTACTTATTTTTTTATATTACTGTATTAAATTTAAATTATTTAGTAATTATGAATATCATTCATCTTCTCCTTTCCTATTTTTGAATGTTAGAATAAAAAAATAAAAAATAAAAAGAGAGGAAAAAGATGGACAAAAATTATAAGGTCATCTTTATATATTTGTTTTTTATTATTTTTAACGATTTATTTATTTATTTTCATTCCAATTCTTATATTTTATTAACCAAGCATCGCCTTAGATTGAGAGAGAGTAGTGGACTAGTAATTTCAATTTATTATACGTAAAAAACATGTGAATTCGAGACGTATTGATTTTCTTTTTTAAATGATTAGAATTGTACCCTAGCTTTAATTTAAGTATTCAATTACTAATTTTAAAATTTTTAATTATGATTCACAACATCAAAATTTTAGAATTCTGTTTTTAACAAATATGTCTAATAATTAATAGGGAAAAGGGTCAAATAAGCCCTCAAACTTTACCTAAAAGTGCAATTAGGCCCCCAAACATTCAAAGGTTCAATTACACACACGAACTTGTCATTTTGGAGTATTTAAATCCATATGACCGGTTGTTCCAGGTGAACAACCGGTCATATTTTTCTGACGAACACTGGTTAACTAGTGTGGTTGGGGAAGACGGTTGGGGATGAACATTCCGGCCGCGGGTTGTCGGAATGTTCGTCGGAAAAATATGACCGGTTGTTCACCTGGAACAACTGGTCATATGGGTTTAAATGCCCCAAAATGACAAGTTCGTGTGTGTAATTGAACCTTTTGAATGTTCGGGGGCCTAATTGCACTTTTAGGTAAAGTTTGAAGGCTTATTTGACCATTTTCCCTAATTAGTATTATTGTACCTACACACAAATAGTATTGATAATGCAAATTATTTCAGTTTAGCTTATGTAGCTAGGATTAGTACTACTAACAAGGCATCCGGTAGATCTACTGATAGGCATGACCAGGTGGTCTATTGATAGTTGCGACCTAGATTCGGTAGATCTATTAATAGGCACGATCGAGTGGTCTATTGATAGTCGCGACTCGGAAGTGTACTGATAGATGCGACTGAAAGGTCTATTGATAATCGCATCTGGAAGGTCTATGCAATCGGGAGGTCTATTGATAATCGCAACTAGGAGGTCTACTGATAGGTGCGACCCGAAGGTTTATTGATAGGCATGAGCCGAAGGTCTACTGGTAGGCGTGACTGAGAGGTTTACTAATAAGTGCGAGCGGGAGATCTATTGATAATGCGACCGATAGGTGTACATACACCATTTGGGTCGAGAAATACACTAGGACAATCGGGAAGTGCACTTGTGAACCCACCTAAGATCGAGAAGTGCACTTATGAGCCTACATGAGACTAGCCCACTTGAGATTAGAAAGTACACTTGTAACTCCTGTAGGGCAAGTAAGGTTGTCCTATAGACTATAGCCCTATCAAGTATCTAGTATAACTGTCTACTAGGTACTATTGCTACAATGTTGGTATAGGTATTATCGACGACATCATAGGAAAAATTATCGAGTACTATTTGTATTAGACAATATAAGTGTACTATTAGGATTTAGGGATTTAATTAAATATTCCTTATTATGATTATATCAAGTATTATATAACACCATAAAGAAAATGGTATATATAATACGAGAAAATTACTTGATAAATAAAAAATAAATACCCTAGCAAGTATGGCTCATTATTGATTGTCCTTAAAGTTCCATCTCCTAAGTGGCACAAAATTGGTATTTGGTACCATCATTTATTGAATTGTCGATGAAATGTCAGTTGTTTTCTCAAATGTAAAGAGCAATATTAATATTGCAGTCTTGTAGACAGCCAACACAGGCATGTGACTATGGGAGACACTATTGTACATTGAGTTGTAGTACTCACCCCATTCATTAAGTACAATCTTTTCTCACCAAGTTGCTTCCTTCAAGCTTCCATCTAGAGGTGAAAAAAGGTTAGACCGATGAAGAGACTTATGAATTGGCCAAATTTAGATTTATCTTAGTTTAGCTTATTTAGTAAAAATGTCGGACGTAAGCCTATTTTGAGACTTGTTTAACTAGTAGGACATATGTATGCATGCATAACAAATTAAATGCAGAGTTCTCAATTGAAAAATATGGTTAAATCTCATATAAAACAGATTAACGGTCTAAAATAAAGGAAAATTTAAAAAAAAAAAATCAGTGTCATTTTGATAATTTTTATAACTCTGAGGTGCACAAGTTTTATTCCTCAGGTGCACATGTTTGAAGTTACAGGTGCATAATTCTGAACTTACTGGTGCATAACTTTAAACATTATGGTGCATAACTTTAAACATTGAGGTGTATAACTTTGAGCAATCAATTGCATACCTTCTGTTCTTCAAGTACATAAATTTTGTTTTTCAAGTGCACAAATTGAAAAGAAAAAGCAACTTCATCAATCAAAGAAGAAATAGAAAAAATCAAAACAGGAGCAGTTACAATACAAATGTATCAACCATTAACAAAGTTAATTTGATTTCCATAAGCACTGAACACAAAATCTCCCGTGCTAGATGTGTAATCAAAGTGTTTGCACAAAGATGAATGTTGCATTGGTACCTGCATATTGTGTGTAAATCAATCGCTCAAATCTCATCCCATTCTTTTATCTAAGATCTCTTTAATTTGGTACATAATTCTATATATATATATATATATATATATATATATATATATATATATATATATATATATATATATAAATAATTTCAGGTGCGGTCGTGCTCTCCCGTGCGACCGTGCGGTCACACACCACTCAATGTTACGAAATACACCACTCAATGTTAAGAAACACACCACAATGTTAAGAAACACACCGCAGTGCATATTTGTGTGGTGTGTTTCTTAACAGTGAGTGATGTATTTCGTAACATTGAGTGGTGTGAACAACACGGCCGCACGGGAGAGCACGACCGCACCTGATCATGACTATATATATATATATCCTCAAATTTTTAATTTTCACACTTTCTCGTCTCTCATTGTTTCCTTCCTAGTGGAGTAGCGGACTCATCCTTGCGAATTGCATAGTAGGTGTAGTGGAGGCAGTAAAGTGAGACATTTGATTGATCAATATATATAGTTGATCTTGAGTTCTTATCTTAATTTTTAAATTTTTTAAAAATTCGATTAAGATTGAGGATGCTTGTTGTCACTATCTGCAAACTTGTGGTTTATGACTGCAAATGTTCATCTATTGTTGTTATATTAGGTTTTAATTTTTTGTTTACAAATATGTAAGCCTTATAAAATGTATAACATGTAGATCGTAGATAGAATCAAAGCCTATTTAATGTTTTCAATAGTCTCTTTAATGACCTACATATTAAATAGGCCTAATTGTTATACCATGGAACATGGTTCATATTGCATTGTGAACCTAGTCCAAAAATTTTGTGTGTGCAGATTTCAATTAACACATTTTATACATGCAGTTAACAATCTCTGTATTTGTAAATAAATTGAAGGAACGTAACATGGTAATTACAGATACATAATATGATAACTACAGACACATAAATTGCTAACTACAGGTACAGAACATGTTAACTGTAAACACTCTGCAGTTAATATATTTTGTACCTAGAGTTAACAATTTGTGTGTTAGTAGTTACCATGTTGTGTATGTAATTACCATGTTGTGTTCCTTCAATTTGTTTACATGTACAAAAACAATTAACTGTAGGTATAGAATGTGTCAACTGTAAGTACATAATCTAAAAGTTATTTTTGGACTAGAGTCTACAATGCAAGGTAGACTCTGATCCATGGTATAATTTGTCTTTAAAAAGGCAAAGGTCAGGCCTAGCCTATTGTAGGCTTAGCCTTAAGCCCAAAAATGACTCAACCTAATTTTCCAAAGTTCGGTCCGACTTAGCCTATTTCAATCATTATTTCATAGACCATGGTCCACACATTTTTGTGAACCATAAATACAAAGTACATTTTAATATACTAAAAGTACATTATTTGTATACATAAAATACATTATTTAAAAGTACATGAGCTTTTTTGAAAGGACATGATTTTATATATTATCAAATAATGTACATTTAGTATACAAATAATGTATTTTTAATATATTAAAAATGTATATTGCATTCATTGTCCACACAATTATGTGGATCATGATCTACACAATAATTTGTCAGCCTATTTCCATTCCTACTTCCATGAATAAATATCAAAATATGTATAAAACAAAAATTACATTGAGTAATGTTATATTTTCAGTTAAAATGTTAGATATTTCATAATGTTATCATGGTAAAATTATATGTCAAGAATTAAATTTGATAGTTGCATCAAAGTTGTAGAGTATATCTGCTATTAACTCTTTACAATTATGAATGATTCGATATTCTACAACATGGTGCGTACCGTGCATGCAATAACTTTTCATGCACAGCTGGAGGGGAAAATTGATGGCGACTCTAAAACCAAGTGACCCCATTGTTTCCCCACAAGCTCCTATGAACATTACATTGCAGATCTCAACCCAAGACCATATGATTGAAGCTTCATTAAATATTCGTTTCTAATTCCTCTTCCTAGCCTATGAATATAGATGCTTAATCAGGTTTATGTTATTTTCCCCTTGATAACTATGCTTATAAATACACATTTATGAACAACTACTAAGAATGAAAATAACAGAAACCTGATTAAGCGTGTGTATATATATATATATATATATATATATATATATATATATATATATATATATATATATGGAAGGGAAGGGTTCAGGTGCGATTATATCTTCTTATACGGTTGTGCGGTACTCACCTTAAGCATTAAAACGGCGCACCTTAAGTACACAAACCATGCACCCTAAGCTAAAGACATAAACTACGCACCTAAAATTTTTAAATGGTACACCTTCAACTGAGAATACACTGCACACTTACATACAATGTTATCTAGGCGACGCCTAGGCGACGCCTAGGCGTCTGGGCGGTCCAGCCCAGTCGCCTAATTGCCTCGCCTCGCCTAAAAATGGCGAGGCGAGGCCGGGCGTCGACTAGGCGTCGCCTAGTCGTCCAGGCGACGCCTAGTGACGCCTAACCCGGTGTCGACCCGGGTTTAACCCGGGTTTTGTATTAAAAAAAAAAATAATTTGGCCTTTCTAAGTTCTAACCCTAACCGACGAAAATCATTTCTGAACTTCACTTGCTGCTCTCGGCTCTCGCTACACGGTACGCCCAACGCCCAGCCGCCGCCGACAAGCACCACCGCCCAGCCGCCGCCGACGACGACCACCGCCGAGGACCACCGCCGAGCCGCACGCCGGGTCGCCGGTATTCCCTTTTCTTTCTTTCTTCTTTCTTTCTCCTTTTCTGCCGACTAGTGTTGTGATTGCTGTCTTTTTTTTATTTCTTCTTCTTTCTTCTTCCTTCTTTCTTCTTCCTTCTTCCTTCTTGGTTTCTTTCTTATTTCTTTAATTCTTTCTCCTTCTCTGGCTCTCTGCCGACTAGTGTTGTCCCTTTATTTTATTTTTTTTTCTGTTTTCGAAATGCTCTCTGCCGACTGTGGTTTTTTTTTTTTTCTTTCTTACTTCTTGGTTTTGTGCTGTGCTGGTTTTGTTGCTTCTGGAATCTGGTTTCACTTGGCAGTTGGCAGTAGCACTAGGCAATTGGCAGTTGGCAGAAGATAGTCAAGATACTTCACAATTAAATAACTTAAATTGTTAATGTGTATATTTAGGAGTTTATTTATGTTGGTTTTGACAGATTATGGACAACGAAAGCACTGAAATTACATATGATCCATCGAAGGATCCTAAACGAAAGGCAAATTCTAAAGATCCAGGGTGGAAGTATGGGTTTTGGCCGGATTTGACTAAAAAAGAATTGATCCAGTGCAGTTTGTGTGGAAGACAAATAACCCAAGGGATTAAGAGATTGAAACAACATTTAGCTAAGGGTTATGGAGATGTTGTTGCATGTCTAAATACAACAACAGAAATAATGAAAGAAATGCGGGATTATATAAATAAGAATACAAGGAACAAGCCGTTCACTTTGGTTGATAACGATGATGGGGATGAAGGTGCACAAGATGTGTCATTGGAACCAAGATATTGTCGAAGGTGATGGATATTGTAGAAGGCCGTTGGCAAGCTCAAATGGAGGTTAAGTTATATGGAGCAGCGTTGTTCTTAAATCCTTCTCATTATTTTGATTTGAAAGACAATGATCCTGAAAGTGCTTGTAAGCAACGAGCTTGCTTTAATGATGTGCTGGAGAAGATGGTTCCAGATCAAGAAACACAAATCAAAATAAGTGATGAAGTTGATGAATATGAAGGATTGCGGGGAAGTTTTGGGAAGACATTAGCCATTGCACAACGCAAGAAGAAAGCTCCTAGTACGTATTTTATTTACAAAGTATAATTACAAGTTTACAACTATTATTATACTTTTGAGGTTTGATAAACTAACTAAGTATGATATTTATTACTATTTTAGTGGATTGGTGGATAGCTTTTGGATGTCAACATTTTCAGCTCCAAAAATTAGCAATGAGGATTATTTCTCTTTGTTGTTCATCTGCGGCTGTGAGCGTAACTGGAGCACATTTGAGGCCGTAAGTACTAGTTACTACTTAGTACTTACTACTTACTAAATAATAATGTTAGTTTTTTGTAAGTAAAACACTAATTAGTTTTTATTTTCTATGATTTAGATTCATACAAAGAAAAGAAACCGACTAGAACATAAACGGTTGAATGATTTGGTTTATGTGAAATACAACCGAAAGATTGCTATGCGGTTTCGAAAGCGGCGTGAAGAAGGAACCAGCTTCAACCCATTAATTCTTGAAGATTTCCAATGGAATAATGAATGGGTGAATGGTAAAGATGATAATGTTCATGTGGGTGAAGACGACCTTACTTGGAGTCTTGTTGATGAAGTATTGGGTGCTTCATCCAATTTTGAGGGAAGCAATCTTCGTACAAGAGCTCGTGCAGGTGAAGGCACGAGTGCACCTATTCAATACTCCCGACGTCGCAATACTTCATCGTGGGAGGTTTGAGGGATGAAGTGGAAGAACAAGATTCTTTCCCAAATGATGATGAAGATATTGATGATGAAGATGATGTAGATGTTGAAGGCATTGAAAGTGATGACCATAATGTTGGTGGTGAAGGGCAAGGGATTGAACTAATGGATGATTGAGATTTGAGAGTTTGAAAGTTGCAAGTTGAAACATTGGATATTTGGATATTTCATATTTGACATTTGAAGTTTGGAACAATTGAACTTGTTTTGAATTTAATGTTTATGTTATTGCATATTTAGTACTAAATACTAATTATTTTATATGAGAATAAATTTATAATTATGTATATATAATTATATATATATAATTATGTATATATATTTTCTTATCGCCTAGGCGTCGCCTAGGCGGCCGCCTAGTCGACTAGTCGACTAGGCAGTCCACGGCATGTCGCCTAGAAAGTCCGCCTAGACAACCTTGCTTACATACACAAATCACGCACCTTAAGTACACAAGCCACGCATCTTAACTACACAAACCACGCACTTAAGATTTTAAAATGACGGACTAAGTTTCAACAACTCACGCACCTTAAGAAGAAAAACAATGTATTACGTACCTTAAGATAAGGTAAATCACGCATCTTAAGCTTTAAGTTGACGCACCTTAAGCTTTAACACTCACTCACCTTAAGCATACAAATCACACACTAATGGAAAATCACATACCTTAAAAAGAAAATTACACACCTAAATCCACCGCACGGGAAACATCCCACCGCACAATAACTTAATTCTATATATATATATATATATATATATATATATATATATATATATATATATATATACACACACACACACACACACGCATAAAGAAAAGCTTTTGAAAGGGCAGAATAAATTCTGAAATCTACTTCTCAATACTACAACTTTCTAGAGTAGAGTAAATATGGCTACCCTATCTATTCCAACATTTCTAACACATCATGCCTATTCATATCGTAATTGTTATATATATATGCTCAGAACAGGAAGACGATGCTGCAGCTCGAACTGCGCCCCCACATGAGGCATATTCTAGCGACATTTTCAGCTGAAAATTACACCGACCAACTCGCCTTAATGTGTAGGTTGCACCCATATATGTTTTGTGAAATTTTGAGTTGTATTTTGCACTTAGGCGAGACAGTTCGATCTCGACAGACAGAATGCCTATGCGTCGCCTGGACGTTGACTTGATAACAATGTTTATAAGGGAAGCATGATATATTTGAGGGAGGGACGTCTTAAAAAGAATTGTTGCTATTAAGAAAAAAAAAAAAGTGAAGAAATACAATTCTCTTTCTATGATTGGTTGGGAATTAAAATATAATTCATGCAAGTTAATAAGTTTCAGAATTCAGACACTTTTTCATAGAACAACAAGCTTGCCTCAGCATCAAGAACATCATTCTCAGATACACTATGAACTTCAGAGTCAGAGATACAATACCACTGCTCATGAGCAGATCCCTGCTGTCCAGAAGGATCATCATCGCTATTAATGTTGGCGGCAACTCTTCTATAAACCATGTAATGCCCGCTTCCAACTCTCCCGAAGTGCTGCACCACTGAAACTAGGCGGTATGTATGTTTTTGTGTGTGTACAGACGAGGAAGATACACCCTGCACCAGAGAGAAGGAAAGAAGTTGTGTGAGATTCAAACCGCAGGCAAAAAATATGCTGACACACATGGACTCATATATGCATCAGTCCTTCAAATCTTTTTGGTTTTAGGAGAACCAGTTTGGTCTCTAATTTTATTTTACAACTACTCATTTTATCACATCTATCTTAATATTACAACACCCGCCTATTGCCCACACTCCTGAAGCATGAATCAGTTTAAATAATCCATCTCAAATAACACTATATGGGTGCGTTTGGTTCGCACATGGGAATCAAAATCGGAATGGGTATCAAATACTTGGTAAGGGTAATGGGTTTTGGTGAAAGTATTTAGCATGTTTGGTAGTTGGGTGGAATGGGAATGATTATTAATAGTTGGGGAAGAAAGAAGAAGGGAAATGAATCCCTTATTTAATAAGGGTATGGGTTTTCTCATTAATGGGGTATTCCAAACCCATAGTAACATTCTCAAAACCTATCAACCAAACAAACACACCCTATATCTTCTTCCAATTTTATTTTTCATCCTTAATAGATACTCTTGCTTATTTCTTGTATACTATATCCACTCAAGTCACATTCCATATCTTCAATTTTACTTGTCAATTCAGCCCACATATAAACCTTCATCCCAATCTAGTTGGGCTATGCTATTACAATTTTACTCCTAAAGATCTTCAAACTAGTTTAAACTCTAAGTGTAAATTAAACTCTTATAACAAGAAAATAATAGAGCAAACAGCATAATAGTTCCCTTTCAGATCAAGCAGGTTATAGAAGCGAGGGTAAGAGGTCAACCAACCTCATCATGAGGATGTGAATGCATGTTAAATGATGTTGTGTCCAAAGAACTTTGAGTATCGAGCAAACAAGGATTTGGTACACGATTTAAGTAATTGGAATAAGGGAAAGGTTGCTGATCTTGTTGTTGTTTCATTAGCCCAATCTGCAGTTCTCTTTCCCATTTCTTTGTTCCCACTTGAGTCTTCGTAAATGGAGACATATCCAAGATCAATGGAAAAGATATATGGCCCTATAAGGAAAACACTCTCAATGTAAAAACAAAAACAAGCTTAAAATGCAATATCCAGCAAAGAAACATTCTTAGTTTAAAATAAATTGTCCCTCCATTCTCATTCATTGGATGTACACAAGACTTTGGTAATAATTGAAACTTAAACATTTAAAATCAAGTAAGCCATTAAGATTCTTTTTATCTCTCCCCCCACCCTGGCATATCATCATGCTAACTTTTGGCTTAAATGCCAGGCACAAAATACCTGAAGTTTGTCCAGTTCTCCAAAAACATTAACTGAAGCGCGTTGTAGATGGATGCATAAGATCTGCAACTTAGACACCATTCATATGAACCGAAGTAGAAAATCCATTAAGGTAATAATGAAATACATGTGATTGATTAAGTAATGAGTATGTGCCTTTAGCACCTTGCCACCTTGCTTACATAAAGCAATTTGCCATAGTGTTTATACCTGCGGACTATGTGCAATACTAAATTGCTTGAAAGTATGTGAGAATTGATTTGACCATGGCAATGCTCTGAGGCAAGACAACTCTTTGCAATCGCATGAATCTTGCTCCGGGCAGAGCTTTAGTTTTTCAATAACAGTCTGCAAATGTGTAACCATGATAAATGGACCAATAAAATTTACTAAAACCAAAGCCTTCAACCATCTTTTTATTTATTTAAAAACAGGCCAGTGCACTGACAATTTCAAAAGTTTTGATTTTGATAGAGTAAACGCCATAGAAACATTACCTGATCTTGACACATTGCAGATACATACTTTATTGCAGCAATATGCCAACAGCGGTTACAGCAGTAATTTTCAACTTGTTCTGCAACAAAGAACTGCTTTAGACAATCCTCCACAGAGCATCTACCCACCTAAATTTGTTCACATAAGCCTCAAACAAGTAAGGAACTAAATAGTGAATCCATAAAATTTATGAAGAGGAGTTTTCTAACATACAATTCTCCCATCACCATTGACAACCGGCAAAAGGTGCAAGCTTTGAAACAACTGAAAATCCAAAGAGATCTGAGAAACAAACCGAACTTGAATTAGCTTCACTGAAAAAAAGAAGTTACAAATCTAACAGTACTATTTTGGAGCCAAGTCATAAAGAACGTAGATTACAGCTTTTGCACAATGTAGAATCAAGGACTGAAAACTCTTATAACCGTCCCAGGAAAGCAAAAAGTAAGAACAATGAAATGAAAATGGTAGTCATAGAAACCCCATTAACTGAATAATCCCTTTTCTAGTATTTTTTAACATGTCTAATCCAATGCATCAGCCAGTGTCTTTCTAGACCTTTTACTTCCTTTCTTTCTTTATTTTATTTCTTTATTTTATAGTATCCTTCTAGACAACTTTTAAGCAAAATTATACTTCATGTTTCATTTTGTACATAGCAAACACTCTCTTACATAATGAGAAAAAACCAGTAGTGAAACATTCAGATAAGTACAAATATCATTTCAAGTACCATTCAACCTGAAAAGAGCAGCTTTGGCACATTAAACTGCTACAAAGAATTCCATCAAAAGGCCCTATAAAATATTCTCTCCATCTTTTGAATTCACTCTTTTCTGTCATTTTCTTTAAAGCCAGAACCCTACAATTAGGAAGCGCAGTCACGTCTGCTAAAGAGCTGCATTTGTGGACATAAGACTCTGACAACTCTTCCCTTAAAGATGATAGGAGATGAGATAATGCTTCTTCTGCATCCTATAAGCCAATTTATAAGTTAGAGAGAACATAATTTACTATGGTTGTTCAATGATAATGACAAAAAAGTTTTACCTGTTGGCTTGTCAAATTGAAATTTGGAATATAGTCATTCATAGCGTGCATAAGTTTTCGTGGACTTAATACAGTTCTTCCATGTTGAAGAGTGCAGAGTTCTGAGAGATAGTATGCTAGTAGTCAATTAATATAGATATGGAAATGAAATACTGATACACTATCACATTCAAGTAATCATTATGCTACAAAATAACCCAAGAAACATCATTGACACGATCTCATCCTGTAATCATTTTTTTTTTTTGAAAGGCATCCTGTAATCATTATGTCACAAAAACCACAGGAAATGGTGGGAATATATATATATATATATATATATATATATATATATATATATATATATATATATATATATAAGAAGCATCCACAACAATAATGCTGGGATTAAATATAAGCATCCACAATGATAAAATAATACAGATTGAAGCAGTGCATTTGTGATGAAGACAAAGGAAATATGCAGGGTTCCTTTATAATTTCATTTCTCCATCCTTATGTTCCAAAATCAAATTTTCTCCCTCACTTGAGAACTAAAAGCACAAACTTCGTCTCAGTCCAAAATAATACCGCATCCTTTAAAAAAATTATGATTTGAGACACAAACTTAAGATAACACTAACAATCATAATACATAAATCAATCTTTCATTAGCTTCTGTCTAATTTCTTAAATCAAAACATCTAATTAATAAAAGAACCCACATGTCGAATATCTTTTACTAAGCACAAAATAAATAGAAAATTGGATGAGAGATTCTTGGTGATCTACAGAGCAATTACGGAGTATTATATTTAATTCCGTGTAATTATTATTAGTAACTGGGCTAATGTGTAAGCTGTTTTTCTATCTTTTTTATCAACCCTATTTTTATTACTGTACAATGGGCAAATGGCTAACACAATTCCAATATTTCCATACTTACCTTCCAACAACCAAAACAAAGCATCAGCAAAAGACAAGTTCCCAACACTGCCTTCCCCAACTGTTCTCTCGAGAAAAGTCCGAAAACTGTTGCAGCTAGCTAATGCCTAATTCATAAAATTTTGGGGAGGGAAAATAGGGCATTCAGGCAGAAGTGGCATATTCAATAATTTAGAACAAATAAATAAATAATTAAATAAAACCAAAGCAGTAGTAACAATTACACGTCTACCTGGAGAACTACGTTCAAAAAACAATTGTTTCCAAGGTTTTGCAACCCTGGTACTACCCAAGAATCCTCGGAAAGACTACTTGAGCTCGATGACCATTGCAAACTGAGGAAGTTGATGAATTTGCCATCTTTAACGGCATAGACCAATCCAAGGACACCCACTACAGTGGCGGCAACCGAGACTTGAAGCCCGGAGGCTGAACGCGGTAGAAGCTTCAACCCATGTCTGAATTTACCGTGAATTTTCATTCTCTTTTACTTTCTTTTTTTTTTTTTGTTTTTTTCCTATCCTTTAAGTCTACTTTCCTCTCCAATGCAGAAATTGCGTAGCCGAAGGCAAGGCGAGCCTAGGGGACGAGTGGTTTAGTGAGGGTTGTTTATAGGTGCATCACCTTCTGTATAAGAATGGCACAAGTGCCGCAAGGGTTGGTAGGAACTAGGAACATTTGTTTAATTTTTATTCTTTGTACTACAAGAGAACATACGAACAAAATGAGTTAATAGCCAATATGATTCTCCACTACAGTGATTTTACTTAATTTAGTATTAAATGATTTTTTTTATTCTATTTTGTCCTTGATTTTAATGATTTTACATAGGGGCCGGAATAGGACTGTCAATACGGGCTCGCGGAACGGGGCGGGCCAAAAGCCTGCTCCTTGGAGGGGCTGGAAATCCCAGGCCCAGTTCACCCTGCCTAAGGCCCGCGGGCTAGGTGGGCCCCAGCTTTTTTTTTTTTTGTTTGTTTATTCACCTTATCCAATGGCATTAAATTTTATCACTTGTTATTTTGTAGTTTTGTACACACAAATATAATTAAAATAAGAGTCATTTCCATTTTTGGTCCTATTGTTATTAGGGCATTGTCAATTTTAGTCCACTTCATTAATTTTTGTCACATTGCGGCCAGTCTTATTTAGTTCTTGTCATTTTTAGTCCACCGTTAAAATTTTTGTCAAATAACCGTCCAAAACAGGAGTATTTTGGTCTTTTAATGCTTTGATCATCTCCTTAACCATTTGCAGTAGTTTTCCTTACACATTTTCATCCAATGAAGAGGTTCGACGAAAGCCATGGCTTTGTAATGTGGCTCACATGGCTTTCGCTAGACCTCTTCATTGGATGAAAATGTGTAAGGAAAACCACTGCAAGGGGTCAAGGAGATGACCAAAGCATGAAAAGACCAAAAATACCCTTGTTAGGACGACCATTTGACGAAAATTTTAACGGTGGACTAAAAGTGGTAAGGACTAAATAAGACTGGCCGTAATGTGGCAAAAATTAATGAAGTGGACTAAAATTGGCAATGCCCCAATAACAATAGGACCAAAAATGGAAATGACTCTTAAAATAACATATACATAACTCATAAGTGAAAAATTGATAAGTCACATCACAATATCACATAAGCACTTAAGCACATAACAAAGTAACGAGTTAATTACTGATTTTGTCCCTCGACTATTGTGATTTCACCACTTTGGTCCTCGACAATTTTTCTTGCTCAATTAAGTCCTTGACTTTGAAAATTTTAACCATTTTGGTCCTCCGTTTATTTTACCGTTTGATATCCGTTAAATCGGGACCAAATTGGTAATTTCACTATAGTCAAAGGACCATTTCAGTCTAAAATTAATTACCGAAATGGTCCCTTGATTATAGCATAATTACCAATTTGGTCCCGATTTAACGGTTGTTTAACACCAAAATAAACGAAGGACCAAATTGGTTAATTTTTCAAAGTCGAGGACTTAATTGAGCAAGAAAAATTGTCGAGGACTAAAGTGGTGAAATCCCAATAGTCGAGGGACCAAATTGGTAATTAACTCCAAATTAACAATACAACGCATAAGTCCATAACACATAACTGACATAAGTTCATAAGTCACATAAGTACTATTGTACTAACATTAACATAACTGTCATAAGTCCAAAAGTCCATAAGTACATCACTCACATAAAACATAATGAAAATAATGTAAACATAAGTCATCATAAATTCATAATTGATCAATGATCATACACAAGACATTTCATCATTCAATTCATCTTCATTCATATCATCTCCTTCATCTCCATTATTGCCTTCATCCACATCATCATCATCTATATATAAAACACATAAAAATTGTTTAAAATTAAATCATTACATTTAAAAAATCAATATAATATAACATGTAACAAAATATATTAACTTACCCATATTAAAACCATGCAACCAATTACGAGTGCAAATTAGAGTTTGCACTTTTTCAGGCAACAGACAACTTCTATATTTTGTGAGCACACGTGCACCAATAGAAAATGCAGACTCCGATGCAACAGTAGTTATAGGAATTGCCAAAAAGATCATGTGCCATACATGAAAAGGATGGGAAATCCTTGAACACAACCCTTCCAATGATCTAACACGTCCAAATCCTAATAAATTTTCATCTCATAACATGGCTGCTCCAAATAACGATCCAATTCAGATATTTCAACAGGCTCAACAATTTCATCACTAAAATCTAGAACATCCTGCATTAATTCAAACAGAATAACTATACTAACAACTAAGATAATATAATAAAAAAAAATACACAATAAAGTGTTAAAATACTTACATCAAACAATCTTTTGGGGTACTTCTTCGCTACTTGACTTTCCACTCTTGAATGCATGATAGTTGAAGAGCTTGGTTGTGATGAACTTGATCCAATGGCACTTACATATTGATCATAAAGCTTGTAAAGCTTTTTTCTAAGCATCTCAATATATGCTTGGCATTTAGTAGGATTTGTCTCAACCTTAGCATATAGCTTCTCCAACACTTTAAACTTAAACCGTGGATCAAGAACAGCACCAAAAGCAAGCACTACACTATATTCACTCCAATATTTGTCAAATTTTTCTAACATCCTTTTATACATCGCACTCATCGATGTGTCTTCATCACTTAAACCCTCTTTCAACAACCTTTCAATTTTCCAAACTTGCAAAAAGTACACATTTGATGTAGGATAAGAAGAACCAGAAATCAAGTTAGTCATCTCATAAAATGGCTTAAAGAAAGCACACAATCTTTCACCCATTTTTCATTCTTCATTTGAAGGGCAAACCTTAAAATTCTTATCTTTCAACTGGAGAAGACTAAAAACTTTTTTATATCTAATGGCACTATCCAACATCAAATACGTAGAGTTCCAACGAACTGGCATATCTAATCTTAAGCCAATTGAGGTATCAATACCACCAACTTCAACCACACACTCTTGAAATTTTTTCATCCTACTTTTAATGCTTTTTGCATATTTCACAGATTCTCTAATTCTATGCAAAGTGTGGGTAGCAGCTTTTAAACCTTCTTGGACAATCAAATTCAAAATATGAGCTGAACAACGAATATGGAAAAACTCCCCATCACACAATAAACTATCATGCACAGTTAATTGATTCTTCAAAATATCTTGCATACTATCATTATTACTTGCATTGTCCAAAGTTAAAGAAAACACATTCTTTTCAATCCCCCAATCCTTCAAGATTTCATACATTTTTTGTGCCAATTCAAAACCAGTGTGTGGAGGAGGCATCTTATCAAAAGCAAGTATTTTACTATTTAGTTTCCATTTCTCATCAACAAAATGACTAGTCAAACATATGTATCATTCAGTAGTACAAGCAGTCCATAAATCAGAAGTCAAGCAAATTCTATTTGGAATACTAGTCAACACTCGTTTAAGTTTATTTTTCTCATTCAAATACAACTTGTTAATGTCAGACACAAGAGTATTTCTAGAAATCATTAGAGCATCAGGATTGAGTGATTTATGGTATTTCCTAAAACTAGGATATTTAGCAAATGCAAAAGGACAATTATGTTCAACAATCGCAGCAGCAAACACCTCACGAGCAAGCCCTATATCCAATTTGTTATACCTAATTGTTCCATCACAATCAAAATTCGTTTGACTTATATCATGAAAGTGATATTTCAACAATTTGCAAGACTTCATATGTCGCCTCATTGTGGATGTTCCATAAGTTTTACCCCCCGATAATAAAATCGTTTTACACCATTTACATTGAGATCTTCCTATGCCCTTTCCATTTGGCCCAATATCAGTAAAATAAGTCCAAACTTCGGAGGTTTTACATTTACCTTGATGCAGTAGCGCTAGTACTTTCTACTTCCAAATCAACCGCCGTATTAACAGTAGTAGCATCATCTTGATTTGGTTCCATTTCTTGTTTTAGTTTTTCACTGCAATTCTGCAAATAATAAATCATAAAACATATTAACTAATAACTATCATATAAATATAACTATAATAATATAGTAAGTCAGGAACTACTAACTAATTAACTATCATATAAATATATAAAGACATATATATAGTTGTAATATAAATATATAAACACATTACACATATATATAAACACACACACACACCCACACACACACCCACACACACACACACACACATATATATATATATATATATATATATATATATATATATATATATATAGTTAATAATCTGTAATATAAAACATATATATAAATATATAATACATCATACATTCATACTGTATAATACTATATAAATATATAATCATACATTATACTAAATATATAAATATACTGGAAATCTGGAATTGCAATACCTGCGGGGTGCAGTCTGCGGACGGCGTCGGCAACCAGAGTCCGGAGTGGGAGGGCGGCGGCGCTGCTGGCGGAGCCGCGGAGTGCACTGTGGGAGGCGGCACTGCTGGAACTCCTGGAAGCGTGGGCGATTCCGGTGACGGCCGACGGGTGCTCGACTGCTCGGTGGCGGACTAGCGGGTGCTCGATTGCTCGGAAGTCGGAAGCGTGGGCGGTGGGCCGGTGGCAGACTGGCAGGCGCAACTGCGCAAGGCGATTGGCGAATGGGAATGGGGATCGGAGCACTGGGCGGGCAGCGGCCTAAGTGCGTAACGCGTAAGTTCGATTAGGGATTTAGGGAAATTAGGGCTCCTAAAGTCTAAAACTATATTAATAATAATTGTCTAAAACTATATTAATTATATATATTATTATTATTTAAAAAAAAAAAAGGAATAAGGGTCAAATTAGCCATTGAACGTAACGCGATAGTGCAATTAGACCACTGGACCTAAAAAACGTGCAATTACCCCACTCAACAGCGCGAATGTCTCCAATTTCACCGGGTAGCCGGTTCCCAGCCCTTCTTCCCGGTTAAATGTTGATCTGGCAGATTACATGTCAATATTTATTCTATTTCTTTATTTTCCTTGGTTTTCCTTTCTTGCAGCATGTTAGAAACAAACTACCTTCTTTATTTTCCTTTCTTGCAGCATGTTAGAAACAAACTACCACATTTTCTTCTTCTATTTCTCTTATTGATTCTAGAAACTTAGGAGCTCCATATTCTTGTTTAATTTGTGCAGTACTCTTTGCAAGCTTCCTCACTCAAAATCATATTAACATCAAGTTGATGATAAAGACCATAAAGAACAGTTTGCTTCATTACCATCATGCTAGTATGTAGTCTTCAATTCCCCAAATCAACCATTTTCTTGCACCCCGAGCTACCCAAATCCACAGCAGAAGCACTGGTTCTAGAATAATCTAAAGAATCTGTATACAGACAATTACAAGTGGGGTTTGAAGTATTATACCAGCAAATACCATATAGTCCATAGGAACCCAAATGCAAACCCAGCAACATCATCACCACATACTTCTCCAAGAACCCAAATGCAAAAATCCCATTTTTAGATACCCAATTCTTGGTTCTATCAAACCATATAGGAATCATAATCATTATCACAACATCCCAAAATGCAGAGGAAATAAAGTACAATTATAACAGCTAAAACATAACAAAAAATTCCAAAAGAACAGAACATTTCTGCATCTCTTACCTATAAATTTTTTATGGGTACTTCAGAAACTGAAGCCCATTCATTTTAGCTCCAAGAAACATGTGAGAAATTTTGGATATTTCCAACATAAAGCTTACATTTTGAAAAAGATGAGGCAAGCATTAAGAACTAAGCCAGAGCATAGGAGTCGTCGTTCCCGATTGGACATGTCGAAGCTAAGTTTGATCCACGAAGATCGGTCCTTGTCCGCTTATAAACGGGATAGAGGCATCTGCTAGATCGCTCGGAAACGGCACTGTCGCAGGCCCAGGTCGGTCTTCGGGAGAAGCAGTGACCGCAGCAGCGTCTGAAGTACTGCTCCGTCGGCGCATCGGCGGCTCGTGGGATGTGCTATGATTTTCCAATGGGGCCTGGGATGGATTCAAGCTGGAAGTTTTTTGTGAATGGGGATGTGAAAGTGGGGGGGCGGTTAGGGGTTTTGGAGGGTATAAGTAGGCGTGTTATTGTCTCATTAAGACATGTTCTATATTCTTTGTCCTAAACTACACTTGTGATAGCTTATTAACTACAATCTAATACAATACTTGGTCCCCGCGACCTTGTCACATTCATTTCGCCTATTATTCCTTGTTCCTTCGTGCTATCATTCATTTAACGGGTTTATAAGTCCGGACCCCCGGGTTAATTAAATCCATCATTGGTGCTTTCATTGGGAGCCGACGTCAGGCTCAAGCGTGCTAGTTTACCCTAGCTATGGCAAGATCAAGACTCAACTCTCGTAACACCAACGGCTCCCAGAGCACCCACGTCCCACCGAGCGGGAACGGCCGTAATGGGGCCGCAAGTCGCCCGCGGGCCCCCTCCGTAAGGTCAGCGGGGGACTTGAGGGATCATCTCACCAACAACCGCAATGGAGGGCCGGCGCCTGCCGCCTCTCTTCCCGCCCCACCCCCTCAGGAGGGGTGGGCCGCCATTCAACGAGCCGCTACCGCGCTGACCCGTCTCGTAAAAGGATTCCAAGGGGGTCCTCAGGCCACCCAACTTGGTCCCGAGCCCCCCGGCGGAGTACCAACCCCAGCACCAACGCACCCGAGAGAGCGCGGTGAGCCTAGCAACGGGCATCCCCGAGCGCAAAGGACTCAAGTTGAAGGGGAGGTCAACTCACCCCGACCGTCGGAGAGGCGGGGGAAAGGGGATGTCCCCCAAAACATACAGGAAGGTCGGGAGCCTGGTAAGGAGCATTCGGCCAGATCCAAGTCCGCCTTGGCTCGGTTGAGTGCCCGCGTACCGGCTCGAGACATGTTATCGATGAGGCCCCCGGTAGAGGAGTCAGCTGCGCCCAAGTCGACGAGTCGTCGGCCCCGACACCAGCCGCGACAAGAGCAAGCCTCCCAAGCCGAACGGTCCGGGGAGACCAACGATGGGGCCCCGAGCCCACACCGAGATGAGGTCGAGCAGCTCCGAAGGAGGATGGACGAGCTCCAGAAAAAGATTTACGAGAAGGACGGGTCTCCGGAGCCACAGGACGTGCTGACCACCCCGTTCACGGGGGCAGTCATGGAAGAGCCCTTCCCCAAGGACTTCCGTTTCCCAACAATCAAGACGTACTCAGGGACTTCTGACCCGCAAGCGCATCTCAACAGGTACCGGGCCGCCATGTTGATGACGGGGGCTAGTGACGCTATCATGTGCCGGGGTTTCTTTTCGACTCTGGATGGCCAGGCCCAAGACTGGTTCGGATCCCTCCTGAAGGGCTCCATCTCTACCTTCGCGGCTCTTACCAAACAATTCATGTCTTATTTCGCCAGCAACGTACAAAAGAGGAAGGAGTTTGCAGACCTATATCACGTAAAGCAGCGGCCCACAGATTCACTACTGGAGTTCCTCAACAAATGGAAGCGTGAAGTATTGGGGGTCGCCAACTTCGACGACAGGGCAGCCCTGATAATCTTCAGGAATAACTTGCTGTCCGGCCCGTTTTACCAGGACCTCATCTGGTACCCTCCCAAGACCTACAACGAGTTGATAGACCGGGCAACAAGGTTCGCAGAGGCAGAAGTAGCTGAGAAGCGGAAGGAGGAGGAGGAGGAGGGGAGGACTCGAAAAGACAAGCACCCCAAGAAGAGCGTTGGGCGCCAAGGCCACCCCGCCGCGAGTTTGCCGAGGGGCCTCGTTTAACCCCTACACGTTTCCTCACCTCCTTAACACAACCTGTAAGCACTATCCTAGACCACGCGGAAGGCCAAGGGATCGTGCAGTACCCAGGGGAGTGCATGAAGATATCCCCCAAGGTGGACCCCAATAAGTATTGCAAGTTCCACCGCCAGACAAGGCACGACACAGACGAATGCATCCACCTCAAACGTCAAATCGAGGACCTCATCCAAAGGGGGTACCTCGGCCAGTTTGTCAAGAGGTCGGGGGGCCAGGGCCAAGGCCAGAACCAAGGCAACGCATGGAAGAAAGGGGGTGGCTCTGTGCCATCCACATCAGCACACCGTAAACGAGAACTGGGTCAGCTCACTGAGGAGGATGAGGTGGAACTCGACAATCCCGCACCCCAGAAGAAACAAGCCATCCACGTTATCTTTGGGGGGCCAGAAGGGGGGGACACACCGGCGGAACGAAAGAAGGGGGCGAGAAGCCTATATGTTCGAGAGGTAGTGCGACCCCTGCACGAGAAGAAGCCGAGGCGTGAACCCATCATGTTCACAGAGGCTGACGTACCTGATGGCCCCCTCCCCCATCGTGACGCCCTAGTCATCAAGGTGGAAATCAGTGATGTGATAGTGCACTGGGTGCTCGTGGACACAGGCAGCTCGGTAAATGTCATGTACTACGACACGTTCACCCAGCTGGGCCTATCGAGAAAGCAGTTTGGGCAAGTGCGGACCCCTTTATCGAGCTTCACAGGGGACTCCATTGAGACGGAGGGGTCCATAAACCTGGAGGTGGGGATAGGCACCCCTCCCCATGTCAAGAGGTGGGAGGTCGAGTTTGTGGTTGTCAAGATCAATTGCGCTCATAACATAATACTCGGTCGGCCTGCCCTAGAAAATCTTAGGTGCTTAATCTCCATGGAGCACCTGTGCCTCAAATTCCCGACCCCAGCAAGGGTCGAGACCACCCGGGGGAATCAAAAGGACAGCCGTAGCTATTAGGAGGTGGTCAATCTTATGCATTTCAATAAATGTAGCCAGCAATCCATTTCGTTAGGAGGTGGTCCGTCCCCTTCGTTTTAATAAACTCAAGAAAAATAACCTCACCATGGATGTTTCATTTTCATGTTTTGTTTTCCTTTGAGGAGGGGGAGGGGGTACTTACCCGACCTTTCCAATCATACCCTAAGGGGGCACGAGGCCCGACCTCGCGTACTAACCCCGACGGAAGAGCCTAACGAACCGTTGTCAAGCGACCCGGGTCGAAAAGCTATCACCCTAAGGGGGCACGAGGAGATGTCCTCGCGTACTAACCCCGACAGAAGAGCCCAACGGCCCGTTGTCAAGCGACCTGGGTCAAAAAGCTATCACCCTAAGGGGGCACGAGGTCCGTCCTCGCGTACTAACCCCGACGGAAGAGCCCAACGGCCCGTTGTCAAGCGACCCGGGTCAAAAAGCTATCGCTCTAAGGGGGCACGAGGTCCGTCCTCGCGTACGAACCCCGACGGAAGAGTGTTTGGTCCGAGAGTACCCTCGGCCAAATGACTATGAAAAAAAAAACGATCCAAGGTGTTAACTACCCCAAGCCAACTCTGAGTTTGGGACGAAGGGCGTACAGATGAAGCTAAGAAAGAGGCCAAGTGCCCCCGGCCGAGAGGCTTGGCCCATAATGCCAACATAGCCGAGGGCGGGGCGTAGGCCGAGCTCTTCAAAAGGGGCCGAGGCCTGTCAAAATCACGAGATACCAACCCCACGCAGGCAGCCGGGTTTCGGTAAGGCAAAGTGTAACATCACGCAACACAAGCAATAGTAGAAGATGTGAAATATTCATTCAAACATAATATCCGAGTACATTGCAGAAAGAAGGAAATAAACTAAACAAGCCTACGCCTATGCATTCAAGTCTGGAGTAGTAGTAGAGGCATGGTAGGCCGCGATCTCATCACCCAAGGTCGTCATGCTCTCTAGTAGGTGAGTATTCTCCAAGGTGGGCGAAACGGGTCCGAGCTGAGAGCTTGAGAATAAATCTAGAGGGAGAAGTGGTGGTGGTGGCCGAAGTAGGGGGTTGAGGGGGGATTAGATAGGTGGGGAATGGAAGAAAGGGGGGAGAAAGGGGTTGACCACATTTTCAAAAAACTGGAAGGAGTGTTGGGAAAGGGAAAAGATGATGGAGATGGATCTTGGGAAGAAGAATGCGCGCTCGGGGACTCACTTGGGACGCTTGCTCGGCTGTATGGTGTTGTGCGCGATTGGTTGTAAATACATGAGGACGTACGAGGACGGGCCGGAGTATCTACTCTCCTTCGCTGACGACTTCTCGCAGCTCGGAGAGTGGGGGACTGATGATGGATATATTAGGAACGGACTAAGTCGACCCGAGGGAGCAAGATAAGGGTCACGAGAAGGTCCGGGACCCGGGGTGGAGCCCCGTGCTTGACCCGGGCCCGAGTTAATTGATTTAGCATCTCGGCCCAAGGCCTCGGCTAAGAGGCCTCGGCCTAGGGCCTCGGTTAAGAGGTCTCGACCAGAGGCCTCGGTTAAGAGGTCTCGACCAGAGGCCTCGGCAGAGAGGCCTCGGCCCAGGGCCGAGGCTAGGAGGTCTCGGCCCAGGGCCTCGCCTGAGAGGGCTCGGCCACGGGCCCGGTCGTGGGGCGGGCGCGGTCAAATCGGATCTATAACCATTCCCCCATCTTAGGGGGCGGTTAGGGGTTTTGGAGGGTATAAGTAGGAGTGTTATTGTCTCATTAAGACATGTTCTATATTCTTTGTCCTAAACTACACTTGTGATAGCTTATTAACTACAATCTAATACAATACTTGGTCCCCGCGACCTTGTCACATTCATTTCGCCTATTATTCCTTGTTTCTTCGTGCTATCATTCATTTAACGGGTTTATTAGTCCGGACCCCCGGGTTAATTAAATCCATCATACACACACACATCAAATCATGCAAATGGGATAAGAACCCACTTACTTGGATATCAAAATTTCAATTTTTCAATCAATCTTCAAGGTGACTAGGGCTCTCCTTCTACCATCATCACCATCAACAACACAAAGAAAGAAACCGCATAAGCACATAATTTAACAATCACCCTAACATTATACTACCCGAAATAAAATAAAATAATAATACTAACTTACTTGAGAAGATGAGGTTCCAAACTCTTGAATAAAATGATGGAAGATTTTTTTTTTAATGAAGGAACGAATCAAAGAAGAAAAAGATGTAGAAGAAAATTTCCTTCTTTTTAGATGAGAATGTCGGCTAGGGAGATTAGGAAGACTAAATCAATCCCCTATATGAAGGAAGATAAATGAGTAGTCATCCTTTAATTTTTGAAATTCTCCAAATCAAGACTTTGTAACCCCCAATCTACATTATTAGGTATTAAGGATTTTTTTTTGAAAACAAAATAATCGCGTAGATTAATGCAAAAGAGCGGAAATAGAGTCTGGAGGGATAGAATCCCAGTGGGCCCAAGCAATTTAATTAATTGCTTTAGCGTGAATTAACCAAATTTTATTTAGGCTAAGGGAAAATACAATATTGCTAAGGGAAAATACAATATTGTAATGGAGTGTTATGGACTTTGGATATTGGACTGTTACTAAGTTGGAAGTCTTTCAATCAAGATATAATGTATTGGACTACCATTGCAAAAATAGACTATTGGACTACTGAAAATTTCGAGACTTCCTTCTCTTTGCATTTGGGGCACACCAATCAAGCCTCGAAGGGGCAATTTGTTGGCACCGAAAATTCAAACAATATTATTGGGCCGTGACGAATAATGGGTTATTAAATTAATTGCTTTAATTAATTAAATTAGACTAATATTTATTTAATTAGGTTGATTAAATAGCCTGTTCAAAGGTTTTAGGAGAATACCTTGACTGGCAGCTCTATGTCTCACAAGGTTTTGAGGAGAGTACACCATCCTATATATATGACTTTGGAGGACATTCTGTATGGTAACCTCAAAACCCTAGTTTCCAACTTTCCTAATATATAGGATACCATATGTGATGAATATACCTTATAACACTCCCCCTCAAGTTGGAGCAAAGATATTAATCATGCCCAACTTGTTACACAGATAACTAACTCGTGTCCCAGTTAGGGCCTTCGTGAATAAATCCCCGAGTTGTTCTCCAGTCTTTACAAAACCAGTGGAAATTAACCCTTGTTGTATCTTCTCACGAACAAAATGACAGTCAATCTCTATATGCTTCGTTCGTTCATGAAACACTGGGTTTGATGCAATATGCAGAGCAGCTTGGTTATCACACCATACTTTTGTAGGGATTGGAGCTTTAAAACCAGCCTCACTCAGAAGGTTGTTTATCCACATCACTTCACATGTTGATTGTGCCATTGCCCTATATTCAGACTCTGCACTCGAACGAGAAACCACATTTTGTTTCTTACTTTTCCATGAAACTAAATTACCTCCAAAGAAAACACAATATCCCGTTGTTGATCTACGATCCTCTTTGGATCCTGCCCAATCAGCATCAGTAAAACACTCGATCTTAGTGTGCCCATGATTTTTATACACAATTCCATGTCCTGGAGCTCCCTTCAAATAACACAAGATGTGTTCTACAGCTGCCCAATGCTCAACAGTTGGAGATGCCATATATTGGCTCAAAACACTCACTGGATATGCAATATCTGGACGAGTTACTGTCAAGTAGTTCAACTTCCCAACTAATCTCCTATACCTCTCAGTATCTTCAAACAACTCCCCCTCCTTTGACAATTGCATGTTTGGTATCATAGGAGTATTGCATGGTTTAGACCTTAGTTTCCCTATTTCAGACAGTAAGTCAAGTACATATTTTCGTTGAGACAGTAATATACCTGTTTTATTACTCGTGACTTCAATACCCAGGAAGTACTTTAGTGGTCCCAAATCCTTTGTCTGAAATTGACTATGAAGGAATGACTTAAGAGATGAAATTATTTCGGTGTCACTCCCTGTAATGACAATGTCATCCACATAGACCACTAACCAGATTATGCCTGTTTTGGACCAGTTGTAGAACATTGAGTGATCCGATTTACTTTTCATCATCCCAAAGCTCTCCACTGCTTGACTAAACTTTCCAAACCATTCTCGCGGGCTTTGTTTCAGTCCATACAATGATCTTCGAAGTCGGCATACTTTCCCAGACTCCCCCTGAGCAACAAACCCAGGAGGTTGCTCCATGTACACTTCTTCATGAAGATCCCCATGCAAAAAGGCATTCTTGATATCAAGCTGATGCAGTGGCCAATCTTTAATGGCTGCCATTGAAATGAGTAACCTGACAAAAGTAAGCTTAGCCACAGGAGAAAAAGTGTCAGAATAATCAACCCCATAGGTTTGGGCATATCCTTTAGCCACAAGACGGGCTTTCAATCTAGCAACAGACCCATCAAAATTTACCTAGACAGCAAACACCCACTTACAACCAATAGGCCTCTTACCTACAGGCATGGCAACCTACTCCCAAGTATCATTGTGATCCAAAGCATTCATCTCTTCAATCATAGCAGTTCGCCACCCAGGATGAAACAAGGCTTCCTTAACAGTTTTAGGAATGGACACGAAATCAAGGGAAGCAACAAAAGAACAGGAGACAGAGGACAGCTGAGCATATGATGCAAAAGAGGATATAAGATAAGTGCAACTGCGTTTACCTTTTTGAACAACAATAGGAAGGGTATCATTCAACACTGGATCAACTGACTTAGAGGTGGTTTCAGGGATCAGATTAGGTACCGAGGCAGGAAGAGGAGCTTGAGGCAAAGCAGGAACGGGAGCAGCAGGCCGAGGCCGACGAGAATAGACTTGTAAAACTGGAGGAGTAGGAACATGCATAGGGACAGATGTCGTGACTGTATACATCAAGATGTCATCCCCCTCATCCCCCCTGACCAATGGCATCCGGAGAAGAAGGAAAGAAAGGAACATCCTCGTGAAAAGTGACATCAATAGAAACAAGGTACCTGCCAAGCTCTGGAGAGTAACACCTGTACCCCTTTTGCACACGAGAATAACCAAGAAACACACACTTCATAGACTTTGGATCAAGCTTGGTGAGGTTAGGACGGACATCTCGAACAAAACATACACAACCAAATATACGTGGGTCAATATAAAACAAAGGTTGCGATGGACACAGAATATTGTACGGAGTTTTCCCATCCAAAACCACAGAGGGCATGCGATTGATTAAGAAACAGGCAGTGGAAACGGCATCAGCCCAAAACTGCTTAGGAACCCCCCTTTGAAACAATAAGGCCCTTGCAGTTTCAAGCAAATGCCGATTCTTGCGCTCAGCTACTCCATTTTGGGAAGGTGTGTCAACACAAGAAGATTGATGCAACATACCCATGACATGCATATAAGAGGAAAAGGGGTACGAGAAATAATCTTTAGTATTGTCACTGCGTAATATTTTGACATGAACACCAAATTGAGTTTTAATTTCAGCACAGAATCCACGAAACACATCAAACAATTCAGAACGAGATTTCATTAAATATAACCATGTCATTCGAGAGAAATCATCAACAAAGGTAACAAAATACTTATAGCCAAGTTTAGAAGTCACAAAACACGGACCCCAAACATCTGAATGTACTAACTCAAACAAAGTAGACACACGTTTGCTAACTCTAGGACTCAAATGCACACGACGGTGCTTTGAAAACTCACACGACTCACAATGTAAAAACGGTAAACTATGAAACTGTGGACACAATTTCTTCAACAACGGGAGGGAAGGATGCCCCAAACAACAATGAGCATCTACCGGAGTGACAGCACCCAAACAAGCAACCAACTTTGACCTCTTGGTGTCAAGAATGTAGAGACCCGGACTCACGCCTCTCACCAATAACCCTCTTCGTCATAAGATCCTGAAACAGACAATGATCAGGGAAGAACATAACAGAACAGTTTAAACTCGAATTACCTGTCATATGGTCTGTGGCACCCGAGTCTATAACCCATTTGGATGATGATGAGAGAAGACAAGAGGTCGGGTTACCTGAGTCAGCAATTGTAGTGACCGAAGAGGATGAATGCTTCAAAGAGTCTTGGTATTTAGAAAACTTGGCAAACTCATCAGCAGAGACCATGATAGTCTTGGAAGGTGCCTCAGGTGTAGATGCAACATTGGCAGAAGAATTCCTACGATCCTTTTGCAACTTCCGACAGTCCCTCCTTATATGCCCTGGCTTTTGACAATAGTGACACACAATGGTGGAAGTACGCCCTTGGGAATATCAATTGTTCCCACTGTGAGGATGACCGGAAGTGTGCCCTTGGGAATTGCCACCATTCCCATTGTGAGGATTACGACTAACAAGAGCACTATTAGGTAGGATGGGAACTTCAGGTATCTTGGACTACTCGGATCGGATCAAGCGAGGGAAGACATCAGCTAGGGTAGGGATTTCAGATGTACTAAGAATTGTGGACCTAGCTGTGTCAAACTCAGAAGGAAGACCTGCCAAAAAACTCATAACAGCCAATTGTTCACGTTGCTTTTGTTGTTCTTTAATGTCAGCAGTGAATGGCATGAGTTTATTAAGAGCCTCATATGTTTTCTTAAATTCCATAAAGTAAGCAGTAAGAGACAAATTTTGCTTCTCGACACGGTAAAAAGACTTGCAAACATCATACATACAAGTGATATTACCCTTCCCAGAGTACAAGTATTCCAAATAATCCATCAATGCTTTAACAGAAGAACAATGACTAACAAACCCAATAATACCCGCATCTATAGAATTACGAATTTGTAAGAGCAAACGGGCATCATCCTTCACCCAATTAGCATCCTCTTTGTTCTATCCAAACTAGTGAGATAAAGCTTAATGACCAGAGACCACTCTAAGTAATTAGAGTCATTAAGCTTACAGTCCGTGATTTTGGAATTCACAAGAACAATATCAGTAACAACAATTGACTTATTCTCAGCCATACCCACAAAAAATGGAGCCCAAACATATCAGAAACAGACAAAAAACAGTAACTGGAGGGCGTACGAGACAACCTGATTGAAGACCCGCAATAACCGAAGCAACACTGGTCAAACCAAGACCAGATCCGAGATCCCTGGAGCAAGGCGAGCCCGGAGACGTCGGCCGGGAAATTTTTCGGCGGCCGGAGGTGGCGCACGCGTCGGCGCGTGGAGGCGCGTGGCGGCAGTGACGGCGGCGTGTGAGGCGTACTCGCCGGGCAGAACGGCGGCGAACTTGGCAGTCTGGGTCGCCGGCGGCCGGCGAACCTTCCTGGGTGGGCGGTGATGACAGCGGAGCGAAAAAAAATTTTGTGTTTATAACCTAGGCTGTGATACCATGTTCAAAGGTTTTAGGAGAATACCTTGACTGGCAGCTCTATGTCTCACAAGGTTTTGAGGAGAGTACACCATCTTATATATATGACTTTGGAGGACATTCTGTATGGTAACCTCGAAACCCTAGTTTCCAACTTTCCTAATATATAGGATACCATATGTGATGAATATACCTTATAACATAGCCCAATAAATAATTGGTTGGTCTAATTAATTAATTGAAAGTAATTATTGTTGAACTGCTGGCCCAAATTCAACGAATATATTTAATTGATTTGGACCAGGCTATTGGATAAGTTGGGCTAATCAAATTGACGGGCTTTGACTTGGTTTGGCTCATCAAGAATATATGTGGATTGCATAATTTTGGGAAAGATGTGGATATGATAAATTGGTTCGAAAATATAAAATCATAAACCTGGACGTGATGGTGTCCCAATACATTCTCATATTTAATTCAAATAATTAAATTAAATTGAGAATTATCCAAATGGATAAAGTTGGTTAGATTTTCCCTACCTCTTCACCACTATAAATAGTGGTCTTATTTTAGAAGAAATGGAGCTCTGAATATTTGCATACCGAAGCTCTGCCAAAATCTCGCCAGAATATTGTCTGGAACACGCTTGCAATTTATTTACACCGAAGGGTATGCCTGCAATTTATTTGCACCAAGGAACACTTCTAGTTCGTCATATTTCGAACTTGGTATACTTCCAGTTGGCGTACTTCCAACTCGGTACACTTCCAGTTCGGCATATTTCGAACTTGGCATAATTCTAGTTCAGCATACTCTGAACTCGGCACACTTCTAGTTGTCATACTTCCAACTTGGCGTACTTCCAACTCGGTATACTTACAGTTGGCATACTTCCAACTCGGCACACTTCCAGTTGGCATACTTCCAACCGGGCACACTTCTAATTCGGCATACTCCGAATTCAATACGCTTCCAATCAACATACTTCCAGTTCAACATATTTTGAACTAGGCATACTTCCGATCAGCATACTTCTAGTAGAAAATCAGAGGACTTATACACAGAGATTGTACCCCTCTTTCGTTTGATACATACTACTACTTGTAATCGATACTTTGAATTTTGAATATATACAATTCAAGTTTTTCGCGTTTACAAGAATGTCGGCTAGGGAGATTAGGAAGGCTAAAGGGGAAGACTAAATCAATCCCCTATATGAAGGAAGATAAATGAGTAGTCATCCTTTAATTTTTGAAATTCTCCAAATCAAGACTTTGCAACCCCCCCTCCCAATCTACATTATTAGGTATTAAGGATGTTTTTTTAAACAAAATAACCGCGTAAATTAATGCAAAAGAGCGGAAATAGAGTCTGGATGGATTGAATCCCAGTACAAAGTGTTTGCCTGCGTGAAAGCAGCAGATGCAAGAGTATGAGCAACCATATTTTGTGCTCTAGGAATTGAATTGAAAGAACATGTATTAAAGGAAACCATCGTATTTCTGCATGCATCAATAGCAAAACCCTCGTGAGAGAGAAACGTGGACCGATTCGTTGTCAAGGCACCTCGTAATTGCGAGCAATCTGTGAACATATTAACCTCCAAGATACTCGTATATCTCAGCCATGATAATACCTCCTTGCAAGCCATGACCTCTGCCATTAATGGTGAAAAGCATACCGGTAGCCGTCCCGCAACTGCTGCAAGAAAACCACCGCCCGGATCTAGCAACACCGCCGCAAATGTTGATTCTTCGGAGTCCGGTAGGTGACCAGCGTCGAAGAAGCAGTGGGGCAGCAGCGACGTACTGAGCGTGGAGGTATTAAGGATATTGATATAATATAATCTTATATATAATAATAATATATATTACACACATACAATATATATATATATATATATATATATATATATATATATTATCTCACATACTATATAATAGTAATATAGTTATAAAAATAATACAGTAATTAGTATAAGGATTTGGTCTTCAAATGAATATAGCTCAAGGTTCAAATGAAATTGAACATAGAAATAGAGTCCAATGAATATGGTATAGAGATTAGATGAACATTGAGGAATAATAGGGAATAACTTTGAAAATTCAATAGGTAATATTGGAACAAAAAATCTTAAGTGTCACAATCTACCCCCTTAAAAGAAAGCTTCGTCCCCGAAGCAATCTTATCTTAGCTTAAACAACTTAAATCTAAATAACATGCAACATGTTATTCTATAAAACATACGAAGTGAGGTGTTAAAACCTGCCCTCCTTAAAAGAAAGTTACGTCCCCGTAGCTTGACTATTACCTGAAGCAAATAATTCCGGATATCGGTTTCTCATATCTTCCTCAACTTCCCACGTAGCTTCCTTAGCTAAGTGGTTGGACCATAATACTTTCACAAGCCTTATGGATTTCCTTCGGGTATCACGTGTTTTAGAATCCAATATCTTTATTGGCTTATCCTCATACGAGAGAGATTCATCCATCTCCACAACCTTACAATTTACCAAATCTTTCATCACTTTACTGATCAAATATCATATTTGAAATTAAGCAAAGTTTCTTTTTACCTCAGGTTGATCACACGCGAAGCATCGTGAACGTACTTCTTCAATTGAGATACATGGAATACATCATGCACCTAACGACAATAAGTTAAGCTCAACTTCGATCTTGTACCCAACGCATTTTACAAAGCTTTCCAAAATTGAGATAGAAACCTTGAATCTCTATCGGAGATAATATCCTTAGGTACTCCATGGTACTTAACCACTTGCTTCACATAAGCTTTAGCCAACTACTCCATACTCCAAGTCTCATTCATCGCTATAAATCGAGCAGTCTTAGTCAATCTGTCTACAATAACCCAAACCTTATTCTTTCCAGCTTTAGTCAATGGCAGACTACTGACGAAATCCATATAGATTGAATCACATTTCCATTGTGGAATTTCCAACGATTGAACTAATCCTTTAGGCTTACTCCTTTCGGCTTTAACCTTTTGACAATTCAAACATCGGGCCACAAATTCTGCTACTTCTTTCTTCATTCTAGGCTACCAAAAATGCTTCTTCAAATCCTTATATAACTTATCACCTCCAGGGTGTACTGAATAGGGAGTATTGTGCCCTTCTTCCATAAGCTTTCTTTTCACTTATGCACAGGCTACAAGTATACACCATTGCCCTTCAAACCGAATACTTCCGTCTTGACACAGCTCAAAGGATCCATTTTTATTATCAACCATTCCAGTCTTAACTTTCTCCAACTCGCTGTCATCGGACTGCTTCTACTTGATTTCTTCAAAGATTGATGGCATAATAACCATGTTGTAAAAATCAATTTCGTCTTCTACTTCACCTTCAATCTTGACTTCAAGATTAAGTCTTCTAAAATCTTCACACAGTTCTTCTGGAATTACCCATGTCGCATTCATATACTGTTCCGATTTTCTGCTTAACGCATCTGCAACCACATTTGCTTTCCCTTCGTGGTATTAAATGACTAGATCGTAGTCTTTTATCAATTCTAACCACCTTCGCTACCTCATATTTAACTCTTTCTGGGTGAAAATATACTTCAGACTTTTATGGTCGGTGAATATCTTACACTGCACTCCATATAGATAATGGCGCCAAATCTTCAAGGCGAAGACTACAGCAGCCAACTCTAAGTCGTGAGTAGGATAATTCACCTCATGAGTCCTCAGTTGTCTTGATGCATAAGCAGCCACCTTTCCATTATGCATCAGCACACAACCCAATCATTTCTTCGAAGCATCACTGTAGATTTCAAATCCTTCCATACCGTATGGTAGAGTCAACACTGGTGCAGTTGTCAACCTTTTCTTCAGCTCCTGAAAAGCTTCCTCACAACTTGCATCCCACACAAACTTAGTGGTTTTCTTCATTAGGTTCGTCATTGGCCTTGCAATCTTGGAGAAGTCTTTCACAAATCTTCTATAATAACCTGCTAATCCTAGAAAGCTTCTTACTTCAGTTACTGAAGTCGGTGTTTTCCAGTCCATCACTGCTTGAATCTTCGAAGGATCAACAACTACTCCTTCCTTAGTGATTACATGTTCAAGGAATGCAATCTTATCCTTCCAAAATTCACATTTGGACAACTTAGCATAGAACTGGGTTTCCCTTAAAATTTGCAAAACCACTCTCAGATGATCTTCATGCTCTTCAGGGGTTTTGGAATAGATCATAATGTCATCAATGAAAACAACCACAAATTGATCTAGGTATGGTCGAAAGACTCGGTTAATGAGATCCATGAATACTGCAGGTGCATTAGTCAACCCAAACGGCATCACAGTGAACTCATAATACCCGTACCTCGTCCTGAACGTAGTCTCCGGTATATCCTTTTCAGCTACCTTCAATTGGTGATAACCAGACCTCAAATCGATCTTTGAGAACGTTCCTGCTCCCTTCAATTGGTTAAACAGATCATCAATTCGAGGCAAAGGATACATGTTATTCATAGTCACCTGATTCAACTCACGGTAATCGATGTAGAGTCTCAATCCGCCATCCTTCTTCTTAACAAACAGCACTGGAGCGCCCCACGGAGAGACACTTGGCCAAATGTAACCCTTATCTAGTAATTCCTGCAGTTGCTCTTTCAATTCTTGTATCTTCTTTGGTGCCATCCTGTAAGGTGTCTTCGAGATTGGCGCGGTTCCAGGTATTAGATCAATAGCAAACTCTATCTCTCTTTCTAGTGACATTCCTGGTATCTCCTCTAGAAAAACATCAGGAAAATTTCTTACTACCGCTATCTGCTCAAGCACTTCCTCCATGGAATCGAGATCTTTAACCATGCATAGGTAAGCTTCATAATTGTTCATTATGTACTTTTTAACCTTCATCATGGATACCAACTTGATTCCTGGTTTGACAATGATCCATCGATAGGTAACCCGATCACCTTTTGCACTCCGCAATGACACTTGCAGCTTATCACAGATGATCTTAGCCTTGTAAGCACTTAGTCAATCCATCCCCAATACGACATCAAGGTCTTTTAGCTCGAACTCGATAAGACTACCCGAAAAGTTTACTCCCTAGATATTTATCGGTACGTCTTTATGCGCGTACTTGCATGCAACTACACTACCAGTAGGGGTTTTGACTACTATCTTTACTTCTGAGGTCGGAACCAACCCTACTTTCTTAATAAAAGCAGTTGATACAAAGGAATTTGTAGCTCTAGAATCAAACAAAACAAAGGCAGGCACAAAGTGAACGAAGAAGGTACCTGTGACCACGCCACTGGCCTCTGCCTGGACCTTATTCATGACGAAGATACGTCCTTGTCCACCATTTCCGCCATTTTTATTCTGGGCCTTGTTGTCACCGCCATTCTTGTTGCTATTCTAGTTGTTCTGGTTGTTCTGGTTTCCTCCTCCTGGGTTCTTTTCGTTGTTCCCTCCATTTTTATTCTAGTTCTGCCATGAAGCATTTCCGTTCTTCTTGGCATAGCACTCAAATGCACGGTGCCTCATCTTATTGCAATTGAAGCACTTGACAACATTTCCCTGGCAATCCACTCCAGGGTGATCCTTGTTACTTCTCTTGCAGTTATAGTGCCTTTCAACCCTCTAGTTCCTCTGACCCTGGTGACCATTATGACTAGGTCCACCTTTTCCTTGATAGTTGCGGTTCTGGCCTGGATGAGAAAACTTGGGCCTTTTCTCACCTTGCTAATGATCTTCTTCATTCTTACTCTTTCCTTTTCCAGTGACCTCTCTCTGGAATTGCTGAACCTGACAATGGCTAGCAGCTCTGTTCTACGCCTCGTCTAGAGTCTGGCATCGGAACATACTCAGACCCTTCTGAGTCTCAAAGTTGAGTCCTCGGATGAACTTGCTCGCCTTGCTTCGCTTATCAGGGACCAAAGCCAGTGCAAATCTCGACAGATCGAGAAAATCGGTGTAATACTCCTAAACCGATCTATTTCCTTGACACAGATGAAGGAATTCATCGTACTTGTTCATCCTAACATGCTCAGGGTAAAATTTCTCCCTTAGAGCATCCTTGAAAGTTTCCCATCCAAAAGCTGGCGACTGACGTAGGGCCAGACCAGCTGTAGCCCACCAAATGTCAGCTCGCTGCTGAAGATAGTAAACAACAATATCCACTCGCTGTTCAACAGGACAGTTGAGAGCATCTAACAGCTTGTCGAACACTCGCATCCACTCTTCTAGCACCAATGGGTCTTCTTGCCCTAAGAAAATGGTAGGGTTTCGCCCAGCCACTAACTTAGCCATATCGTTCCCGTTTCCATTCCCTTGAGGATTTTGGAGCATTCGATCTCCAATTGCCTGAGTCAACTGAGCTAGCTGTCTCACAGCCTGAGCCAACTCAGCATTAGTGGGAATATTATCTTCTTGAGTACTTTGGCTTTCCGCTGATCTTCTTGGAGGATAACTACTAACTACAGGGAAAGGACTACTACATAAGAGTGCTTCCCACTCTATTCTTATAAAGCACATATAATAAGCAGATATACAAATCAATTTCCACATATTGACATGTTTTCAAACAAAATAAATAAATCTCAAGTAATTTACATACATACTTGAGATATGCTCACCCTCGGGGTGCAAAAGCCACATATAATCAACACATGCCACATATATATCAAAAAAAATTAGACTATAAATCTCACAATTCTCACCACGGTGTTTAAAGACTAATTACTCATCATCGTATCCCAAAATTCCTATTGAGTTCTTTCCTAGGTATTATCACAATCTTGGCTTTGATACCAACTTGTAACACCCCCAATTTCAAATCCCGGGGTTTACTAAAACTAGACTTACTATATATAGGAAATTAAAATTTATTCAACTCATAGAAAACAAACCCACTTACTTGGATATCAAAACTTCAATTTTTCAATCAATCTTCGAGGGCTCTCCTTCTACCATCATCACCATCAACAACACAAAGAAAGAAACCACATAAGCACATAATTTAAAAATCACCCTAACACTATACTACCCGAAATAAAATAAAATAATAATACTAACTTACTTGAGAAAATGAGGGTCCAAACTCTTGAATAAAATGATTGAAGAATTTTTTTTTTAATGGAAGACTAAATCAATCCCCTATATGAAGGAAGATAAATGAGTAGTCATCCTTTAATTTTTGAAATTCTCCAAATTGAGACTTTGTAACCCCCAATCTACATTATTAGGTAATTGATATAATATAATCTTATATATAATAATAATATATATTACACACATAATATATATATATATATATATATATATATATATATATATATATATATATATATATATATATATATATATATATATCCACACTGCTATCTATATACATATATATACACATCAAAATATAATTATAATATAAGGTCCAAAATAGTGATCACTTAATTAATTACATAAATAATATAAAATAAAAATGATTGAGTAAATATACATATTAACTAATTAGTATATACGTACCTTATATAACTAATATATATATACAGATTAATACACGCACACACTACACTAACTTAATTAATATATATATATCCATACGTTACACCATACATACACAGACGTATATTTTATATATATATATATATATATATATATATATATATATATATATATATATATATTTTAAATATAATTGGTATATCTCACATACTATATAATAGTAATATACTTATAAAAATAATATAATAATTAATATAAGGATTTGGTAGTCCAATGAATATAGCTCAAGGTTCAAATGAAATTGAACATAGAAATAGAGTCCAATGAATATGGTATAGAGAGTAGATGAACATTGAGGAATAATACGGAATAACTTTGAAAATTCAATAGGTAATATTGAAACCAAAAATCTCAAGTGTCACACAACTTTTTGTTGATCCTCCAACATCCCTCTAATTTCAAATAACTCATAATCACATTGATCACACAAATAACCAGCATTAGCCTTTTCATTAACTTCTATCTTTGCAACAATTCTAGGACATATTTTACAATTCTAAGCACTAGCTATTTTTATAGAGCCAAATAGTCTTACCATTATTTGCTTCCTTAAACTCTCAACGCATGCAATTAGTGGTTGTTTCCTTGCCTCTAATATTATAGAATTAAAGCATTCAGAAATGTTGTTCACCAAGATATCACGCTGTGGAGTTGTGGAAAAATGGGACCTCGACCATTCACTAGGACGTTTATCAGATAACCAGGCAAAGGCATCTACATCCAACTCTTTAATCTTCCTCATTACTTAGATGAAATTGTTTGTAGTTGTTATCCTAGCTGCTACCCATAAACAATCTTTTATTACTCTACCTTAGAACCCAACAAGCTTCATGATTTCATGCAAGTGTTGCACACAAAATCTGTGATTTGCTAAAGGGAAAACAGTCTCAAATGCAAGTATTGATCCTTTCTGCTTGTTAGAAATTAATGTCACATTATGCTCATCTGAAATCTCCAAGTCCTTTTTAACATGTTCTAAAAATCAAGGAAATATTCCATCATTTGCATCATCCCAACTGTTGTGAGTAATTGACCTTCAATTTTTGCCTTTAGAAAACAAACATCTACCCCTATAATAGGTCTGCAGTATTTGTAACCTTGCTTACAACCCTCCCAACACAAGTACATTCTCAACAATCTCTTTTGTCCTACAATTTCTTCCAAATCACTAAGTTTTACAATACAAGTAGACTTACGATTTGTTTTCTCAATTTCAAGACAATAACTCCACAATTTTTAAATTTGATCTTCTAGTTCTTCTTTTAAATCACCCCTAGCAAGTGACATGGCCTTATAGCATTGCCTAGTTGTTAGGTTGTATTTGTCATCAGTTTTAACTCTCTTTTGAAACTTTTCAATTGTCTAAGTGTTATGACTTCTTATTTCTCTTTTCCATCTCTTTGTAACCTTAGAAGCAATGATCAACTTGTTTTCATATTCCCATCCACAACCTTCATGTTTATCATTGTAACTTAAAACTCTCCAGTTGATTTTCCAATGGCAACCTTCACCTTTACAACTTATTATAACTCTAAGCTTGTTATCCTTCTAACAAATAAAGCCATAAGATTTCGGCCAATCAAATGGCTCCATTTTCCCACCCATTTGAAACTACGACGTTTTGGTTTTGGCTTTACGATTTCGTGTAGTCTTCCTGCTCATGTTTACGTACGGTTTTGGCGATAATCAATAATCAATTACTATCAATCAATTACTATCAATTACTATCAATATATCAATTAGTATTTAAGTTAGACTTAATTACTACCATCTTTTGGCCTTCCCAATTTATGGGAAGTTGTTATAAATAAATTACAGTTCTTATATATCAAGCCAATCCATCAGACTCAAACTACTTAAATACCATATTGATATTACATACATCACATACATTACATAAACCCTAATCATATCATTAGGATTTCGAATTTCAAAATGCAGGCATGCGTATTAATCCCCATGTCGCTTCGTTTATCGGTGTCTTGATAGGTTGCAACTTATGCTCATTCTTTAGGCTCCAAAATCTTCTATAAAATGGATTTGCTTCCTTCTTTTTGCTATGTATTTCTTTTGCTGGCCGTTTTCCCTACCTTACAAAACAAAATGTCAAT
The DNA here is from genome assembly GCA_003576665.1 of Ipomoea trifida. Classification (NCBI taxonomy): domain Eukaryota; kingdom Viridiplantae; phylum Streptophyta; class Magnoliopsida; order Solanales; family Convolvulaceae; genus Ipomoea; species Ipomoea trifida. The sequence continues at coordinate 6,350,084 of CP025646.1, forward strand.
GTTGTATGTCTTAGCAAAAGACATTTCCCCTCAATCCTATAAGAAAGCAATTAGATTGAGATTGATTCGTACTTACACTGTGACTGAAGATAGGAACAAATCTGCTATCAAGAGTCAAGAATGTTTTTTTCATGACATTGAGGTAATTTCTACTCCATAACTGCTTCATGTTAAACTGCTAAATGTTATAATAAATTGTTAATAAACTGCTAATATTGAGTATAAAGTTTATCAGTTTCTATTCTTTTTTTTTATTTAACATTTTTGTGGGGAACCTATGTTCATGCAAGTATACATGTTGATTTTATAGACCAATTTTCAAATCTGCTAAAAGAAGGTAAAGTTTATGCTGTCAAAAACTTTGTGGCCGTGTCTTACTACTACCAGTATAAAACTACACAGCATAAATACATGATGAGGTTTAATCAATACACAACTATTGAGAGACATAGGAGAAAAGGTTTTCCAAGCCTTTTATTTCGTATTAAACCTATTGAGGACTTATTGGCTGGAAAAGTTGAAGAGAAGCAGTTGATTGGTAAGCTGTTTGCATTTTCAATTTTTTTTACATATACATCATACTTCTCAACACATCTACATTTCATCCTAGATGTTATTGGTAGAGTAGTTGAGTTCTATTCTCCTAAGGATAAGGTTATTGCTGGTTTCCCCACACAGTTGGTTGATTTTTTGATTGAAGACTCAAAGTAAGTTTCTCAATTACTTACAAAGATTAGATTATTTCATGTTTTTTCTTTTACATGCTTTACACTGTTTCACTACATTTTTCCTGTTTACTTAGGGGAAATCGAATAAAATGTACATTATGGGATGAACATGTACCTGCTGTTATGCCATTTTTCAATAACCATGTGGATGGCCATTTGATTGTTTTGCTCCAACTTTGTCGTGCCAAAATAGTTGATAGTAAGTTCCCCTTCCCTGCCATCATAAATTAAAATATCAATCAGATTATTTCTTTGCTTGATTTATACATATTTTTTCTGTATTTTTTTTAGGTGAGGTCAGGATTTCAAGCTCATACACTGCTACAAAAGTTTTATTCAATTTGGACTGCCAAGAGTTTGCAGATTTCAGAAATAGGTAATCTTAATCCCCTAACAACAGTTTTTACCTTTCTTATATCTAAAATCTCTAAAATAACATGTAATGATTTCATTTAACAGTTTCAAGGCTAATTGTAGCCCACTCAGAAGTATTTCTGCGGTGTCTTATGGTCACAGTGCTAATAATCCCCAATCTCCTATGGTTGTCAGCGCAATACGAGATTTGTATGAAAGGGCTGAGGTAAGCACAATCAGATTTGTGCACAACAAATTCAGTACAAATTTTCCCGTGTGCTTATTCATTAACTACTTTCTCACACCTAAGTTGATTTTTATGTATTTCAAATTTGCAGGAAGGCTATTATTATGTCCCAGGTACCATTCTATCAATTGAGAGTGGAAAGAAATGGTTCTATAACTCATGCAGAAAACCAGGGTGCTTTAAATCACTTATTCTTACAGAGACTTACTACTTTTGTGACACCTGCAAGACTAATTGGGCAGAAGGGAATGTGAGATACAAAGTAATTGTTAGGGTTCTAGACAAAACAAGTGATGCACCTTTTGTATTGTGGGATAAAGACTGTTTTGACCTTCTGGGCATTACTGCCTATGATTTGAAAACCAAGTATTCTATGGTAATTTTTTTTTATTTAACTCACTAAAAATCAATTCCTACTAACTGTTTTAATTCTACTAACTATTTGTGTTTCACAGGCTAAGATGCAGGTTCCAGATGAGTTTGAACAGTTGAGGAACAAATCTATGGTGTTTAGAATCAATCTCAAGAATGAACACATTAGGAACCCAGCAAAGCCTATATTAGTGTTAAGTGTTATTCATAATGAGGAATTGGAAGCTCAATACTGTCCATCTATGGTGGATGATCACGATGAATTATCTAGGATGGTAGAGGAAGATGCAGATGACCTAGAATCAGATGTAATTGACTTTATATAACAAATGCCCTGTAAATCTAATTATTTTACTTACATAACAGTTTTTTACTACTAAGCAGATGATCTATAAGTACTATCTGTTTTCATACACAGGAAAGCGAATCAGGTGATGAGGCTATTAGTCCATCAGTGCAAGCTAACTTGAAGCTAAAAGGTGTGGCCAATGATCAAGATGAAGTTGACACAGGTGCTATTAAGAGATGCCTACTTGACCAATTCTCATCAAGTCAGAATTTGAAGAAGTCTAGGTCGTTACTGATCAAGCAAGAAAAGAATTGATGAGAATTGCAAAATTGTTGGGTTCTATGTTCCAGGGTTTATGGTTTTTGAACAATGACATTGTTAGACTTTATGCAGTAATACTACATTTTTTGGAGAGTTGAACTCTCATTTTCAACTAAATGTTTTTTCCAAATATTAATTGCTTAGTACACCCATTACTTGCTTCTGTTTTTTTTTTTTTTAATGCAGGTGCTTAGTTATGAAGAGTCAAAGCTCCAGACAGTATAACATGCAGCTATTTTTTTTTTGTTTACCTTGAACATGTATCTAACAGTAGCTGTAATAGTTTTTTTTTTTTTTTTTTTGTAAATCATAATGTGATGTACATTCTATTGTCAACTTAAATAATAAGAAATTTTGTTTTGTTAATGGCAGCTATCAATTTAAACAATTAGACTACATTTCAGTAATTAAAAGTACATATTTATTGCTTAATGGCAGCTAATTACATATTTATTGCTTAATGGCAGCTATGATTTTAAACACTTAGACTACATTTAAATAATTAAAAGTACAAGGTAAAATTTGGATCTAACTTACCAGGAATATTTCTGTTATACTCTTCATCATGCGTTCTTCCAGTGATCTCCATTCTCTTGAATATTTCTGCTAACAGAAAATAACACATGGCTATTTTTCCTTTTTTATAGTAATACAAACTTACAGCAGAAAACATTTTGTGTTCTTAACATTGTAAGTAATTTATACTTATCATTATTTAAAATCACAAACAGTTAATCATTTACAGTAATACAAACTGTGAGCATAAAACATTTTGTCTTCTTAACATTTAATGAAATTTACACTTATCAATATTGAAAATAAAAAAACAGGTAATCATTTATAGTAATACAAACTTAGTCATAAAACTGTTTGTCTTCTTAACATTCAATGAAATTTACACTTATCAAGTTTTAAAATCCCAAACACCTAATCATTTACATTGACACAAACTTAGAGCATAAAACTTTTCAAATTCTCAACATTCATTGAAAATTACACTTATCAATGTTTAAAATCCCTGAAATGTAATCCTTTAAAACACACTTCATCCCTCAACTTCTTCTATACTAGGTATAAGCATTTTACACAGAGAATACCAGGTATAAGCATTTTACAGTGAGTAATAACCATAAGATTTGCCAAATTCCAGCACACAATTACATGAAGAAATTAACACAATCCTGTGTTATAGGCAATAAACTTAGAGGAACAACCAACAACAAAGGTATTTATCCTCTACTCATGCTATGTATTATCTATTCTTCCAAAAAATGTCGTTAACCCTATACTACAGTTTAAAGAACTCATCTTTATTTGTACTTTTTTGCTGGTAGCTTTATCTGGTAACTTCCTCTGTTAGAACACAACATAAGAAACACATATTTCAAATTTTAGATACACTTATTTTAAAAAACAAGAGCAGTACAGAATAATTGTATACCAGCGAATTAGAGGGATAGAGTTAGGAATTCTTATCTTGGTACACTGGGAAGGATATTTCTAGAGAGATTGAGGCGAGGTACACTGATGGAAATGTACGTGCACCCGATTAGAGCTTCAAATAACCCTAGATTGAAATGAAATCAGATAAGAACGCATTACTACACAGATCCGTAAAATCACAGTAAGAATCACTGTAAAATCACCCGATAAAATCATTATTGACAGAATAGACGAAATATAGATGATTTGAGTAAAGGATTAGAACCGAATTGAGTTAGGGATACTTAGCTTTGAACAAATATGGGCTTCTGGCTATAGGATTCCGACATTAGAGACCAAGAAGAACAGCAGAACACTGTCGAGGAGTGTTCTAGAGAGAGAAACGAGAGGTGATGGAATGGGGGGTTCCTCTTGCCTGAAGCTTGGTCCACCTGCTTTTTAGTTTTATGTGTGTGTGTGTGTGTGTGTGTGTGTGTGTGTGAGAGAGATATTTTTTCAATAAATGATTGAAAATTAATAGGAGTTTATATTTACTTGAAATTAATTAATTGAATTACTATGTTATCTTACATTGCTATTCATTAATAAATTTTCCATGTTGTGTTTTAGGATTTTTAATGTATTTATTTATTCTCTCATAATATTATGCTTTTTTTTCATTTTATATTATTTTAATCACGTTATGACTAAAAATTTTGATGTTGTTTTTTAGGAATTTTAATTGATTTCTTTATTATATCATAATGTTATTCCTTTTTTCCTTTTTTTAAATTTTAATACCCTAAATGCTATTTATTCTTTTCTAATCATTATATATATATATATATATATATATATATATATATATATATATATATATATATATGTACGGAATTTTAAACTACTTTAATTTTTTCTTTATCACATTCTGATTTAGAAAATGAAGAGCCACGAACATCTATTTTAGTTCCTTCAAGTCCAAGTGATGTCAATTTCAATAAGCACAATCCGCACGTGATTTTGACCAATAAAGTATGTTTGGTCAACACACCCAAAAGTCAACTAACACAAGGTCAGTTTATATTTTTTTTAATAATTCATATATTTTTAATTACCGTTTAGTCTATGTAACAATTTTGTTCTAATTCAGTTTTGGTACATTTTTTTTTCCAAACAGATAATCAACTCACCAAAATAACAAAGTCATGTGTTATAGGCAATAAAAGAAAAGCAACAAACAATAACAAAGGTATTTCTCCCGTTTGTTTATCCAATTTTTTTTTGTTACATTTTATATTATTTTAATCACGTTATGAATACAATTTATTATGTTGTGTGTTAGGAAATTTAATTTATTTCTTTATTATATCGTAATAAAATTCTTTTTAATTATGTCTTTTTTTAAATTTTAATACCACTTATGCTATTTCTTATTTTCTAATCATTTAATATATATATATTTACTAATAACTTAGAAAATGAAGAGGCCCGAACATCTCTTTTTGTGCCTTCAAAATCATGTGACGTTAGTTTGACTAATAACACTCCTGACGTGAGTTTGACCAACAATGGATTCTTTCTCAACACACCCAAAAGTCAACTAACACAAGGTCAGTCTTTATTTTTTTATTATTTCCTATATTTTTAATTACCCTTTGGTCTACTTAACAATTTCGTTCTAAATTGGGTTTGCTACATTTTTTTCCATTTTCCAAACAGATAATCACCTGACCAAAATAACGGAGTCATGTGTTATTATAGGCAATAAAAGAAAAGCAAAAGCCAACCACCAAGGTATTTCTCCCGTGCTATGCCCAGTTTCTTTCATTATATTTAATTTTTTAATTTCAATTAGTTTTCGGTAAAAATTATGCTCTCTTTACTTTTTTTAAGAAAAATTAGTTGTTTATATATCTTATTTTTACATTACTATTACACATTAAAATTTTTAAACCGTTTCTTTATTTTGCCATAATGTTATGAATTGGGTTTGATTATTTTATATTATTTTAATCAACTTTGTTTTTTATCACGTTATAACTTAGAAAATGAAGAGGCACGAACATCTCTTTTTGTGCCTTCAAAATCATGTGACGTTAGTTTGACTAATAACACTCCTGACGTGAGTTTGACCAACAATGGATTCTTTCTCAACACACCCAAGAGTCAACTAACACAAGGTCAGTCTTTATTTTTTTTATTATTTCCTATATTTTTAATTACACTTTAGGGTTTAGCTAACAATTTCGTTGTAATTTAGATTTGCTACATTTTTTTTTTCATCTTCCAAACAGATAATCAACTCACCAAAATAACAAGGTCATGTGTTATAGGCAATAAAAGAAAACCAACAACCAACAACAAAGGTATTTCCCACGTGTCTTAACCCAATTGGTTCCATTGTCTTTACTTACGTATTTCATTTAGTTTACTGTTTTGATTATGCTCTTTTAACTTCTTTAAGATAAATGAGTTGTTTATATATCTTCTTTTTCACTTTTCTATTACACATTAATTTTTTTTATTCTTATTAGTATGCTATGAATTGGGTTTTACGATTATCAAAGTTTATTTTTATTTTAATACACTATTTATCTGTATATTTATATTGTTTTAATGATCTTTTTTGTTTTCACCTAATGAATTAGAAAATCAAGACCCACAACCAGATATTTTTGTTGGTTCAACTTCATGTGACATTTGTTTGACTATGAATACTCCGAACTTGATCTTCAACAACAAAGTATTCTCTGTTACCACAAACAAAAGTCCACTAACATATGGTAAGTCTATATATTCTATATTTGTAAACAATGGGACAATTCTATATTTTGTTAATATCTTTAAATTCTTTCTATTCATATTAACTCATTGTGTTATTAGATACTAAATCCATTCCTATATATACGGATCCGACATTTGAAGAAGCATCATCCTCAATGAACCGTTGTTTAATGGAAGATTTTGATGATGCGGTTTTAAATCAACAATCACTTGCATCTTTAACAAATGGTAGGTTTGGTCAATTTTTTAAGAATTATTTGCCAATTTTCTAATTATTGAAACTTATGTAGGTGAATATTTGGATTTTGCTGATCCCACATATTTATGTCCTCATTGTGGAGCGTTGTTTTGGTTGGAAGAACGAGTAAACAAATCAGTTGGTACTAAGAACCCCAAGTTCTCACTTTGTTGTACCCACGGAAAAATTCAATTGCCCAAGCCTGCAACTCCACCATCTCAGATTTATGGTTTGTTTTTCAATCAAGATGATCGAAGTAAACATTTTCTGGAGAATATTAGGTCTTATAATAATATGTTTTGCTTTACATTAATGGGAGGAAAAATCGACAGATCCATCAATGTTGGCACAAGCCCACTTGTATTTAGATTGCATGGCCAAAATTTCCATTTAATCGGGAGCTTGCTGCCACAACAAGGTCAAAGGCCCAAGTTTGCCCAGTTGTACATTTACGACACTCAGAATGAAGCTACCAATAGAATGAATGCAGTCGGGTAATTTAAACATCTTACTATAGAAGATCAATTTTAAGTATTCTTATGCCCTAATGTTTTCATATATTAAAATTTATTTCACTGTGTTTTCCTGCATTGTTATTTATGTAGGGACAATGATACTACCAACAGATTGCATCTTGATATTGTTCAAAATATTAAAGATGCTTTGGATGAAAATAATGCATTCGTGAAGTCATTTCGCAATGCAAGTGAGCATATTCAGAATAATCCTACAGCAGAGATCAAAATCAAATTGATAGGTAAAAGATCAAAAGATGCTCGGACATATAACTTGCCGCAAGTTCAAGAAGTTGCCGCTTTGATTGTTGGTGATATAGATCCAAATATGGGACAGCGTGACATATTGGTGGAAACAAATTCAGGCAATCTACAAAGAATTAATGAATTGAATCCGTCATATCTACCGCTACAATATCCACTGCTATATCCATATGGTGAAGATGGCTACAGAGAAGATATCCCGTTTGCGGACATTCTTGATAGGGCATCCACATCAAGAAATCGTGTATCTCCACATGAGTATTTCTCTTTCCGTTTGCAAGATAGGTTGGATCATACATCAACATTATTGTATGCAAGAAGGTTGTTGCAACAATATATTGTTGATGCTTATACTATGATAGAGTCTGGCCGTTTAGTCTACATTAGGACACACCAAAAATCTTTGAGATGTGAATCTTATAAGTGCTTGACTGATGCTCTGACTAATGGAGAAGTAGATCCTACTGCTCAAGGAAAGAGGATAATCTTGCCATCTAGCTTTACTGGAGGTGCCAGATATATGATTCACAACTACCAAGATGCAATGGCCATTGGCAAAGCTATGGGTTATCCTAGCCTCTTTATTACTTTTACATGTAACCCGAAGTGGCCCGAGATAGAGAGGTTTTTAAAAGCACGGAATTTAAAGGCGGAAGATAGGCCAGATATTATATGCAAAGTTTTCAAAATGAAGCTAAACGCTCTTATTTCGGAGATTCGCAAGAATAACATTTTTGGAGTCGTTTCATCAGGTAAATCATGTGAAATTAAATTCCTAATTAATCAGATTATCATTTTGTTTGAAACTAATTATTTTTTTTTCTCCAGTCATTTATACTATTGAATTTCATAAAAGAGGGTTACCGCATGCGCATATTTTGGTATTCTTGACAAAGAATGACTCTCCTAAAACCCCAAAAGATATAGACATGTGGATACCTGCTAAGATTCCAAATGAGATATGTGATCCTGAGTACTACAAAGCCGTTCAAGAATTCATGATGCATGGTCCTTGTGGTTCATGTAGGAAGAATTCACCCTACATGGTAAATGGCCGATGTTCTAAATTCTTTCCAAAGAAATATGTTACAAATTCAATGTTGGATCGTGATGGGTATCCAATTTATCGTAGGCGTGACAATGGCCGCATGATAAAGAAGAATGGGATCGATTTGGAAAACAGATATGTTGTGCCTCATAATATGTACTTATTGATGAAATACAGGGCGCACATTAATGTGGAATGGTGTAATCAGTCAAGATCAATTAAGTACTTATTCAAGTACGTCAACAAGGGAAATGATCGAGTAACTGCTGAGTTCTACAATAGTACCGTTGACGAATCCACTGGGAAAGAAATTGATGAGATCAAGATGTACTACGATTGTAGGTATATCTCACCATGCGAGGCTGCTTGGAGGATTTTTTCTTTTGACATACAATTTCGGAATCCTTCTGTGGAACGCTTAAGTTTCCATTTACCAAATGAGCAATCTATTATATTTGATGATGGTGATAATGTTGATAGTATTGTTAATCGTCCGACAGTGTCTCAGAGTATGTTCACCGCATGGTTTGCAGCTAATTTGAAGTTTGAGGAAGCTAGGCAGTTAACCTACGCTGAAATGCCCAGGAAATTTGTTTGGAAGAAAGACAAAAGAGAATGGCATCCTAGACAAAGAAATTTTGCAATTGGAAGGATTTTCTATGTTCCACCAAAATGCGGTGAATTATTTTATTTGAGATGTTTACTAAACTTGGTGAGAGGTCCTAGAAGTTTTGAAGAAATAAAATGTGTTGATGGCAAGCAATATATGTCAGAGATGCATGTTACGCTAGAGGATTAATTGAGGACGACAAAGAATATGTGGACGCAATTTTAGAGGCATCACTATGGGCAACTGCTTATTTGTTAAGGAAACTTTCTGTCACGCTGTTGACATCAAGTTCAATGTCAAAGCCAGAAATTGTGTGGGAAGCTGTTTGGATACATCTAGCTGAAGATGCGGAATACCAAGCTAGAAAAACTTTATGTAACACCCCAATTTTCCAGTCTTATATTTTATTACAAATCAGTAATCAGACGCTGCGGAAGCTTACATCTTATCAGCAGAAAACTGGGTGCTACCGCCACACCTAGAGTGAATTCTATCACCTCTTGACAAACTCCACTCTAGGTGCACAGGCTAAACTTACAACATCGACATCCACTTCCATCTTGTTCAGAACTCATCGGCTACTGGAGTCCACTCTAATCTGCAACTAATAAGAACACATTGAAGTGTAGTTAGCACGACGGCTAAGTAAGGAAATCCATTTGTCACTTAAAAGTAGACAAAGGTTTGAAAACATTTAGTGAAACAACATCCACTCGTCTCGTAAGACAAAATCATTTCTTTCTCAAAGACGTTACAAAATAACTATTTTCTCGTCTTTAAAACTTCCTTAGTTTCATATAGTAAGAGTGAGGCCTACAACCTCGGGCCTATGGCACTCCAGCCCTCCCGTAGGTTCCTCCCTTATCCCAACCCCGGGCTGTGGCACTCAAGCCTTCCCGTGGGCACCTCTCCTTATTCCAACATGACGACATAACGGCGAATAGACTTCGCTCTAACAATATAACGACCACTGGGCCATGGGCACTTAAAGCCACCCGTGGGTCAATCAAGGTCCTCCTCACTTACTTTAGAAACTACGGTTTTGAAAACATGATTCTTCCTTCAATTTTTCTTACTCAAATCATTTCTTTTGGACATATTTCACCAATGAGTCCAATATTTGAAATCGGCTACCTCTTTAGCCCCTGAAGGATTTTCAAACATCATTTTCAATGCCCGCAGGCTTTTCAAACATCATTTTCTGACAATAATCAAGTGAGGTATTTTCCTCAAAAAAAATAAGGTTTTGACAACCTTTATATCAAAATAGCATACGTTTTTCAACGTAAGTTTTCATAAACATTTTTGGATACACTTCATATGTCCATCTCACACTTAAAATTAACCAACATCCTTAACTATCGTCCTCAACAACTTCCACTATGATCAACACCATTAGATCATAACTTGAGGATATCGTACATCCAAATATATATAAATTCTAATAGGTAAGGTCATTGCCTAACCATAACCCAAAAATCATGAGATTATCATTTAATCTCCATCATTAATCCATGTCCTTAGCATCACCTGATCACCATTAACTCACTAACTACCTCACAATTATCACTAACACATCCATAATCATACTAAGCATAATTCAGAAAATTTCAGCTTGGCGCAGTCCGAAAGATTGAGCCGGTAAAAATAGTTCCCGAACTCTTTTTCACTTGAAATTTTTATGGTAGAACCCCAACTTATAGTACTTGATGTCCGTCAAAAGTTTTGGTCACTTTGATCCACGAATAAACACAGAAAATTCCCTTTTTGCCCTTGGTCCGAAATATTTTTCTCTCCGTCCAGTTTTGGGAAAAATTCCGAAAACCATACTTATACTACTCCGATCATTATGAAATTTTATATGTAGGTTTTACACTTGTTGAACTACATATCTACAAAAAATGGAGTCAAAATACCTTACCAATTTTTCCCAATAATTTTCGGAAGTCACTGCAGAGACTAGCTGATTTCCTTTCACTATTTTCACAAGTATAAGCCTATATGGACATAAATACAACATATACAAGCATATCCAAGCTATGAACATGTATACAAAAATATTCCCAAAGCTCCAAAACACCATGTTTCAACCAAATAATCAATTATCTAATTTCAAGTGACTAAACCAACTTAAGGGAATTCCTTACCTCAAAGTGGTTACAATTCCTTAGAAATGACCTTGGATGATTTTCCCCAAATTTCACTTTGAAACCCTAGATCCAAATCAACACCATAACAAGAGATTTCAAGAAATTAAGCATAGATTCATAACCTAGGAAGGATTACAAGGCTTTCTACCGAATAAAATCGAAAACTTACCGAATAAAATTGAGAGTTGAGAAGGATTTTGGCTATGGAAGCAATGGAGGAAGAAGAATGGTGAAGATGATCTCTCTCTCTCTCTCCTCTCCTCTTCATTTCGGAAAAAGCAAGGGAAAAAGGAAAAAAAATTGGCTTTTATACTACATCACAATCTTATGTGATAAGATTGGAAAAAAAATAATAAAATAATAAAATATCTTCCAACTTATCAGTTGTGGTTCAAACCGATAAGGTTTCGGTGGAAAATAATCCAGATAGAATAATTTCCGAAACTAAAAATTTATTCCAGACTAACCCTCAAAATTGGGCTAGGTTCGGTACACCGCGGAATTTTAGCGATGTACGATCAAAATAAATTTTCGCTGCTATGGCTGATTTAATTGAATAGGAAATTCAAGAATAATAATATGGTGTCTAATAATCCCTTTCCTAGGATAATCGGGTCCGAATACCAGCTCCTAAAAATTTTGCGGTTCATGACCGGTACGTAGGTCGCAGCTTAATAACAACTATACTCACTTATAAAAAAATTCCTTTGAAGCATCGAGCGATCATTTCATGAATATCATAACTTAAAGACCTATTTTCCGAACCTCAAACTTATCGGAAAATACGAGGGGTTACACTTTAGGATTCCCAGATACATATCATCCATTATCCATTCATTAATCTGATAATCAGAATCAATAAAGTCTTCCAAAAATTCATCATCACTATCACTTTCTTCTTCATCATCATCGTCTCTAGAATCCCTGTCACTTTCTTCTTCACAACCTACAACCCAAATTTCTAACTCCCTAGGATTAGCTTCCAAACAATGGTTACCCAAAGACCATGCTTCAAAATCAGAAACCAACTTAGTCAACCCACTCCCAACTTTGATAAACAATTTTACCTATAAACTGCAATAACACAATTCTTCTACTTTTTCCCTTAATATAATCAACCCTCACTCATCTACATTCATATAGTCCCACCAATCTATTATGCCTCCTATGTATTCTGATTTAACTTTTCCCCATGTCCAATCTTAAGTGTGAATAAATTACTTTCATGCACGCACTCCATTTGTTTATATATTTATATATATATATATATATATATATATATATATATATATATATATATAGGGGAGACTTCATATGAGACAACCCATATAGATGAGAAATAGGACATAATCTTGACCATAGGATTCAACAAATTAATGGTTTAGATTTGGTAGAATATTTTAGAAGGTGTTAACGTAAAAATAGGCTGATTTTTTAAACTTAAGGCAATCTAAGGGCAAAAATGTAATAGAGTGTGCAGTGGTAAGTCGAGAACATAGGCATTACCCGACTTTCTCTCTTCCCACCCCGTCGATTTCGTAGGAACGAACTATATTCGTTCTCCATCTGCACAATGCGTTCTATGAAGAATACTCCAGTGAGGCGTGACTAGTTCAAGACGGCGAGAGAAGCGACAACGAGGGGTGAGGTTCCCTACTGAAAGTTGAGGTTTTTTTTATTAGATTTTTTTTCGTAGTATTGGCGAAGGGGAAAACGGAACCCAGACTAAGGTTCCGGCGCGGACGAATGCACGCACACTGATCGGAATGGCGAAGATGATCGAGGTATCGGTCGGAAAACAGAGGTATCTTTCGGGAAAAAAAAAATGAACTGCTTATATTTTTCGACGGGTACACCGCAACCCAGATCAAGGTTCATGCGATTTTGTTTAATAACAAGCAATATCTTGAGAATGTTGCACTCAAGATAAATGTTAATGTTTGCATTGTTGTCCCTTAGAATTGTGTACTGCTCCACTTGTTAATTAAGGTCAAAGTAGAGATCCAGGTAGTGGTTTTTGAAAGTCAGGTGATTCAGAATAGAGATCCAGTTTAGTTTTTTTTGCTTGATTATAGTATAAATCTTTTGATTTTCATTAAAATAACCAGGAGGGCCTGTTTTTCTATCCCTCATGTTCTTGTTTTTCTTATTTTGTGATCCTTTGTTTTTCTTAAAATTTCTGGTTTTTTTTTTTGTTTTTTTTTTTTGGTGTTTTGAGAAGCCATAGCAGCAGCTATAGATATATACAATAGCAACAATCCTATATATATATATAGATCCCTTTAGAAAAGGACTCATGAAGGCACTTGAACCTTTTATGAAAGGTGTTTCTTCTTGGTGCAAGTGATGCTTAACATCTATTATATAGGTTGGTGGAAGAAACTATTTTCTGGAACTAGCTATGCAGAGAAACATACCTTACCTAACTAATCACTCGACGATAATTTTTGGGGCAGATGTTACTCATCCATCTCCAAGGGAGGATACAAGTTCTCCAATTGCTACAGTACATTGCTGATCTTTTTATGTTTTGTATATCAGTTCACAACATTTGAGTTTGGCTTTTCCATTTTATGAAGCTAACATTTAGTATATATATTGTTTTTAGGTTGTTGCATGAATGGATTGGCCTCATGTCTTGTCCAGTGGCTTCATAAAACACATTTCTTTTATCCTTTTTTCATATCATAAATGTTGTAATGACTATACTTGTTTGTAATTATCAAAGATGGAGTAAGTGAAGGACAATTTGCTCAAGTTTTATTAGAAGATATGGATGCAATTTGAATTTAGATGTGATTTTATTTTGGTATTGCAGTGGACAAATTTCTACAAGATTACAGTTCGTATAACTTAGATGTGATTTTTGTTGGAACAAAAGATTTATTTTTGTACTTGTTAACATTGGGTTGTTAACTACTCGGTAAAATACAGTGTGCACAAGCAGTTGTACTGATATGCACAACTATTTACAAATGATCGAGTGCACACTCACAGAAACTGCTTGGCACAGAAATAAGACAGATGGTCAGCTACATGCACACTCTTTTCTCCTTGTGTGCGCAGTGTCTTTTCCTGTGGTGCACAGGGGCATGTTTAGATGATTTGATGACACCGCAATGAAGTGCACACGCTACCACACACAAGAGCACACAATACCCTTAATAAATTAATTATTTTTTATCCACTGGTTTGCAATAGAAACTCCTATGTGCACACGGTTATGATCACGCATGCACAACCTTGCAAGCACCACTACCCCGCACTAAGATGCACACAGTACATAGAGTAGATGCACAACGACACCAGGACTATGTTATTATTATTTTTTTTACTAAATACTAATTACAAATTAAAAATTACATATAATTATCTAGACTGCAATGTATTTTATAGTATAATTTCTATTTATTTTTATAATTATTTCAATTTTAATTAGACTACTTTTTTAATTAAATTTTATTCCAAATTTAAAATAAAATGAGATTCATTATGAAAAATTAAATTCAATACTATCATTCACTTAGTATTATCTTCTTTACCTTATTCCCACTAAATTCCCAAAGAAATATTTTAGTTTTTTATTTCCGAAAATTGAATAAAAAAAATAAGTAGACATAAAGGAGCAATACCTCATCTTGTTTAGAACAAGAAAGTGGTTATTGCTCCCTTATACACAATAACTAATAAAACCTATGGATATGATTGTTTATGCTCACCAAGTCATCCGGGGCCTTGAGATACTTGCAGTCATTTGATATCTTTGGTAATTTAAAAAGCTCTTTTACACTAAGACCGAGTCCTTGTCTACATGCGTGCACAAGCCTATCCTGGAGAGCACCCCCTACCCTAAACTAACATGCACACAATACATAGGGTAGATGCACATTGCTCCGCAACCCCAACTGAATGTAAACATGCTTCACCAATTGAAGTGACCAAAAATAACGACGCACATTTACTAGTCACCCCCAACTAGACAAGGGTAAACACATAAAATTAATTATCAAGAATATGGTTATCTAATTGGGTGCACACACATATTCACCATACAAGAAAGAACTACAAAACAATGAGAACCAGTAAACTAATGAGTTATTTATATTAAACGTTTCGAATCCACACTGAATAAGAAAACCAATGAAATAACTTCTAACATGCACATGTGAAGAAGAAAAACTACAACTTGGGCTTCGCCTTTGCGTTCGACTTAAACTTTGGATTTAATGGGCAATTACGGTTGTTATGGCCATCATAGTTCCTCAAGACCTTCCGCCCTATTCTTCGAATCCGTGTTATGACGAATATCAAACACAACAGTACAAGAGTACCGGATATAGAACTCAACACCATCGTCCAACTTGCTAAACATCTTACCAACAAATGGCTTGCTCACCTCGTCACAAATCAGCAACCAATATTTCATCCTCCCCGGAGATATATCCATAACATACACACGCATTGGATCCCCCACTATCAACTGCAAAATCTTCATCAACACAAAATGATGCTGCCATATGGGATATAGGACAATTAAAAAATACAAGCAGCCCTATAAGTTTTACAACATAACAAGCACACACCACCGTGTGCACATACATATACTCTTATGTGCATTTCAACATAACACAAGAATACATATGCAGATACCCAAAAGTGCACACAACTAACGTAAAAAAATAAAAAGAAAAAGAAATTGACACACACAGTGGAGAACCCAAAGAAAAAAAAAAGAAGAAAGAAATTCTCCCCCCCCCCCCCCACACACACACCCAATACTACAATACAAAAAAACCTATAATATTTTCAGAAATTACGGCATAATTACATACATGCACACGCACGACCCCATACATGCACACACCAGCGGAGATATCAGAATAAAAAAATAGACATTACACAAACCAAAACACAAGTAGGTGATAAGGAGAGCACTAGCAATGCTGACAAACATGGCAATGCAAAGAACCCCCTACCCCACACTCCCACCTAAATGACCTAAACACAACAACCACCCACACACAACTTAAAAAAACAACTACAAAACCAACAGCACATAAACACACCCACACTGCCGTCCCACCCCCTCCCCACCCTTGCTGAACCGGAAGAAGAAAAAAAATAAAGTAAAGAAACCATACCTTTACCACCACACTTCATACTTGGCAAAGGAAGAGAAACAGCCAGAACCTTCAGCACATCAAACAAACGACAAACCGTGAACCAATGGAAACAATGAAGAAAAACCAATCCTACCAAAATTAAAACACCTAAAATCAAGCATAAATTATGACTAGAATCGTATTCTGAAAATAAAACACATACAATTACATTAAAGCCCCTAATAATTAATATTAAGCCCACAAAAAATAAAAAATGGAATAATCTCAACCATCAAAATATGTATGATGGACGCTCCACAAGCTGTCTTATTTCTCACCTAAATAGGTTGTCTCATATGATTACAATTCTATATATATATATATACATATATATACATATACATATATATACATATACATATATATACATATACATATATATATATATATATATTTTAAATTTATTTAGATTTTAAATATTTAAATTATTGTAAATAATAATAAAAATAATGTAAAATATTTTTATAAATTTTATATTTATATTTTAGAAAATAACTAACATATAACTTCAACATATAATGTGTGTATATATTATTATTATTATTGAAGAAAATAAGAAAATATATATTGGATGCATGTCCATGGTAATAATAGTGAAAAAGTTAACGGAAGTTATAACGGTAGGGGTATGTTTGTCTAATATATTGTAAAGTACAACTTTAATAGCATAATGTACAAAAAAACTTAACGGAAAAAACAGACATAAATGAAGGATATAACCTTCATTCACATTTATTATATTTTTAGATATATACAACATTGCATACTAAAGACAAAGCAAATTATAATACTTTAGCAAATTATAACACAAAGCAAAACCAATTAGCAAATAATTAGCAATTAGTTAACTTTGGCATGTTGGAATTCTAATCACTTTTCAAACGAACCCAAACCGAAGTATTTTTAGTTAATTTCAAATGAATCCAAACACAAAGTAATTAACAAATAATTAGCAGTTAGCATAAACACTAATGAATCCAAACTCAAGCAATTAGCATTAACACTAATGAATCCAAACTCAAGCAATTAACATTCTGTTCATGTAGTATCAAAACTAACATAGAGAAAAAAGAGCAAAATTTTCGATACTCAGGCACGCATGATAGATGCCAAAGTTCAAGGGTCTAAATTGCGGTAAATTGTGCTAATTGTTACTCTTTTTGGTTAACTTATGGCTATATTTGCTTTAATGTGTTAATGTTTGCAAGACTCTATCACAATTTGCACTTTAGATGGTTTTGAAGGTTTTGAGATGAAGGAAAAGGCATGTGGATTTGACCGAGAACAATCAAGGGAAGAGGCTTGAAATGGACTGTTTATTGGAGGCCCACGAGCGTGGACTAGCTCGTGGGAATGAAGCAGAAAGTCCCACACTCTAGTCCACGAGCGTGGATAGAGTGTGGGAAAGTTAAGTAAATGATCCATGAGCTGCTCATTTCAGCGCTTATACATACATATATACGCTCCTAGTGAAACAGACGCGAATAGCAAAGAAAGAGACGCGATTTAGGGAAGAAGAGGATGTTTTTTTTTTTTGCTTTTTTTTTTTTGTTTTAAATCCGGATTTTACCCTTCTAGTTTAACTGGACAAATAGGCTTAGGACCAAATCATGTAAAAAGAGCATAGTTGGGGACTAAATTGAAGAATTTTGATAGTCAAGGACCAAATCGGTGAAATCATTATAGTCGAGGGACCAAATCGATAAT
This sequence comes from Ipomoea trifida, assembly GCA_003576665.1. Classification (NCBI taxonomy): domain Eukaryota; kingdom Viridiplantae; phylum Streptophyta; class Magnoliopsida; order Solanales; family Convolvulaceae; genus Ipomoea; species Ipomoea trifida. The sequence goes on from CP025646.1 coordinate 6,368,295, forward strand.
AAACTCAACTGTTGATGAAACTGGACATATTGCAGCATCAGTATTCGAACTACTTGCAAAGTTATTATTGTTACTATCAAGTAAACAAGTTATGAAACTAGAACAAAATGTACTATTCATTAACCTTCTGCAAATATAATAAATAATTAAATATTAATATTTTGTTCAATGCTTTCACATGAGAATGTACGACACACATCTCACAACACATGAAACATATAGGGAAAAAACTACCACCTTTAAATATCAATAGGCACTTGCAAGATCAAAAGTTCATATTATAACTAAGATCTCAGTCATATCACAAACACAACGAGACAAATCCACAATTTCCTAAATCATAATCTCATTACATGACGATGCCCTCTATACTACTACAATAACTCAATTGCACATGACACATTACCAAATACCAATAAATAAATTATATATAAAAAAAACAAGTACTGAAGATAAAAACAATGACAATGCTACCCGAAAGAAAAGTAGTATTTATTTATACTATCATTTTTAGACTAAGTATTTTGATTAGCATTTTTACAAAATTGCAAACACTTATTTTAGTGACAATTATAATCAATCTCTTATATATTATATTGCACTCATAAACTTTGAATTACCGATTTAAATAAACAAATTAAACATTCAATTACATATGCATGAACATCTCCTATATAATCTTGCATTGATATAATTTGAAATACTTATTTAAAAATAAACATTGGACATTATCTCATTCGCGCAATGCGCGTAAAAAATTGGTATGTATGTATATATAGAGTTAATTCCAACAATGGTCCCCCGAGTGTGTTGATTTTCCACAATTGGTCCTCGTCTTTTAATTTGGACAATTTTGACACTTGACTATTGAATTCTTTTCATTGTTAGTCCTTCCATCAAAAGCTAGTTAAGTGGACGTTAAATGAAGGGGTAAATTAGTCATTCCACCTGCTATGGCTCCGGTGAACATCCGATGTTACTATGGGCACACTAGACAGTCACATTTCGGACCCAACGGCGCCAAGTGTTCTAGGGTGCAAAACCGTCGTCGATACACCACCACCTTCAACTCACTGAACTCTTCCAAAACTTCGTAATCCCTACCATCACACGCTTGGCAGACCTGAGCGCGAAATTCAGGATGACGGAAGAGGAACCGCGTTCCGACCCATCCAGCTTGCAGAATCGGCGTATAAGACATGGATTTACAATCATAAATGCAGTGCCACTTGTAAAATGATCCGCCATTGTAAGAGCTCCAATCCTGCGTTGAGGGCGATGACCCTGTGTGCGTCTCTTCTCATACGGGATCCAAATCGGCGGCGGAAGTCAGTTGACGGTAATAATGTGTTACCAGATATGTTATTTGAGTATTTGAATGTTCCAATACAGAGTTGAGCGTAGTGCTCAGTGTACAAGTGAGTGTAGTATGTATTGCCTAGTAAGAAGTGTAAGAAGTGTCATCCTCACTATGTGGTTGTGAGGCCTTTTATTCTTTTCAGCTCAGTAACGGAGCATTGATGAAGAGTTGAACGTTGGACATCAATACGTAAGGTGTTGAATGCTGAGGAGCTGAACGTTGGTCATCAATGCCGAGGAGTTGAACGTTGGGCATCAATGCTGAGGAGTTAGACCGTTGCGCATTGATGCCGAGGAGTGAGGTGTCTTGGTAGTTTGAACGGCAACTGTCTCGGTTATGATAATGGTTCCGGGTCGGGTACACAATTACCCTGTCACCAACCCCCCACTCCCTAGCTAGCGAGAATGGCTGAGGTAGTTAGGGAGTATCAGCCGGTGTTTGAATGGATCGGCCTTGGAACTTGTGGAAGAAGATTTGGTATGTTGAATTCCGGAAGGAAACTTCACATATTTGTGGAATATTTCCTAATCTCCCTGCGATTTTGTTTCCTTGTATGGGCCGGCTTCGTATGTATATAAGGACCCTCTCAGAATCTGTGTTTTTCACCGCTCCTCATTACGTTAGCTCAGCTGGGTTCATCATGAGTCCAAAGAAAGCAAATGCTGCTGAAACAAGTGCGGGAACGAAGAGGCGTCGATCGTTCCGTTTGATGGAGCTGGCCAGACGTGAGAAGCTGAAGTAGAGGAAGGAGCGTGGGCACTCGGTTGGGGATACCGTTGAGGATCCACTAACCCTTCCGTTAGATGGAGAGGAAGAGAAGGATGCCGTGAAGCAACCGAAACAGGTTCCAGTGGAAGAAAGTATGTCCATCGTCCTTGTGCCTGATGATGAGCTTCCTTTGGCAGTGGAGTATCCCAAGTCCTCGAAGTCCTCGAAGACCTAGATGCTTGAGTAGGAATTAGTAGTTTGAAATGTAATAGTGCGTGATGACTTTTATTGGAATAAAACGTTTATTTGTTTACTTCAAACTAGTTTGTGCCTTCTTTTTTTTTTTTGTCGACCTTGGCACTGGGCCGCGGTTTCGGAATAATTCAAGATATGAATTGTCACAGCATACTTAGGGAATCCTTAAAATCTTGAAAAATATATGCCAAGATTGTTTCAGGAAATCCCACGGATACTAGGAATATTGGTTTCCTTATACAAAACCTTCTTCTTTTGTAATCAACCCTTCCCTGTCTTTCGTAAACATTCCACCAACTGATTGCCTTCCTGCTTCAAACTAGCCTGGTAAGTTCAAAAATTTTTTTTTTTCACCCCGCCTCGGCACCGTGCCGAGGCGACCTCGGCATGCGGCCGAGGTCCCGTGACCTCGGCGCTGGGCTGAAGTCACGCTACGTGACCTCGGCGCTGGGCCGAAGTCACGCTACGGCGTGACTTCGGTGCTGGCCGAGGTCACGCAGTACGTGACCTCGGCGAGCACCGAAGCCGAGGTCGCGGTATCTTTTTTTTTTTTTTAAGCTCAGGGCTTGCTTGTTTTGAACTGACAAGTTTGTTTTGTTTTTCGTTTTTCTTTCTGTTGTGCTGATAGGTTGGTGATCGTGTCTACCAATAACCAGGTTAGTTCCTCTATTATGGACTCGAATTCAAATTTGCGCACGGAGTCTTCTGACAATGAAACTTCATCTTATGATGGTGAAGATACATTGACCTATGGTGGTGACACCGAGGCATTGGGCCATGGTGATGACCCCGAAGACACCTCATCTCTGTCTTCTTCTCCTTCCGAGGAAGACACCGTAGATCTGGATCCTCCTGCCCCTTCTGTTAGTCGTAAAAGGAAGAGGCGCCGGACCTCGTATTCCCCCATAGATAGTTCACTCATCGAGAAAACCTATCGCAATCTAAAGCCTGGCGATTTAGAAGATATCCAAGGTCTAGTGTGTGGGAATGTTAGAGTTGTCATCCCTGGGCATGATGTTAGCATCAGGGATCCCCCGGAGCCCTCCTTCTTTGGTGTTCACCTGTTGTCTGTGCAGGTAGGACTTAGGTTTCCCCTTCACCCTTTCCTGATCAAGTTCCTAAATTTCTATGAAATAGCCCCAGGTCAGCTTGCCCCAAACGGTCACCAGGTTATCGCAGGGTTTCTTTCTGTGTGTCACAAAAAACGGGTGACGCCCTCCTTAGGTCTCTTCCAGTCGTTGTTTAGAGTCATGAGGGCACCTAGAGAGGGTAAGGGTTTCGTGTGTATCTCTTCTATTCCCCATACGCCGCTTTTCAATGATCGTCCCTCCTTCAATAAGGACTGGAAGTCTAGGTTCTTCTTCGTCTCCCTAGGTATCCCTTCTCCTTTTGCTGTCGCGTGGGGGTACCCAAGTTAGATGCCACCCAACTTTAGATGAGAGCCCAAGTATGCGTAAGAAGGTCAAGAAACTTTTGAAGGGTAGTCCTTTTCAAGTTGTCGAGCGTACTTCTGAGTGGTGGCTTCCGGATTTGGGGTTTAGGAGGATCCGGCCAGCTGCCCTTGACGTACCTGGTACCCCTCTCGGTGTTTAGCTATTTCTCGCATGCTGTTTTCTTGTAACTGTTTGTCATGACTTGAAATTGTTTGCAGGTGCCATGTCGTCGAAAGGTGGTATATC
>CP025646.1:6375798-6420552 GCA_003576665.1 Ipomoea trifida
TCTTTAGTATCTGGAAGAAAGGGAGGGATCGTTCGGCCGATTTAGATAGAAATCGACCCAAAGCCGCTAAGCGACCATTGAGTCTTTGGACTTCTTTAATGGACCGCGGGGGTTCCATGTCAAGAATGGTTTTTACCTTTTCTGGGTTTGTTTCTATCCCATTTCTAGTGACCATAAACCCTAGAAACTTGCCCCCATTGACTGCGAACGTGCATTTTTTAGGGTTCAAGCGTAAATTAAAATTCCTCATAATAGAAAATACCTCGTTAAGGTCTTTGACATGAGAGGCACCTCTGCGGCTTTTGACAATCATGTCGTCTACATATGCCTCCATGTTTCGCCCCAGCACTTTTCCAAACAACTTGGCCACCATCCGGGTGTAAGTTGCGCCTGCGTTTTTTAGGCCGAACGGCATGACCAAGTAGCAAAAAATGCCTTCTGGGTGGTGAACGCGGTCTTCTCAGCATCCTCCTCATGCATGAATATCTGATGTTACCCACGAAAGGCATCCATGAAGCTCATCAATTCACATCCTGCCGTTTCATCTACCAGCTGGTCTATGTTTGGCAGGGGGAATCGATCCATAGGGCAGGCTCTATTGAGATCTGTATAATCCACGCACATTCTCCATGTGGAGCCTTTTGGGGCCAGGACTATGTTGCTCAGCCACTCGGGATAATAGATCTCCTTGACATGTCCTGCCTGTGTCAACGCGAACACCTCGTTTTTCACAAAGTCCCTTCGTTCAGCCGACATATATCGCTTCCTTTGTTGTATTGGTCTCTTGGTAGGGTCCATGGCTAACTTGTGAGTTATGATGTTTCTATTGATACCTGGCATGTCTTCTGGGCCCCATGCAAAAACTTCTTTAAACTGTCGGATGACTTCGACTATCTGGGCTCTTAGTTCGGGTGCCAACCCAGTACCAATCTTTACAACCCTATCTGCTCGTGCAGGATCGACCACCACGTCTTCTGTTTCAGATGCAGGCTCGGCGCGGGGCCAGCCCTCCTCTTCTCTCAGCACTTTTTCTGCGATGGTGTGGACCTGCAGATCTTTCTGTCCAATTTTCTTGCACGCTTTGACGTAGCAGCTACGAGCTGCTCTTTGATCTCCTCTCGCAACTCCTATCCCGTATGGCGTGGGAAACTTCATGCATAGGTGCTCCATCGAAATTATTGCCTTTAAATCTTCCAGAGCCGGCCTCCCCAATATGATGTTATGGGCACATGTGAGTTTCACAACGATGAACTCCATGTTTATTTTGGAGGTGTTGGGGCTCACACTTATCTCTACTGGTAGTACCACGGATCCCTCCGTCTCAATTGAATCCCTAGTAAAACCAGAAAGTGGAGTGCGTACCTCTTTGAGTTAATTTCTGGGAAGTCCCAGTTTGGTGAAAGTGTCATAGTACATCACGTTGACTGAGCTTTCGGTGTCTACGAGTATGCGATGCACAATGCTGTCGTTGATCTCCATCTTGATTACCAATGCATCTCGGTGAGGCAGTGGATCTTCTGGTAGGTCATCGTCAGAGAAGGTAATGGCTTCCCTCCTCTGCTTTTTTCCCTTTGAAAGGCTGACCACCTCACCTACATATAACTGGCGACTCCACTTCTTCCTCTCTGCTTGTGTGTCTCCGCCTGCAGGACCTCCGTAGATGAAGTGTATGGTCTGCTTCTTGTGTTTCCTAGGCTCCTCTGTGTCTTTGTCAGAGAGATCCGTTACCGTAACTTGGTCGTGCTCCCTTTTCTTACCACTTGAGGATGACGGCTCGGAGCTGTCATCCTTCTTCCAAACATTTTTTGGTAAATTACGCGGAGGTTGTTGCTGGCTTGACTTTTGGCCCGGCTTTTGCTGGCCTGACCGTTTGACGAACTGTCTGAAGTATCCCCTCTGGATGAGCTCCTCAATCTGGCGTTTCAACACGTTGCATTCATCGGTATCATGGCCCACCTGCCTATGGAATCTGCAATACTTGGACTGATGCGCATTTGGGGAGACTTTCATGCACTCCTGCGGAAATTGCACGATCCCCATGTCTTCGGCTTGGTTTAGGATTACGCTAACTGGGTGAGTTAATGGTGTCAGATGTCACAACGGGATGAGGCGAGGTCGGTCATCTCTTCCCTTCTTTGAGGGTGGTTGGTTTGGTCGTGGTGCCTGGTTGGGCGGACCAGCTTTATCAGGTCGCCCACTCTTTCGTCCTTCCTCCTCATCCTTTTTCCTCCTGTCAGCCTCCTTAGCGTCTGCGTATCGGTTGGCCGTTCTCATGAGTTCTTCGTAAGAGCGTGGGTGGTGGGCGTTCATTTGTTTGTGGAAATCACCTGACCTTAGTGCTTGGATGAAGATGAGAATCGCTGCCTTCGAATCGAAGTCATATACGTTGTTGACTTCTTTTTTCCATTTGCTTAAGAAGTCTCGCAGGCTTTCTCCCTTGTCCTGTTTTACCCCACCGAGATGTGAGAATGGTTTCTTATGTTGTATACTCCCTGAGAAATAAGACAAGAAGCTTTTGGATAGCTCTGCGAAAGTCTGAATTGATCCGTCTGGATTGTGTTAAACCAATCTTGAGCAGTCCCGTCCAAAGTGGACAAGAATGCTCTGCACATTATGGCATCGCTTGCCCCGATCATGACCATGGCTGCCTTGTATCTTGTCATATGGGTACGCAGATCTGAAGTGCCAGTGTAGGCCTTGATGGCAGGTAGTCGAAAGTCTTTTGGAAGAGGAACTTCCATTATGTCAGGAGAGAATGGAGCGACCATTCTTACCTCCGGTTCTGGTGAGTGTTCTCTTGCCTCTACTTTCGTTTTCAAATCATCTATCTGCCTTTGGAGTCTTTCCACCAGGCCTTCCTGCGGTGTTCTGTGTTTAGTGGAGTGACGCGGAGCCAATCCACCAGATTCGCCCATCCTTTCTCCGAATGGTCGTTTGGTTACTACCTTTCCTGCTTGGGCACGGGGACCTCTATTGGAGGATCCTTGCACCCCCAACCGATCTCGGACAGATCTAGACGCCGCTGGTCGTTCTCGAACAGATCTGGAAACTGGTTGAGTTCCACCTTCCTGTCGTTGAGTTCTGTTTTGCCTCGGAGATTGGACACTTCCTCTAGAGGGGGTGGTGGCGGTAAGATCTGGCCTTGCATTCCAGCGACTAGTTGGGCCATCGTCGTCGCCGCCTGTTGGATGATCTGCGCTGCCGCTTGAAGGTCCACCACCTGGGCAGGAGCAGCAGTTGCTGGGAGGGGAGTACGGCCACCACCATGGTTGTTGTTGAGTTGGGTACCGAGGTCACCTTCTCTGCAGTTATTGTTGTTGAGTTGGCTGCGAAGGTCACCTCCACGGTTGTTGTTGAGCTGCTCACGAAGATCACCCGAAGGGTGACCCTTGTTCACCTGACTAGGTGTGTGCGAGCTGCTGGATCCAGATGCCATTGATAGTGATGAGATGAACTGAGTGGTTTGTTGATTTTGTGATTTTAGCCTGAGATCTGATCTCGGCTCTCAATGAAAGCACCAATGACGGTAATAATGTGTTACCGGATATGTTATTTGAGTATTTGAATGTTCCAATACAGAGTTGAGCGTAGTGCTCAGTGTACAAGTGAGTGTAGTATGTATTGCCTAGTAAGAAGTGTAAGAAGTGTCCTCCTCACTATGTGGTTGTGAGGCCTTTTATTCTTTTCAGCTCAGTAACGGAGCATTGATGAAGAGTTGAATGTTGGACATCAATACGTAAGGTATTGAATGCTGAGGAGCTGAACGTTGGTCATCAATGCCGAGAGCTGAACGTTGGGCATCAATGCTGAGGAGCTGGACCGTTGCGCATTGATGCCGAGGAGTGAGGTGTCTTGGTAGTTTGAACGGCAACTGTCTCAGTTATGATAATGGTTCCGGGTCGGGTACCCAATTACCCTGTCATCGGTAAAATGGGAAAGGGAGAAAGATGAGGACTAAGCAGGTGAACGTAGGGGATCTAGGGCGGCGGCGGCAGAGCGATTTCCGGCGACAAAGATTTTCGTAGATTATGACCGAGCAATCCAAAAATCTCCAAAAATTGATATGCAATTTTTGCACAGAATTTGATATGCGGACTCGGCGAAATTTGATCTGCAATTTGTACAAAAATTTGGATTTTCGGAGCAATCGGACCGGTTTTGCAGATTTTCGGCGGAGCGGATTCATGTTGAGTAGCAAGGCAGTGAGTGAACAAGGGGATTTTCGGCTCCTCCGCTCGTGTTGAGTAGCAGTGAGCAAGGAGATTTTTGGATTTGTGTTGAGTAGCAAGGCAGTGAGGGCGACGTCCAGGTTAGGGCACCGTTCTCTGCTCTTCTTCTTCTTCCCATGGGAAAGAAGTCGGCTTCTCTGCCGCTGGTAGTTACAGTGGACGGCGGTGGTTGTGGATGAGGAACAACGGTGTCGGGAAAGGGAGGAGAAGGGAGAAAATTCGCGTATACAAAGGAGAAAGACAAGAAATTATACACTATGCAAGTGAAAAGACTAATTTACCCCTTCATTTAACATCCACTTAACTAACTTTTGACGGAAGGACTAACATTGGAAATAATTCGATAGTCGAGTGTCAAAATTGTCCAAATTAAAAGACGGGGACCAATTGTGGAAAATCAACATACTCGGGGGACCATTACTAGAATTAACTCTCTCTCTCTCTCTCTCTCTATATATATATATATATATGCATGTAGGCCTGAAGGCCAAGCCTGGTATATATATAAGTCTGGCCTGTTTAATTTAATAGGCTTTTGAAATTGACTCAAACTTGATTTTTTTACTAAACGAGTTAGGTTAACTGAACCTTAATTAGGTCTGGACATAGGTTCCTACAAGAGATCTAGCCTATTCCCACAGCTAGATATACAAATCCAGAATACATAGAGCCATTGACCAAAAGAATTTGAAAGAGAATAGGGAAAGGCAAGAAAAAAAAAAACACGAAAAAGAAAAAGGAAAGAGGTTTACCAGCTGCTCAAGTCATTCGATAAAACCCTCATAATCAAATCGCAGCTCTCTCTCTTCTATATAATTAGGGTTCCAGACCTCAATCAGATTTCCTGGAATTGAATTGAAGATACAAATCCGCGATGGTTAGATTTGCCGTTCTTCGTCTTTATTTTGGATTTTTTTATTATGAAATTTGTTTTTTTCAGATCTTGAATTTCGCGAATGGAATTCTCTCTGGTCCAGGAAGGAGACGGGAAATTGGAGGCACAGATAGAGGCGCTGCTGAATGTCGAGAAGCAGATGAGGCAAGCCGGCGATGTGGCCGGCACCCGGAAGGCCGTTAGCGAAATTCTGCAGCTCTGCTTCGAAGCGCGCGCCTGGAAGACCATCAATGATCAGATTGTTCTCTTGTCCAAGCGTCGTGGTCAACTCAAGCAGGTTAGAATGTTTTTCTGAATACATGTGGTCAGCTGTAGTATTTTTTGGTAGATGATTCAGCCAGAAAATAGCTAGTTTTTAACTTATGTATAAGTTGTTGAATTCAAGAATTTTATCATTCAAGCATCAGTGTATTTGTGAATAAATTATGAGAGTGAATAGATCCTCTTCTTTTCCGAGTGTGGGTGTTCATCTTATCCTCACATCCCTTCAAAATCCAGTTTGTATCTGCATTACTATTGGCACTAGGGCACCTCTCTTTCTAGTTTCATTTTTGGAAAATTAAAATGGATGGAATAGTTCTTCAAATATGGTACACTGTGCATGCTTTGTGTGTTTGCTTGAGACACAGAGAAAGCCAGATAAGTGCCTTTTAATTATAAACCTTTCAATTCATGACTTCATGTGATTGTAACCGGAAAACTGTTTTGCTATGATGAAATTTTCAGTTTTTCATTGTTAATATAGGTGTTTATGATCTTTCTTGCTAGCCTTTTCTTCTTGTTAGGCTAACTAGTCACCGAGTAATTGGAGTTTTTTGATCCTTTGCAGGCTGTACAAGCCATGGTTCGACAAGCAATGGAATACATTGACCAGACTCCTGATCTGGAAACTAAGATTGAACTTATCAAAACTCTTAACAGTGTGTCTGCTGGGAAGGTTAACATTTTTTCATGTCATTCTAGTTTGAAGGCATCATCTGTTCTTTTTTTTCACCCTTTTTGTATTGTTTCTAAGATTTTGAACCTTGGTATTACATGGCAGATATATGTTGAGATAGAGAGGGCTCGCTTGATTAAGAAGCTTGCAAAAATAAAAGAAGAGCAGGGACTCATAGCTGAAGCTGCTGATTTGATGCAAGAAATTGCGGTAACTGATGCAATTTATTTATTTGCAGAAATATTTTATTTTAACCAATGTAAGCACGCTCTAGGTATTATTTGTCATAGAAACTGATTGACCATGTTTGGGTTACAGGTTGAAACATTTGGGGCAATGGCAAAAACTGAAAAAATTGCTTTCATTCTTGAACAAGTAAGTGACCTCTTTCCTTATCTTATTACCTGGGACCTGTTTTGTATAGAGACCTTGTATAAAAATATTTGTAAATATATATATTTTTTATTTACAGGTGCGTCTATGTTTAGACCGCCAAGATTACGTACGGGCACAAATTCTCTCACGAAAGATCAATCCTAGAGTTTTTGAGGCTGATACTTCGAAAGAGAAGAAAAAACCTAAAGAAGGTGAAGCTGTAGTGGAAGAGCCTCCTGCAGATATTCCATCGCTGTTGGAGTTGAAGCGGATCTACTATGAACTAATGATTCGGTATGTGAGATTCTTTCTTACCCTTGTATCTCCTGATGGTTTTTCCTTATCTATTTGGTCATAACTCATAATTCTCTCTAAAAGTCTTGTCAACCATTTGCATGAGCTTTTTGTGTATTCCTTGCTTCATGTGCTAATCTTACAGTAGGGAAGTCCATGTGAATAACTTATGAAGTTGTGATTCATTATGCTTGTTATGGGCCTGGGATTTCAACCTTTTTTATGCTATCTATCTTATCAACCCCATGGATCAGATACATTGATATACTTACAGAAGAAATTTCCATCTCTTCCCAATATTTTCATTATTTTAATTACAAAATTTAAGAAGGAAGAGATTTTTTAACAGTGTATGGTTACCTAGAGATATGCATGCTCATATGGATTTCATGGATTGAATGTAAACCTGATATGAAGGTTGTCTATATGAACTAAACATATAAGCTTGGCCTGGCTTGGCTTGGCTTGGCTTGGCTTTCTAGTTGTTAGAGTTATGAGATTGATGCTGATTAGGTGTCTGTAGTCTGATTGCTACTTAGTCCAAACACCCCACAACTCTTATGATTTCTTGAAGTTTTAAGGCACAATTATATGAATGACTTATACTTTTTCTAATTGATATTTTTGGTATTAGATTTTTAGCAATTGCAAACATAATTGTTGTACTCGACACTAAAAGTTATATTTGGCTACTTCTTAGTTCCACACTTCATAAATCCACCTTCTCATGCTTCTGTAGTTCTGTGTTTAAATAAAATCAAAGGACAGTTCCTCTGGTCTCCCCTCTAGTTTGATGAAATTCAGTGGAGCCCCTCGAGTTTTCTAAATTTCATAAAATTTTCCGCGTATATCTCTCTACTCTCATATTGAATTAATTTAAATGTGAAATTCATGATTAAATTTCCATTTTACTCTTTTGCAAAGTTTATTCTATTGAGGGTTTTTTTAATAAATAAATAAAATGAAACTGTCTACCGGAGAGAATGCCAACACCTGTAAAGCTTGGATCAATTTCCATCTGAGCATTTTTCTACTTGTTTATCTGTATTAATCTATTTCTTGACCTAATGTAGGTATTACTCACATAGCAATGATTATCTTGAAATTTGCCGGTGTTACAAGGCAATATATGAGATACCTTCTGTAAAAGAAGACCCAGAAAAATGGATACCAGTAAGCTGTCTTCTAAATTAGCCTATATATTATTTCACTTGTTCTTTAAATGTGTTATTTTTATGTACATATACCTCTATGTGCAGTATTTCTTATGGTTCCTAATAATCAAAAAACATTTTCTTATATGATATCTGTTCAATGCAGGTGCTAAGGAAAATATGCTGGTACCTGGTTCTGTCTCCACATGATCCTATGCAATCAAGCCTTCATAACGCTACCTTGGAGGATAAGAACCTTTCAGAAATCCCTCATTTCAAGTTTGTTCTTTTCTCATATCCTCCATAAAAATTTGTGCTTTTCTTTCTCCTTACACTTTAAAAGAGATACTTTTGGTCAACTAAAGTACATAAATATACTTATGAAACCCACTTGCCTTCTTGTTTTAGGGTGCTATTGAAACAGTTGATTACAATGGAGGTTATTCAGTGGAATGCTTTATGGAACACGTTCAAGGACGAGTTTCAGAATGAAAAAAATATGCTTGGTGGCTCCTTAGGTGACAAGGCAGCTGAAGATCTTAGACTCAGGGTGATTGAACATGTAATCATGATATCTTCATTTTCATTTTTAATTCTTGTCAAGTAGTCACCTTAGTTGCATTGATACCAAATGTCAGATCTGTCCATGACATGTTATTATATGTTATAGTTCCTTGTTTGCTTTTTAAATGAAGTTGTAGTAACTTGTTTGCTTGAGTTTACCTTGCAGAACATCCTTGTCGTGTCAAAGTATTATTCACGAATAACCTTGAACAGACTATCAAATCTGCTGTGTCTTACTATTCAGGTATGTTGTCTAAACTTATTCTATATTACAGTCATGATTTCTCAATTTGTTTGTCATTCTACAGTAATGTGTAAGAGATTTTTAGCTATAAAAGTTTGTGCTGGAGATCTGGACTAAGCTCAAGTCTTTGTTCTTACAAGGCTAGGAGCCTGAAAGAATAAAGTAAAGAATTGAGATCTATAGACAACTATTGAAGATCAGATGTGCTTCATTTCATTACCAGATTAATATCAGTAAACTTCAAATTGGGTGCATAAAATTTGCCCATAAATGCCTTGTATATGCTATCAGTAAATAGGGGATGATACTATGATAGAGAACAAAATGATTTACTACTCAATACTTAGAATGATCTTAACTGTACTGTATTAAGTTATTCATGAATATAATCTTCATTTTTATATTATATCAATAATAATAAAAAAAAAATTAAGTGTGGGAATTAACCTTTCCACAAAGTACAAGAATTACAATAGAGTTGAGACATTGGGATTGTCATTTTTGTGTGTGTCTCCTGTGAAGTTCTTTTAGCTTTATGTAACCATGTTTGATAAACTTGTGTGGTCATTACGCTGTTTCTTTAATAATGTTCCTTACAAATGCCAGTGGCATATAATGGAGCCTTCTGGCTTTGGCTTGTTCCTGGGAAAGCTATGTTTTATGCAGTTATAGTTGCCTTTTTAGTGAAGAATCCTGGTGTCCTTGCATGGGTGTCATCTCATCACTATGTGTGACTGATATTCTGAATATTTTACTACATATATGCAATTCTGTATTATTCTCTATTTTCTGAACTTTCTTTGTCCTTGCTTTGTTTTGTGTCTGATGGGATTTGTGATTTATGTGGGCACTAATATTTATTTAACATCAGGAAGCAGAAAAACATCTATCAGAAATGGTTGTATCCAAAGCACTGGTTGCAAAGATCGACAGGCCAATGGGTATTGTCTGCTTCCAACCAGCAAAAGACAGTAATGATATTTTAAATTCGTGGGCATCGAACTTGGAGAAACTACTTGACCTTGTAGAGAAGAGTTGTCACCAGATCCACAAAGAAATGATGGTCCATAAAGCTGCTCTAAAAGCTTGAGATAATACCAGTAACTTCAGGTGATTTGTGTATCCGATGCTTTCGTCATTCATTATTATGTTATATTAGTTACACAAGGAAATTGAAATCAAGTTTTGATGATTGCAGGACTGCTCTTATGACCCATTTTGAGGAGCATTGGCAGAACCTGGAAGCGGCCATTACTGCTGTTATATTGCTGCTTGCTTCTTGCATCTTAAGACTTGTGACATTTGCACGGTTTCTGCCAAGTGCTTTTTATGTATTTCTTGTATGCCTTTGGTGATTGAATTGATTGTGATCAACAAGATTTTAGATTTGGTGACATCACATACTTGCTTACATTACATGCCATGCCATCTACTTATTGATTAGGGCACAAACTCTCATAGTTTATTTCAAAATGCGACACTACTTTTAATTGCTTATTTTGATTCCATTCCTCGGTCAATTGTGGATATTGCATTAAACCATTTCCTGTTAAACTGGTTTTCAGAGTGACTCGTCTTCTCCAATGGTTGATGCTAATTGAAAGCTTCAATACTAGTTTCCTATTTCCGATTGGTGTTAATTTTTAGTTTCTGATTAAAACTATGTGTTTATACTTGCAATTGGTAGGGGTGTAAACGAATTGAATCGAGTCAAATATCTTACTATTCGATTCGAATTTGACTATTTTGAGAACTATTCGAATTCGTATTCGATAAATATTCGAATCTAAAATTTTATTCGTATTCGATTTGGCTACATTATTCGAATATATTCGATTCGACTCGAATATTCGAATTCAAAATGCCTAACTTACTTTTTTTTTTTACAAGTTCTCCAATAAATTAAAATAAAATGTAATAAAATTTTAAATTTAAATAAAATAAAATCTTCTATTAATATACAATTTTATATATATATATATATATATATATATATATATATATATATATATATATATATATATATATATATATATATATATATATATATATATATATATATATATATATATATATATTCGAATATATTTGAATATAGTCGAATCAAATATATTCTGATTCGTATTCGATTCGAAATATGTATTCGAATTCAGATTCGTATTCGAATAATTCGAATTCGAATCGAAATATTCGAATTTGAATCACGAATCGAACTAAAAATATTTGATTTGTTTACCCCTAGCAATTGGTAGTCTTCCAAGATGACATAACACTTCAAATATTGTTTTATTTTTAAAAATAAAACTTCACATTTTTAAAAATAAACTGTCAGGTGAATTGCACGTCTAAACAGAATATAGGGTTCACTCTCAGAGATGATTTAAGTACACTAGGTAGTTAAATGATGACTTAAGTATGTATTTTTGTAGTATGAGCATGAGTAGTCTTCAAATTCCTAATCATAGTGTGAATTTGGTGATTTCATACTTTACCTTAAAGTGTGGGATGATGAGCTACATCATATTACGTCAGTGTCACTTGGTTGCACTATTGCTTTTTCTGCTTCTGATTCCCATCACTCTCGCCCGTGCTCTTGCTATTTCTCTTGCTTTAATCCGGCAAAATGTTCCCATGTCGCCACGCTACTAATTTAGTTTCCATAATTGGATGGCTAACGATAAAGTTTCACGTGTAAGATCACAGTATTTAAGAAGTGTATGGTCTTGTAATAGTTAATTTTTTAGATAATTTTGGTTTATTTGATCGCTATTAGTTGTTTGACGTGGTTAAACAATCAATATAAGTGTTTTTTAATTAGTTTTTTGTGATAGTTTATTGTTTCAAAACACTAGAATTTTAAAAACTTCTCAAAGCAACTTTTTTGATTAGCTTTTAAAAAAAAATTATTTTGCATGTAATCAGTTATCAACTGTTTAGCAAACAACCCGTAAGTGTTTACTTTTAGTTGATTGTATCTAAAAATGACTTATAAGGACAGAAACATATTATGCTAATTTATTAACTCTTAAAATTATTTTTACAATAATAATAATAATAATAATAATAATAATAATTATTATTATTATTATTATTATTATTATTATTACAAATATGAGTAAAATAAAAAAGAAAGAAAAACATTATTATTTTTGTTACGGAAACAAAAAGAAAAAAAGAGCAAGACAGATGGATGGGTAATAACAGATGACAAAGAGTAAAATGATAATTTCATTATTGAGACCAAAACTCTAATATTCTTAGCTCTTCTAATAAAAATCAAAGACAAAGATATTTTCGAATTGGTGACCTCTCATTTAGGAGAACCACAATTATGTCACTTGATTACACGTTTTTTTTTTGACTATACTTTATGTTTTTTTAAAGAGTTAATTCCAGCAAAGGTCTTCCGACTATTATGATTTTCCAGATTTGGTCCTTGTTTTTTAATTTGGACAAATATGACATTCGCCTATCAAAATCTTTCCATCAAAGGTCCTTCCGTCACCTTAGTGTCAAGTTCACTTTAATTCAAGGGGTAAATAGCCAAAGTGAAAAGAAAATAGCCAAACACTGAAAAATTGAAATGAATATATAATAAATTCAATCATAAATGGATAATTAGCTTAACAACGTAACCATTTGTGTTGAAGCAAAATAGAGTCTGTCCTTCCGGACGTGGCTGCATCTCATTTTCTTCCAAAAATACAATCACGGATTATATTGCAATATCTATAGAAAAAAACAAATTATAATCTGCAAAAAAATGATGAAAGAAAGAAAAAAAAAAAAAGGATAGGAGAATCCTTATCCAGATGAAGAAGGGTGGTGATAAGCAGAATCTGAGCAAGAAGTAGCAGGCGGCTGAGGCTGAGGCTGAGGCGGAGGCTGATAATGAGCATAAGGCATGGAAGATGAAGAAGATGAAGATGATAACATTAATTGTTGTAGAAAACTTTGAGGCTGGTTTATGAAATGGTTTTGAGTTTGAAGGGGCTGGGAAGATGAAGAAGGAATAGTAGGATTTTGTAGGGGGTTGGGAATGGGAGGCAAGAGGAGCCTCACGTTTTCTGGGAAATTGAGTTTGGCTTTGCTGCCGCGGAATCTTAGCGCGGCTTCGTCGTAGGCCCTGGCTGCGGCCTCGGCGGTATCGAAGGTGCCCAACCACACTCTCGTCGCTCTGAATGGATCTCTGATTTCCGCCGCCCATTTCCCCCACGGCCTCTGCCTCACTCCTCTGTATCTTCTTCTCATTTCCCCCGCATTATTATCTCCTCCTCTTCCTGTGCTATTAGCAGGTGGAGTATATACAAAGGATGCAGCTTCACTTGATCTTATTATTGCACTACACTCCCCACCTGTTAATAAACAAATATATATGAGTTTAATTATACTACCTGTCCCATTTTGTTTGTTGATTAAAGTTATTTTTAATTCAATTTTTCATAATATTAAATTTAGTATTAGTATATAAAATTTATATATTTAGAAAATAAAGAATTGATTTGACCAAATGAATAGTAAACAAGACAGGTAAAATGAGACAGATGGAGTAATTATATTGGTGCAGGAGAAATAGTTAGAAAATTATTGAATAAAAACTGAATATTTAAAGAAATATGTGAGAGTATAAAGAAATAAAATACAAATACATTGATTAATTAGTTGGATAGCGTACCTGAATATCCTCCAGCGCTAGCAGGATTAGCAATGGAGAAATTGTGATATGAGCTGCAAACTGTATCTACTGATGATGATTCCAAAAACTGGCGATGCTCCTCCGCTTCCCAATTCTCTCCGGCGGTCGGGTGAGGACGGCGGCCGGCCACCACGTCCGTCAAAGCCGAAACCATTACAGACATCTCGTGTTCCCTGTCAAGCCCGGAAAACATGGGCGAAACTAACCTCATAACATCATCCTCATCATCATCTTCACTACCTCTACTACCCCCCCTCGTTCTATCTCTTGGATTCGCCACTTTTCCGATACACATGCAATACCATTAACGATCAGAGATGGGCGTTGAATGAATACACCTTCAATTCCATCATATATATATATATATATATATATATATATATATATATATATATATATATATATATATATATATATTCAACTAACGGAGTTGACAATTAAGGTAGTGATAGTAATAATGTTTCTTGGACCCTAGCTTATATAGCAGGAGCCAAGAATTAAAGAAACAATTGGATGGGTAAATTAATATGAAATGGGAAAACAAAAAGTAGTTAAAAATGAAAAGAATAGCATACAGAAACGAGCGCCGCCAAATAAAGAGGCGGTCGTATCTGCCATTTATGCTTCAATTCGTCCACTTCCTCATCCCCAAGAAATGAATATTCCAAAAATGAATAAAATAATAATAGACCCTTCAACTATAGGTCAGAGTGCAATTGAACAAAAGAGTTAAACACTTTTTTCGTTCAGTCTAACAGGAAAGCTACCTAATTATTCTTTTTAATATTTACTCTATCTAAATTTAAAATATACTATAAAAAAAATTAGAATATATTTTTTAGTTTTAATTAATTTTTAAATTTCTTTTAAAAACTTACCTATTACATAGAGATAACTTGTTAACTAACTTAATTACATAAAAATGAAAAATTAAAGTGTAATTAAAATTTAATTTTTGTTTATAAAACTAATTGCACTTTGACTTATAATTAAAGTGCTCCTTAACCCAAAAATAATTAGTTTGCCAATGTTTCAGAAAAAAAAAAAAATATATATTAGTTTGCCGAATCCGCCACTAGACAAGCTGGACCCAGCTTAAAAAATGAAATTACAAAAATGGGCGTTAGTTTGAGGTCAACATTAAGTAATGTGAATTCACATTACCGGAATCATTTGAACCGCCTTTTTTGTTTGTCGGCGGTGAGATCGATGCCGACGTCCAGAATTGGCATATTCATATAATTAACGCGCTTGCAAATTTTTATGAAGTTATTATTGTCCATGTCTTTTATAATTTATTTAAGTCTTAAAGGTTACGCGGTTAACAAACCGAACATAAACGAATGGAGGTTGTTCGTGTTCGTTTGTTAAGCGTCCATTAGTGTTTGTTAACATTCGCGAATGTTCATGAAGAGGTTTCTGAACACTTAATCATCAAACACTTGCAAATGTTCATGAACACAATTCGTTCGTGAACAATACATAATCTACATTCACGAACAATAACCAAACAAGCAACGCAACTATATATGTTTGTGAACATGTTCGCAAACATTATTAAACAAACACTTAACGAGTTTGTTCGTGAACATTACTAAACGAACATAAACGAGCTTGTTCGCGAACATTACTAAACGAATACAAACGAGCTTGCTCACGATCTCTTAGCAAACGAGCTTATCACTGTTCAGACTCTATTCGTTTATTAACCGAGCTCTAAATTTTGTTTGTTAATATTCGTTTATCTTAATAAACGAACGCTTACAGAATACAAACATGAGTAGTTTGTCGAAAGCTCTGTTCGCTAACACCCCTAGTTATAATAAGATACTCCAAAAAACTAGAATGTATTGAGACTTAATGCTGTTGTAAATTTCTACAAAAATGTAGTAATTATTTACTATTATTAAATAAAATTATTAAATTTTTTAAATTATAATTTTATAATTATATTTACATTTGGACATTGCAATTTCATTATTAATTTTAACTAGTATTTTTACCCGTGCAATGCACGAAATGGATTTGTTATAATATATTAAGAATATTTAGATCGATATATAATTATATAAATTATAATTATAACATCAAATATTATATAGTGCAATTGAATATATGTTTTAGATCAATTATGTTTTTTGATGTTATTCTTGTTTGAATTCGAGCAAATAATTGCTGAATAAATAGCTAATGTATAGATGTACGCATGCGGTGCTGGAACTTTAGTGATTTTATATATCATTGTTTAGGATTTTTATAAATTGGGCAAATATGCTCATTCTCTAGTAATTCAATTATAGGAATCGATTGCTATTCTAATTCATATATATGGAAGATATACTTTTGTGTAGATATATAGCAATTTTGTCATCTTGGAAAAAAAATATAATATCACCAGTTGTATTTGCACATTATTGAAAACCTCTTTGTAGAAGACATTGTTTGTAGCAATACAATCTTGTCCATCCTTGTCTAGAACTAACACTTTCAGGCCATAAGGATAGGTGATCGACTCGAGAGAAAGCCACGTACAATTGACTATGATTAAAGATTGATTTTTTCGGCAATAACCCAACGTGAGTTAGTGTTCGGCCTTGGCTTTTGGTGATAGTCATGGAATATGCAAGCATCAACATGAAGGGCAATCTCGTATCAGAAGCAGTGAGAGACATTCGGGGGATAAGAACTTTGTTCCTTCATGTGTCTCATTAACTATTCTTGCTTCAACAATGTGATTTGCCAATCTTGTGATGATGAGTCGCGTATTGTTATAAAGACCAAGAGAATGGTGTATCTTCCACAATAACATAACAGGTGCACCGACCTTTAATGTCAATGAATGAATAAGATAACCATACAATCTCAAACTACTTAAGAATTTAGGAGTGTGTACTTCTGATAGATTTTCATCGTCTGGTTCTGCCTTACACAAAGAGTTACAACTTAATTATGTTCATCCTTTTGCAATATTCATGTCGCACATGTACTGATTAATTTGATCAACAACATCTAAAGTCAGCGAGCGGATCACTCAACCTTCCAGCTGTACGTGACTCGTCAAGCGTGCCCTATCTTGAGCTTGAAATTTAAAAAAACCACTTTCAAAGTAATCAAAATATTGAGTCATAACAGTATTGACATTGAAATTTTAATTTTATGATCTACATGTATATATTCTATGTTTTTTTCAATAAAATTAGTTTTGATAGTCAAATTGCAAAATATATTGATCTTACCAATTACTAAATTTCAAAATGTTTCAGATTCACAAGTATATATAAGTAAAACTCACATCTAAAGCCTAATTTTTTTGTCAATATTACATACATATAAAGCAAGTCTCTAACTATTTTGAGAAGTAAGTAACCTCGAGTCTAACATACAACATAAAGCATCGTGTGATAGTGGGTCGTTAAATTTGAAGTAAGACCATTCAAGCATAGGGCTGTCAAAATGGGCCGAAACCCGTGGGTCGGCCCACACCCACCCCGCGGTGGGACGGGTTAGGGTCATGAAAAAATAGGCCCGCGAAAATGCGGGCCTAATGGGGCGGGCAAAAATTGACCCGCGACCCGCATGCGCTAACCCGTGCGGGTCGCGGGTCGCGGGCCGGCCCGCGGGCCAAGTAAAAAGACTTATATATATATATGAGTCATTTCCATCTTTGGTCCTACTATTATTGGGGCATTGCCAATTTTAGTCCACTTTATTAATTTTGGCCACATTACCGCCAATCTTATTTAGTTTTTGCAACTTTTAGTCCACAATTAAAATTTTCGTCAAATAACTGTCCAAAATATGGATATTTTGGTCTTTTCATGCTTTGATCATCTCCCTTACACTTTGCAATGGTCTTCCTTACACATTTTCATCAAATGAAGAGGTTCGGCGAAAGCCATGGCTTTGTAATGTGGCTTACATGGCTTCCGCCAAACTTCTTCATTGGATAAAAATGTGTAAGGAAAACCATTGCAAAGGGTCAAGGAGATGACCAAAACATGAAAAGACCAAAAATACCACTGTTTAGTATGACCATTTGACGAAATTTTAACGGTGGACTAAAAGTGGCAATAACTAAATAAGACTGGCCGTAATGTGGCAAAAATTAATGAAGTGGACTAAAATTGGCAATGCCCCAATAACAGTAGGACCAAAAATGGAAATGACTCTATATATATATATATATATACATATATTAAATACTCCTAATCCTAAACATAATCCACCCACCCTATTTTATATTTTCAAATGCAATACTGTTTAGTTTGTGATTTGCACCAAATAAAAAAATAGTATAGCATTAAAATTTATTTATTAATTGAAATGGTTTAATTAGAAAATAATATAAAATGAAATCATAGATATTAATTTGCTTTGTGGCTATATCTAAAAGAAAAACATTATGTTAGTATAGAGTATTTAACTATGTTATGCATCGTAAATTTGTAATACACCTATTGTAGACCACTATATTTCATTTTTAAAATTTTGAAGCAAAAAAAAAAAAAAAAAAAACACCACGGGCCGGCCCGCTTTGACAGTACTATTCAAGCATATAAGTATGTTTCGAGCTTGTTTCTATGCTTTCAAAATTCAAATCATCATAATGGCATCAGGCAAACAAAAATATATCAGACTGCATGAATCATATATCTAAACTATTAATCCAAACTTCACTCCAGATAACAAAATTGAGTGTATGGCTTTTTGGGATGATGCCCATCCAAATTGTTGAAATGCGATGTCCATAACCGTTGATTGGACAGACCACCAGTGGTTCATAATTCATCAAAGTATCCATTTCTTATGATATTATGATTTATAATATATAAGAATCGACAAATAAACTATAGTATGAGTCTTCCTTACACGCAACAAATATCACAAAAATTCAATGTTTAAAATAAGTGTATAAATGCAATATGTATATAATTTGCATTGCATTATATATCATTAATTTAATTACTTATTGGTCAGTTATTGCAAGATCTTGAGGTACACTTATATTTTGATATTCAGTAAGTATAACTATATTAGGGAAAAATTCACCTAGGAGTAATTGAATAAGCACATGAATTTTTGTTGGTTGACTGTAGAGCGTTGATATTCTCTGGACAAATAACAACGTATCAACCAGAGCCTTAAAGAGTTTTTTATTGTCCTAGGGGATATGTCGAATGCAACGATGAAAATAGACTCCATTACTAACCAATAAGGAGAAATATGAGAAGTAGCATAGAAGAATAGAAAATATTCAATGGTAGAATTGTTATTTGCTTTTGAGAGTATTTATAGTGCAATATAATTTTAATAGTCAAATAACAGTCTGTATTTTATTCGCCCTCTCCCCCCCCCCCCTCTTTCACAATCTTATTTATATTCATATCCATTACATTAATTAGTAATTTTTCTGAACATTATGGCTGCTTGAATTCCGGATCCTTATTATTACTATTACTATTACTATTACTATTATTATAGTTATTATAGTTATTATTATTATTGTTGTTGTTGTTATTGTTATTGTTATTGTTATAATTTCAATGTCTTAACAGACTAACCACCTGAGTTGGTTCCACGGAGTTCAGGCACGTCTAGTTGCCTAGTAAGGTGGATAATAATGATGCTAAGACAATTCGACATCTATTTCAAGCAAAGTTAAAGGATCAAAGGAGAAGCATGTGCATACTTCATTGTAAAGTGCACATCCAAGGAGGCAACAAAATAGGCTCGAACTAAGGAAGAGAAGTGGTGGACCCTCTCAACCCATGGATTCTCTAATGCAAAAGGATGCGGAGGTGGGGTCATCTAGATAACCCCAAAAGGCTTTCAAGCGTACTGCGTCTTTTGATTCCACTTCAAGCTCTACAACAACGGGTTGAATAAGAAACTTTCATTAGGAGGAAAAAATAGAGTTAGACAAGTTATCGTACGATCGATGTACTCAAGCAGATTTTAGCCGTGAAGAAATAGGATAAGTTGAATCCTCCATAATAAATAAATAATTATTAGATGTAAGCTTCAGTGATACAAAGTGGTGGGTAGACTGCAACGTGTTTAGAGTAACAATCGAAGCGGGCGTTAAATCGCTTACTATACAGCTGGAATAGGCAAGTCCTACTATAAGAGGGTGTTGCATAAAGTCTATGGATAACTAGACGTTTGATACCATATGAGAACACCAAAGTCTTGTGATTCCGCATTTGGCTTGTCCTTCGAGGGTAAAAAAAGAAGTGCTCTACACATCAACACATCATTGGCCTCCATTAACATCATCACATCCTGATAATACAAGATATGTCCTTGCAAATCCCCTACCCCGTCAAACCTATTTACACTAGGAGTTTTGAAATTGGCGGATAAGAGTTCCTCCATAATCCTCCTTGTGAAAGGGGGGTTGATTGTGGTTTTGAGTAGCATGGGTAACTTATCGATAAATATTTTGGCATAGTTTTACACATTAATTAAATCTTCAATTGATTGAATTTTAATGAGCTTAGGGTAGATTGTGCTCCTAATTGATCGATTTTGGCTAGCTTGTAGATAAAAAGGAAGGGGCAAGTGTAGGAATGAGTACGAAAGTAGCATTTTCGAGGTAAAAAGTAGCTATTTGCAACAAATAACAAAGTCACAAGGACATGACATAGTTGGAAGACCAAAAGAACAAGTTTAAAAGAAGCTAGAAAGAAGTGTCACAATGGAACTTACGACCGTGTGTCTAGGCGTGATGATGCTACGTAGTTTTCTAAACCTTGGTCCTCAATCATAAGAGGCTAGAAGAGTTGGTGTGTTAGAAGAAGAAAGAAGTGTGACAATGAAACTAACATGATACCTAGGACACAGTGACTAATCCTAATAAATAATTAGATATGAATAATATAATTTAAAAAATAAGGTGGTGGTAATAATACTTGTATGTAAAAATAAAATAATAATATTATAATACAACACAATTAAATTAGAACCCTAGTTAATAGCAATAAATTATAAATTAATTAACTTCTCTTGATCTATTGTTTTATATACTCCAGTACGTAGTAAAGTTAGATCTTTGAAAATAGTAAAGTTAGATTTTAAAAGGCTTATATGTCAAGTTTCGTTTGGACAATAATATATTTTATTTAAATTCTAAAACTCAAATAATAAGTTATTTTTGAGTGACAAGAGAAACATGCGGCCACTCCCCGATTATGTGCATTGGGTAAACCCTGTCTCATGACCCTAGTCAACAAAGCATCACAAAGAGGTAAACCAATTTAGGTTGTCCATAGCTGACCGGCTCAAACTAAGAAAGTCAATATGCCACTCTCATTAGGAGTCGGACTTAAACCTTTTGATTACTAAGCGAAAAGCCTAACCAACTTGTGGGGAACATTGGGATAAATATTTAATTATTTTATTTTTTAAACATATGACTTAAAATCTTATCACTTTTTTTTTTTGAGGACTACTAATTCTGTTACAATGTAGTATCTGTCCATAACTACTTTCTCAACCCAATGAAGCACAAAGAGTCAATCTTATCACTGTTTTTTTTTTTTGAAAACCATCTTATCACTGTTATTATAAATAAATTTTAAAATATTTATGCGCCAAGATTTTATTGGTAAATATTAAGTCTTTTAATTTTTAAAAGTAAAATATTTAGTTATTTTATTTTGTAAACATATGACTTAAAATCTTAGCATCAGTATCATAAATAAAATGGGTAGAAAAAATGGCGGTAATCAAATGGATGGTTCAGATGAATTATTTAATCAAATAGATGGCTAAGATAATTCAGATTAATATTATTAATAGAGATTACCTAATTTAACCTTACTTTTATGATTATCCGTTAAGTTTTCCGTTAAATATTCTCTTCTCCGTTAATATTCCGTTAACTTTTAACTTACTCATTAATTTCTATAAGAAAGATCTTAGGTTCGAACCTCATCTCAATCAAATTTGACATAATTAAGTTTCTCACTCTATTTACTCTTATTAAATTAAATAAATTAGTAGCTACAACAAAAAATGATACATATGTATTTCTTTAATTTAGAATTATGTGTCTACAATACCTTTATTTGAAAAAATTATTCATTATCAAAAAATTAAATTAAATAAGAGAAATAATTTCATTAGTTATATTGTCTTTATTTTCTCTCATGCAAAGATTCTTTACATTCAAATTTATCAATTGATATTCATTACATTGTCCATTATCTTATTTTTACAATATCTTGTAATTAAATATCAAAGTTATAGTACAAAATAATGTTATATATTTATTTACCAAGTATTTTATTAATACTATGAAAAAATAATTTGAAGCTAATTATATTAAAATAATTTGAAGCTAATTATATTAACTACTTGGGGATTGGTTGACAAAGATAGTACTCAAATAACCCAACAAATTGAAGCGGAATCGCTCTATTTTTCTCTTATTGAATTAAATAAAGTAGTAGTTACACCAAAAAATGATACATATGTATTTCTTTAATACCATGAAAAAAATAAAAAAAGAATAGTTTGAAACCAATCATATTAACTACTTGGGGAATTTGTTGACAATGAAAGTACTCAAATAATCCATTACCTCGCAAATTGAAGCGAGAATCTACCTTTTAATATCTTTGAAATATATAATATTTTAAATTTTCAAATTTTTATTAATTTATTTAATCTTTTTTCTTAAACAAGGGATTTCTTTTTCCACAATAACTCATTCAACAATAATAGTTGAACCAAATGAACCCCAAGCAGAACACCTAAAGGAAAGGCGTCCATAACTCCTATATCATAATCCCATTGCATGACGTTGTCATCTATGCTACCAACAATAACCGAATTGCAAATAACACACTATCAACAAAAAGGAATAGAACAAATAGTAAAGATAAAGACAATGACAATGTTACTCAAAAGAGAATTAAGAACACTTAGAAAAATTCAAATGAAAAGTAGTATTTTTTTAGACTATCATTTTTAGACCAAATATTTAGACTATCGATTTTACAATGTTGCAAACATTTATTTTAGTAATAATTATAATGAATTTTCTATATTATCTTGGATTCATATACTTTGAATTAGATATTTAAATAAAAAAATTCGATATTTAGTTACCCATATATAAACTTCTCATATATAATCTTGCATTGATATACTTTCAAATATTTATTTAAATATAAACATTGGGCATTAACTCATACGCGCAATGCGCGTATAAAACTAGTATTTTAATAATTCTCCAAAAAGTTAATTATAAATAGATAAAACCACACCATTATATATAATGAAATAATTTACATTTATAAATAATTAATATTATTCAACATAATTTATATATTTATTAGTGAAATTTGTCATTCATTTTATAAATTAATATAGTATTAAATCACACCATTATAATGAAAATAATTTACATTTATAAATTAATACTATTCGACATGTTAGGAATGTTTAATTTGTAAGGATTTTGATGAGCAAAAATTGTATTTTTTAAAATTATTAGAATTCCCAATTTTATCCTGTGTCTAGAATCTTATTTAGCTTATATAGCAAGGACGTGAAGGCCAAAGCATGCATTCAAGCAAAAATAAACTTGAAACATTTACCAAGTGTTGGTAAACATTTTTGGAAGGAAGTGATACACGGAAAACTACCTTATTAAGTATATTTGAAGCAAGGAATGTATCAAAGGTTCAGGTAGCTAGGGAAGATGACAGGATACTTGCTTGGAAAAGGAGTCAAGATACACAGTTTGAATCCTATTGACAATAATTTTTACAAGGCATCTCGAAGGAACTATAATTTGGCTGAGAGCTTAAGTGTAGAATGAGCTCTAACACTAGCTCTGGTATGGAATGAGCTCTAACGCCATCTCTAGTGTGCAATGGATAACAAGAGGCTCTAACACCATCTCTAGAGTGGATAACAAGAGCGCTCTATAAGAGTCTAGGTAGTCTAAAATAGATAAAATGATTGGTTCACGAAAAATTGTTTATACTCAAGTAAGAACTAATAAATTGAAGAAATTATTTATACTCAAGAAAGAATCGACAGATTAAAGGTTTTTGGAAGATCAACTTGATTCATGAGATCAAGAATGCAACAAAAGTCAAGCTTTCACATTGGCAGATATTTCAAATTTGGAGGGTGCAAATAACAAAGAGAATCAAGTCAGATAATGGAAAGCTTTTAGGACAAAAGTATGTTTTAAAACGAGGCGTAACAGAATAAATCTTCAAATTTATTTGACAAAATGCAAAAGGCCATCAATTGTTGCAGATCAAGTTGGCAAATCTTATTAGATCAATCTCAAGGAAAAAATGGACGATCAAGATCTAGAGATGATCAATGGGCAAATAGCCAAAACCCATGAAGACTTGAAGAACAATGCAAACGTGAAAAAGAAAAGTGATAATAAGCAAGTATTGAGCTATAAATCTTCAAGTCTGAGAGAGAATTAATTTATCTTTTTGTAACACTATATCTCTACTTAGTCTAGAAAGAGAACAAAGTAACAAGGGAGCTTGTGAAAACCCTAGGGAGTGTAGCTTTGTGCGAGACACTCGTTGGTGTAGGAGTATAGCTTTGTGCGAAATACTCGATTGTGCAGGAGTGTAGCTTTATGCAGGATACTTGAGAAGTGCTGAGTTTGTGAACTAGCACTTGTTGTTCACTATTATATCTGGGTGATTGAAGATAATGAATTCCCTCCTTGAAGTGAAAGGAGAAGTGTGAATTAGGAGAATTACATCACCTCTGAACCACTATAAATCTCTCTCTAGCTCTCTCTTTATTTTACTTGCAACACATTAATTCTTTGCATGCTTATTTACTAACCCATTTACTATTCGCTTATATCTCTAAACTGACGCTATCTGGGTTTGTTATCCCTCACGTCTGCATGCAAGCAAATTTTTGTGCACATCATACTTGAGCTATTCCAAGCATATCTTACATATTGCATGTGTTAAACTCTTCACAAAGCACTTCATCTTTAAGCATAACAATTTACGTACTTAAATTCCGTTGTGCACCCTAAGTCTGATTGTTTTTTATCTTGTTACTTAGAGTTTTGAAATTACGAAATGTTATTAATTTGAAATTGTTTGAAAAGTTTATTCACCCCCTAGACTTTTTACCACCCAATCAGGACCAACACAACAAATTTATATATTTATTAGTTAGATTTATCATTCATTTTATAAATTAATATAGTTTATGAACAATCTTATATTTTATTTGAACCACTATTATATGATCTAATATTTTATTTCACCAAAATATAAACTTTAAAGTTTATAAATTTTAAATTAAATATTTAACACTTCTCCCAAAAAAAAAAAAGCATAATCAAATTAAATTAATTATGTTCGTTGGTAATGTCACTTTTGAAGCACTGTGGACACAACTATGTTAATAATTAATGTATTATTATTATTTAATTTATATTATTTTTATTTTTTATTTAAAAAAATAGAAGTACTTCAGCATAACCTGAGAACGAAACTAATTTTAATTTATTAGTGTGAAAGTAGATTATTATATTGATTAACCTTAATATATTGTGTAGTTAGTAAGTGATTTGTACCTCATCAATTTGGTGGGGCAGTTTTAATTAGTTATTCACCAACTATCAATTGGTAGTATATATTGTATTTATCATATATAGCAAATTTTGACAATGGTAGTGTTTATCGATCATAACTCCGAGCTAGCGCGCTGTGTTGGAATTTGAACAAATAAAACATCCACTACTAATGAATTTCATATTCATTTCCATTAAATTAAATGCTCTTTTAATTTAATTATTGATTAAATGAGTGTCACAACTAACAAATTAAATACGGCCTCCCTCAAATGAAAGGTCATGAGTTCGAGCCTCAGTGGAGGAGATATCGAAATTGACTTTTTGTGATTCAACAGGTTGAGAAAAGTATAGATGAACAGATACTACAATGTAATAGGGTCAGTTGTATTAAAAAAAAAAACAAATTAAAATGAATATTAATATTAAATAATCTATTTGTAAATAAATTAATAAAAAGCATAATTGAGCGGGCAACTGGGAACATTTGAAAAATGCATGTAGGATTCTAGACCATAATTGAACGAGGATTATCATAGGATAAAATGTCTTATACTAAAGCTGATTAGCTTTGTTAATTAAATAATTAGCAGAGGGTCAAAGAAATTAAAGATTCTTAATTAATTACCCAATTAAGTTGACGTAAACTCGATTTGCGCAACCAACCAACCACCAAGGATTGTACGAGGTGGACTCTGACTCTCTGCAATATAATACTCCGTATATACAATTTAGATTCTGTCGTTAAACGGCCAGGGAAATAAGAAGTCCATCTCTGAAATAACCAATTAATTAATTAATTGTAATGATGGAATTTAATCCGTGGTCCAAAGTCGACTTGCTTGTATTGTTGAACTTTTGATGTTGCATGCATTGATCAAATGTCTTTACAAAAAAAAAAAAAAAAAAAAAAAAAAAAAAAAAAAAAAAAGAATCTGGTGGAAGACCATATAGAGATGGGGAAGGATAAAGAAGGACGATCTTAATATGAAACTCAAGAGAGTTTAAATAGCTCTGCATGCAACAGCAAAATCAATCTCTACGCTAACAACTTGTAGACTAATTCTAAACAATACAACTACAACAAAAATAGCCTACACACTAAATAGGTACAATAATCTGCCGTACACTACTCCTTTACATGCCCCACAAGATGGTGGTTTTGTCGGAGACACCCAACTTGGAGCGAAAACTTTCAAAAGACTGACAAGGCAACGATTTGATAAACACATCGGCAATTTCATCTTGCATGCGAATATAGCGAATTGACAAAGCCCCATTACTAACAAGATCACGTACAAAAAAAAAGTCTACCTTCTTGTGGCACTTTAACAGTTAGGGTCATGAGGGTTATAAGGGATTGATTTCATTATGGTCTTTTATCGATTAGGGTTATAATACAAGTTTCACTGAAAACGCACATTTGAGTAGCGGCTACGAGATTCTAGTAAATCAAAATACACCTTAAAAAAATGAATATTCTAAAGAATCGAAATTGTTTTACCACTTTTGCTAAATTTCTTGAGTTAAAAGATATGATGCATGTTTTATTCAAAATATATCTTTTGTATAGTTATTGTGGATTTTCTGTAAATCAAAGTATAACCTTAAAAGAAAATGAATATTCTAAAGAATTGAAAATGTCTTTGCCACTTTCGTTAAATTTCTTGAAGAGTTAAGATACGTTCTTAATTAGGAGAGTGTATTCAATCATGACTTTTGTAGACTTTTAAAGACTTCTAAAATGATACGGAATAGATTTTAATAAGAGAAAATATTATTTTTAGTCCTTCTACCATAATAAATGTATCAATAATTTTGGTCCTTAACTATTAAAATTTTTAAGTTAGGTGCATAAATATTCAATTTATATCACATTTGGTACTTGACTATTAACATTTTAAAATTAGGTTCATTACTATTCAATTTATATCACATTTGGTCCTGCCGTTAAATTTTTGTTGGTCAAATTTCCGGCCAAGTCACCGGTAACCGGATAATTTATTTAATTTTTATTTTAAAATAATAATTTTTAAATTTAAAAAACATAAAATAAAAGAAAAAATAAATATAAAAAAGACAGTCATCGGTGACCGGCTATTCTTTTATTTTTTATTTTTAAGTTTTTTAATTTAAAAATTATTAAACAATTTTTAAAATAAAAATTAAATAAATTAGCCGGTCACCGATGACTTGGCCGAAAATTTAACGGCAGAATCAAATGTTATACAAATTGAATAGTCATGCACCTAATTTGAAAATGCTAATAGTCAAGGACTAAATGTGATACAAATTGAATAGTCATGCACCTAATTTAAAAATTTTAATAGTCAAGGACCAAAATTGATACATGTATTATAGTCGAGGGACTAAAAATGATTTTTTTTCTTTTAATAAACTTTTATTGACTTTCACAGAGTCGTTCACAACTTTTTAAAACTTTGTAAGACTCTATAAAACTCTATATAAAAAGCTTTTATAAACTTTTATCTACTTTTTTTATTTTAAAAAGTCTACAAAAGTCATTGAAATTCTAAATTAAATACATCCTTACAAAAGTCATTAAAATTTTTTGAATACTACATACATGACTTCTAAACACTCTTTAAAAGTCTTAATCGAATATCACCCTACTTTTAAACTCTTTAAAAATCTTGATTGAATACCTCCGGCCGTTTAAAGACTCCCTAAAAGTTTGAATTGAATAATACCACCAAACTTTTAAAGTTTCTGTTAGAAACCCTCTGTATTGAGATTTTGATGATACCAAAGTTAAGAGTTTAGACACTCAATTCAAATTCACTCATCAATCATGTATAGAACGAGCACATGGACGAATCATTGTAACATTTTAGGATTCGTGCTCTCTAGCTTGTTGTACTTACACTATGATTGTCCAAATGACTAAGGACGAGAAGTGAAGTCTAAAAATAACCTGAAGACATAAGACTTTGAAGGAAATTTGAAGGACGAAGACATGAAGATTGGTAAACAAGATCAAGAAGTATGAAGTGGCCAAATCATGGAAGGGCTTATCTCTTGATGACTATCAAGGTCGAATGATAAAGAAAGATCATTCGAGGAGTTATTGGGTGAATGATAAAGTTAATCATTTGTTATTGAGCATTAAGGCACGAATTATATTCATGACTCGTGAGGGCAAGCCAGAAAACATTCTCTGTGCGAAAAACAGTCCAAAACCTTAACTTTGTGGGTGATCAACCTTAGACAAATAAAGTCCTAGGAACAGATCCCAAGATCAATGCATTCATTTAAAACTATGTCCTTTTGTGTAAGAATAAACAACAAACTGTCTGCACAAAGTATGGCTCAAACGGCTATAAATACTAACACCCACATAGGCTCAATAACCAGCGGTTATTACACACTTGACAAAAGGTGTTTGAATTTTTGTCTTCCCTTCAACAGGACAAACCTTCACACCTATAAATACCCCCTCTCAATCAGAAGGTGGTGTTGGTCAATTTTTTGAGATATTTGCAAGCTATGAAGTTCTAAAGCTTCAAGTGATCCAAGTGTGATAAAGAGAGAAAAAGCTTCAAAGTTTTTATCTAGTATTAAACAGAAATCTTGTGCTGCTTCAATTCACTGCCGATTCAAGAAAATTCAAGCCAAGATTTCAAGTTGGAGGAAAGAAGAATCAAATATTCATCAACCAACTCTACTTGGAGAAAGTAGAAAGAGGTGGAGTAGACTTGTGAAGTTGAAAAAGTGTGTTGTCCGGCTTTGTGAGCTGAGCAAGGAAGCATACAGGAAGGATCTTTGTACTAAAGGAGATATTAGTGCAACCCTTCACAAGTTGTGATGAATAGTGGAGTGGACTTCATTAATAGCCAAACCATTATAAACATCTCTCTCTCTCTCTCTCTCTTTCTATTATCCTCTTTATTTACGCTCTTTAAATATCGCATTGCATCTCATTGACCATGCCTAAACAATTCTAAACCACTTTCAAATTGCAAAGTTATTATAAAGTTTAAATCTCATTTTTCCGCTGCAAAATCACTCTAACCAATTAAGTAATATCTTTAAAGATAATTACTAGGGTCAAAACTTTTCGAAAAATCCTAGTGAGTCTATTCATCCCTTTAGACTCACTTAGCTACTCATCGGGACCAACAGTTTCAAAAAATCTTTAAAAGTCTATGAATGTCATGATTGAATACATCCCTTATTTATGTATAATTAACAATATGTTTGGGTGCGGAGAATAAAGTAATATATTTTACAATAAACTTATACAATTATTTGTTTTAACTTTTGATTCGTAGGAATACTATTTCTAGAAATTAGATATTTCTTTTACATGTGAATAGTCATTTTCAAAGTCCACTATATTAGCTCTACTTCCTAATTCTCACAAATAATAAAAATAATAATAATAATAATAATAATAATAATAATATTATTATTATTATTATTATTATTATTATTATTATTATTATTATTATTATTATTATTATTATTATTATTATTATTATTATTATTATTATTACTATTATTACTACTATTATTACTACTATATTATTACTACTATTATTACTATTATTATATTATTATTCAATATAAATAGTTTTTCTATCTTCTGAGTACTTATTCTATTTCTAACCCTTAAATCAACTGAATACTAATCAACATAACATACATGCATGCATGAATAAGTTAAACTATATATTATTTTTTGTCTATTAGTCAAACTAATTATTTCTTCTTTGTTTAATTTTAAATATTTGTAAAGTATGCCTTTTGTTTAATATCATTTTTAATATAATTTTTAAATATATAAATTTTATATATGAATATTAAATTAATACAATAAAAATTAAATTGTAAATAAATAGAGTAAAATTTTATTAATAAAATTCGATATATATATGAAAGGAGAGAGACAATGTAAGGTGAAGTAGGCATATAGCATTGATGGATAAGAATACAATTGACTGAAATGACGTACTCCAGTCCATGATTAGATGTCGCTTTATATGGGCGGAGAAGGGGTTTTACCAAGTCGTCCTCACTTGGTATTTTTGTTGGATTGGATTGTGATGCACGTAATTGGTGGGATTCAAAGTCAACACTTTGACCACAAAACTGATATTTATATAGTGTTTGGGTGCCAAAAGATGAAATAAAAAAGCATATGTGTGTATGTCGCCCTACTCAGCATATAAAGTCTTTTATGGGTTAACTGTATAGAGAAATGACTATATGTTAATAATGTTTTTTATAAACAAAATGGATTAATCATTTTTTTTTGGTAAGGGATTAATCAAATTTAGTCAATGCTGATTTTCAAAAAAAATTTAGTCAATGCTTTTTATAAACAATATGAATTAATCACATTTATTCATCTGAATTTATTTTGTTGAGAGATAACGAAAAACGAAAGAAAAAATATAGTGATAATTTTATAAATATTACAAACTTTTTAAAGTTGAGTATATTTTTTCTTTAATTTTCAACCACTGATTAACTTAGATGAATTGATGGGATTAATTTTCGTTTTCTGAAAGAAGCATTCTTCTCACTTTAAACTTTACAATATATATATATATATATATATATATATATATATATATATATATATATATATATATATATATAAAATAATAATAATAATAATAATAATAATCACATTGTACATAAATCACAAGAAAAACATGAATTGACTGTAACCTAACTAAACAGACAAAACAAAACAAAATAAAAAGAAAAACCCAAAAACAAAAACAAAACAAAACAAAAAAATCTCCATAATAACCGCCTTTGACTTTTATGGATGTTAACGTTTAGCCACTAATTTTTCTTTGCAATACTCTATAAATCCTTTGAAAAATTGAAGCTAAGGGTGTGTTTGGTAACGCGTAAAATGGTTTTCGAAAAATGTTTTTCGAGTTTTCAGTGTTTGGCAACGTCCGGAAAATGTAGTCAACGAAAAATATTTTTCATTGACCAAGGAAAATCAATTCATTTTTCTGGAAAATAACTTACGGAAAAAATCTCCGCAAGTCATTTTTTGGAATCGGCAAAATGACTGTTTCGCATGTTCTCGGCCAAATCCAAGTCATATCACCCATGACCGTAGACCTTCTAGGAAAACCATCGGAAAACTCGCCGGCCGAAACAATACAGGTTTCCGCCGGAAACCTGGGTTAGGCACTTACTTTTTTTTTTTTTTTAAATTCTATTTTTTAATCAATAACATTATTTTAATATTATTATAATTTTTATATTTTAAATAAAATAATTATAATATTTAATTATACAATTCTACCCATTTTTCAAAAAATCAACCAAACACACAAAGACAGTTTTTCATAATACATCCAAACACTAGAAATTAAACTATTTTCCAGAAAATAACTCATTTTTCATAAGTCAATTTACTGTTTTCTAAACGGACCCTAAATATTGGCTTTGAGTATATTATAAAATTTCAAATATAATTAATAATGATCAAATATTATTTATTTGTATTATTATTAGAACTTTAATAGGTATTTTCCTAAACAATATAATGTTGTACACTTGTACCCAAGTAATTTTTGTTCTTTTTGGAAATTAATAACATTAAAATTAAATCGTCTTAATTAAACTCCATGTTGGAAGCGCATTCTTGTAAGCATTATTTTCATAAAACTGTACTCTCAAGCTAAGCTATCACAAGTAAAATAAAAGCATGTTTGGCTCCTATAGCTTATTTTAAGCTATTAATAAGCTATAAGCTCTGTTTGATAATGTTCCTAAAATAAATTAGTAGCTTAAAATAAGAGCTTATTTTTTAAAAGGTAGCGTTTCAAAATAAGCTAGTAGCTTCCTAACTTTTTTTCTATCTTTAACCTTATTATTTTAAAGAAATGACATCATTTACCCTTCCCAATTAAAATCTTTTTGGATAAACCTTTTTGACTCTTTATCTTCCATATGTTTGGTTGTAATTCCAATTTGACATTTGTGTTTGAACATTGATTTTTGTATGAACTAATCTTTTGAATTATAAACATTTTGTTTTACTTTATATGTTTTCAAATATACATTATTACTTTATATTTTATTAAAATATATTGATTTCACTATTTTATATTTTAATATATAAACAAACCTATTTAAATTTAAAACTATTTAAATTGTACGAAGATGTCCTTTTTAGTCTTTTTCATTTATCATATTATCAAAAAGCTAATTTTACCAAACACTTTTAAGCATAACAGTTAGCTTAACAACTCTTCAGATTTCAGTTTCGAGCTTATAGCTTTTCAGTTTTCAGCTACTTTTCAGCTTTCAGCTACCTTTTCAGCTAGGTTTGACAAACATAGCCTTTAAGAAAGATCGCATAAATTAAATAGAGATAAAGTACAAATAAGCCACTGAACTATTTGAGAAATAACAATTAAGTCATCGAACTCAAATAAACTCCAAATAAGTCGTTGAACTCGAAAAAAAAAAAGGAAATAAGCCACTGAACTATTTGAGAAATAACATTAAGTCATCGAACTCAAATAAACTCCAAATAAGTCGTTGAACTCGAAAAAAAAAAAAAAAAAAAAAAGAGCAAATAAGCCATTGAACTCGAAACAAAAGAGCACTTAAACACTTTTAACATGTTAACTCCAGGTTTTTGCTGACTGGATTGCCAAAATTATTATTATTATTATTATTATTATTATTATTATTATTATTATTATTATTATTATTATTATTATTATTATTATTATTATTATTATTATTATCCACTTGGATAGTATTATATTTTAAACTAATTATAATCAAAATAGTTTTGTCTTGCCAATATTTGACTTATTTATTTTATTTTTTTTTTTCACTGAAATTTTATTTAAATAATAATAAATAAATTATATTTAGACAAGACAACTACTTTGATTATAATTAATAAAAAAATGTAAATAAAATAAATATTTGGCAATTAATCCAGTCAATAAAAACATGGAGTTAACCGCTTAAAAATGTAATTAATTGCTCTTTTTGTCGAGTTCAATGACTTATTTGAGATTATTTGAGTTTGATAACTTAATTGTTGTTTCTCAAATAGTTAAATGACTTATTTGTACTTTATCAGAATTAAATATATCGTTTAGCTCAAACTTTAGTATCAGGTCATATATAATTTTGATTATTAAATCCAACATTATATTTTTGTTAAATTCATGTAACTTTTTGTTTTTCCTTTAATGGAAAAATTTCTTATTTATAAATAATGGAAACCACTGAGCAGGGTACCCAATCGGGAGAGTCTTTCAATATCTGGAGCCCGTAGACTGATTTTCTTTTTCCAGTAGATGGGTTGAGTACGAACTCCCGGGTAGCTCACATGACTTGCCTAAGTCCAAATTTGTTTTTTTTTTTTTTTTTTGAAAACAAGTCCAAATTTGTTAATTGAATTTCTTTCCTCTTTCATTTCCAAGATTTACTATTCTTGTATAAATACAAGTATGTATAATTACTCTGTCCAATTATTCTTATATTTTTACTTCAGTATTTCTTTAATTTTATGTCAAACTGTTTTGCGACCGTAAAACCAATCATAATAAATGCGTTGTTTTTATGAAGAGGTGTTATGGAGTGTATCACATATATGCAGTAGACTTTTGGGTCTTACAAGGAATGGTTCAAATCGTCTAGACAGCAGGCGGCGGGCAAGCAGCAACTGGATGGGCAAGTGTCAAGTCTGCTACATTCTTACAACCGACTTCGTATAGTAGTGGTCATGAAATGAATAAATAAATAAATAAATAAATAAGAAAATTATGAGCCAGCCAAATTACTGTACAATCCATATATATTTAAAAAAAAAAAAAATCAAGTTCATTAGAATGTTGATGATGTTTGACCATTTTAAATAATAATATAAATTAATTGCAAAAGTTGTCACCGGCAACTAACCATAATATCGTCAACGCTAAACAAATCCAAACCATACCAAAAGGATTAATAACAAATAACTCAGGCTTACTACATCTCCTCAAAAATCAAAATCATTAAATTATGGAATTTGCACGTGGCTTTGCTGTATTACGTTGAACATTTTACATTTACTGTTTTTTTGGGTTCATGTGGCCCGTTGAAATCCTATGCAATTGTAAATTGTTATACCATCACCAATGTCCACTTTATCTAAAATTTAATATATTATATATTTTTAATTAATAAATAATTTATTTTCAGTTGATAAATTATATACATATTATAATTAACATATTATATACTTGTAGTTAATAAATTATATATCTATATATATTACAATTAATGTATTATATACTTGCTGTTAATATATTATGTACCTCCACTTAATAAATTATGTACCTATAACAATTAATATATTTTATATATATTTTTTGAATGAATATATATATTCTGTTATTTACATGTACATAATATATTAATAGAATATATAAAATCTGAATGTCATTTTAGACTAAGGGTCCGTTTGGAAAGCATGAAAATGGCTTCTGGAAAATGTTTTCTGAAAAATGAGTCATTTTCTGGAAAATAGTTTCATTTCCAGTGTTATTATGGAAAACAGTCTTTGTGTGTTTGGTTCATTTTCTGGAAAATGGATAGAATTATATAATTAAATATTGTAATTGTTTTATTTAAAATACAAAAATTATAATAGTTATTAAAATAATGGTACTTAATAAAAAAATAGAATTTATAAAAAAAATAAATAAAATAAAATAAAAAATGTAGCAAAGGTTTCCGGCGGTTTCCCCACCTCATTGGTCCATGGTCATGGGTGATATGGCTTGGTTTTGGTCGAAAACATTCGAAACAGTTATTCTGGCGATTCCGTAAAATGACTTACCGAAAAAAATTCCGTAAGTCATTTTTCGAAAAAATGAACTGATTTTCCTTGGTCAACGGAAAATGTTTTCCGTTGACCATATTTTCCGGATGTTGCCAAACACAGAAACTCGGAAAACATTTTCCGGAAGTCATTTTACGGGTTACCAAACACACCCTAAGATTCACATACCACAATACAAGATAGATACATTGCATAATTTGCCAATCATGCGTTGCTAAGGCTAAGGCAAATTATTGTGTGGACCATGAATGCAATATACATTTTTAATATACTAAAAGTACATTATTTGATAATCTATAAAAAT
The DNA here is from genome assembly GCA_003576665.1 of Ipomoea trifida. Classification (NCBI taxonomy): domain Eukaryota; kingdom Viridiplantae; phylum Streptophyta; class Magnoliopsida; order Solanales; family Convolvulaceae; genus Ipomoea; species Ipomoea trifida. The sequence goes on from CP025646.1 coordinate 6,410,922, forward strand.
CATGTAATTTTAAATAATGTAAAGTTCTGGGCTTATCCGATTCAATCCAGGTCCAGTTAATTTGAGCCTTCAAAGAAGTTTTTTCTTCTCTTTTCTCACTGGGTTTGTAGGAGGCCCACAGAGGCATGCCACTATGCCAGGGCAAATTTTATTCTAAAATTCTATTTTTGATGTGATAAATAAAGATAAGCACATAATATGTTAACTGTATGTACATATTATGTTGTTAACGTATTATGTATTTTCAATTTATTTACACACACAACTGAAAGCACATAATATGTTAATGACAAATACATAATTTTTAGACCAGGATCCATAAATGACGGTATACAATTGGCATGGCAGTCCTCATTAACATTACAGCTGCCAAGGAATTAAAATTATATCCTATGTCACGAGGCATAAATTCAAAGGAAAAAGTTTAAAATAGCACATCAGTTATATGCAAAAATATAATTGGGTCATTTAATTTGAAAGATTGTAATTGACTCATTACAATCAAATCAAATTGATTAGTTTTACCGGTTACTTGACTAGGTGATTTTTTTTTAATTCTATATTATTTTTTATATTAATTTTTACTATTTTCTTCATTTTCGGTACTAGAGATGAATAAAAGTATACCTCTGGCTATAAGCATTAAAAATTTAAATGACGTATTTAAGTTGTTATGTGATGGACCCGAGTCCACCTTGATCTATGTTCACAATTTTAAAACTCTATATTCACAATCTTAAAACTCTATGTTCATAATTTTTAAACTCTATGTTTATAATTTTTAAACTCTATGTTCATAATTTTAGAACTCTATGTTCACAATTTCAGAACTCTATGTTCACAATTCCATAAATCTATATTTAATAGTATAACACAATTTTTGAATCTGTATCACAAAATTGTGAATATAGAATTCAAAAATTATGAATATTGAGTAATGTAATTTTGTATATTAAGATGGACCTGGGTCCATAGCATAATTTGCCGATGTTGTTGGGTTGTGGTGGATATTTAATTATTAAATTAATTACTTTAATTGAGTTAATTAGACTAATATTTATTTAATTGGTAATCAAATGACCCAATAAATCATTAATTGGTCTAATTACTTAATTAAATGTAATTGGATATTGGATTGTTCGACCCAAGATGGTGAAATATTTAATTTAGTTGGATTAGGCCGGTTGCATTAATTAGGCTACATAATTAGCGGGTTTAACTTGATCCCGACCCATCAAAATTATATGTGGATTATATAATTTTGAAGAAATTTGGATAAGTTAGTATTATTTGAAATTTGATGAAATCATAAATCTGGACGTGATGGTGTCCCGATACATTCCTTATATTTAATTCAAATAATTAAATTAAATATAGTAGTTATCCAAAGTGATAGGGTTTGTTAGATTTTATCTACATTTACCACTATAAACAATGGTTCATTTTAGAAGAAAGGGAGCTCTCAAGATATGCATACCGAAACTCTACTAGAATCTCGCCAGAGGTATGTCCGCATATCGTATAGTATCTGTGCTGGAACACGTCATTTGAGTACCAGAAGGGGAACACGTCATTTGAGTATCCGGTAACACGACACGTCATTTGAGTATCCGATAACACGTCATTTGAGTACCGGAAACCCCTCCTTGAAGATCAAGTTGGATATAAGCCTTTCATTGAAGAACATGCTACTTAACTCCGGAGAACTTTCGGCAACTCGGCACATTTCCAATTCATTGAAGAACAAGCTACTTAACTCCGAAGACCTTTTAGCAACTCGACACATTTCTAATTCGACACACTTTTAATCCGGCATACTTCCAATTCGGCATATTTCAAATTCGCTGAGGAACACACCATTTGAATATCGAAAGTCTTTTCTTGAAGATCAAGCTACATATAAGTCCTTCATTGAAAAACAAGCTACTTAACATCAGAAACCATTCAGCAACTCGACACACTTCTAATTCAGCATACTTCCAATCTCTATACTTCTATTAGAAAATCAGAAGACTTCTTATATCCAGATATTGTACCCTTTCTCGTTTGATACATACTTCATTGTAATTGACACTTTGAATTTTAAAATATATACAATTCTAATTTTTACGTTTACACTGACTCTTTGTCCCTAACATAAAGATGAACGGAAGACATTTTAGTATTTATTTTTTGTTTGATTTTTGGAAAATAATACCAACTTGACCTTTTTAAAGAATAATAATAATTTTAAATGTCACCTCAACAAATTTACCCTTATACCAATAAAATTGATCTAATTACATTAATTGACTTGTTCGAATAATTGTATTTTTTTAGTGGCTATTTACTACATTAAGGATGCTCTTACACAATATTCCACTCATGTAATTTAATATTAGTATATAAAATGCAATAAGAACACTTTTTCAATAAAAATAAAAGTTATACGGAGTAACATTTAAAACACAATATATATATACCTTAATTAACACATAAAAACATATGTTGAAGATATCCTCAAAAAAAAAAAAAGCATATGTTGAAGAAGTAAAAGTAACAGATTTCATAATCACATTAACAGCAAAAACTAACATAACCTAATTCTGTACAAATATTTAGGCGGAGACCGTATGGATTGCCTGTCTAACTTCCGCATGACATGCACTCTTCACGGTTTGTTAAAGAACACACCATCTGTGCCATTTTCGTTTCATCATCCACGCCTGCTTTCGACTTTTCCTGCAATTATCCATATTAATTAAATGCAGCAAGGATTTATAAACCAATAAATATTGCTCATTATGTCTCATTTTGTATGTTAACGAGGATTGACTACTTTATTTTAAGTTTAGTAATAATATACAAAAGTTATAAAGAAAAAACAATTAGTTTAACCAATTAATAATAAATAAGCACAGAGAATATTGTATTATACTATGACTACCTTGATGATGGAAGTATCAACAGTAAACTTGATGGCATCAGCTGCTGCTCGTGTTCTTAGATAGTACATTCCAGTTTTTAAACCCTGCATATTATGTCCAGGTTCAGGTTCATCCATGGATCAAGATCGGAGCAGTATAAAGGCACAATGTTACAAAATAAAGTTAGTGATGGAAATATGTTATGAGCAAAACCAATCTCATAACCAGACCACAAGGCTACAAAGTTGATATCTAGATGAATGATGAGATACATACCCTGGACCAAGCATAAAAGTGGAGAGAAGTAAGCTTTCCGAAATTGGGTTGGTCCATATGGACGTTAAGGCTTTGACTCTGGTCTATATAGCATCCACGATCAACAGCCATATCAACCAAAGTTCGTTGCTTGATCTCCCAAACAGTCCTGACATCACTAAATTTTATTAGTATGTATTTGGGGGTGGGGGGGATGTCGTATGAAAAGAGACAATGTGAGCCCATACTTGTATATTCGTTTAAGCTCATCTGGAATCTCAGCAATTTTCTGCACAGATCCATCCTCATATATAATCTGGTTCTTAAGAGCAGGGGACCAAAGCCCCATCTCGGTTAGGTCATGAAGAAGATGCTTGTTCACCACAACAAATTCACCACTGTAAGAAAATTAACTCAGAAATTATTCGTAATCAAGTTCAGGTAACAGCAAAGCAAAATCAACTAAAATGTGAACCAGCAGCTAACCTTAGAACTCTACGGCTATATATGTTAGATGTGTATGGCTCAAAACATTCATTATTTCCAAGAATTTGGCTGGTTGAAGCAGTGGGCATTGGGGCTAAAAGAAGAGAATTTCTCACTCCATTCTTTTCTATCATTGTTCGGAGAGCATCCCAATCCCACCGTGCAGAAGGGGTCACTCCCCACATATCTGGTTGGAGGATACCCTGAACAATAAAAGTAGCCACTTGAGTTTTATATCTTAGGATTTAAGCAACAAGCCAACATGTTTTATGCAAACACATACCTTGCTCACAGGACTTCCCTCATAAGTCTCATAAGGGCTTTCCTTTGCAGCCAGTTCAGAAGAACTTTTCAGAGCATGGTAGTATATCGTCTCAAATATTTCTTTGTTTAGTTGCTGAGCCTGTATACAAAATTTGAGAGCAACCAATTTGAAACTGTACATCAAGAAAATACTCAAATTAGAGAACTGTTACATGAAAGTAGCTTTACCTCTGGTGAATCAAAAGCCATGCCAAGCAATATGAACAAGTCTGCAAGACCTTGGATGCCAATTCCAATAGGCCTATGCCTTAAATTAGACCTTTTTGCAGTTTCAACAGGATAATAATTAATGTCAATTATTTTGTTCAGGTTTGAAGTAACTACTGCAGTAACCTGTTACACGAAGAAAAATAAACACATTACACCAAACCCACAGGCTAATGTCTCAAAAATACATTAGGAAATTGCTTGATGTAACATCAGACCTCAGCCAGTTTGTCAAAGTCAAAGTATCGATTTTTAGAACCTCTACTACCAACAAGCTTAGATGGTTGAGATTCATTTGGTACCCCCTGCACATAGCAGAATCATAAAGCCAAGCATTATTTTTTAATGCAAAAACAGTACTCCATAATAAACATGCATAACCATGCCATTGCAATTACCTTCTCCTTTACAAATCGTGGCAAAGCAATCGAAGCCAGATTGCAGACAGCAGTTTCATCTGGACTTGTGTACTCAATAATCTCAGTACACAAGTTAGAAGATTTAATAGTACCAAGGTTCTGTTGATTGCTTTTTCTATTGCAAGAATCCTACAATAATGAAGGAAAAGAAAAAAGAGAGAGAGAGTAAGGATAACTGAAGCAATACCACATATGAACACTTATAGCACATACAACTCACTTTATATAGCATGTAAGGAGTCCCTGTTTCTATCTGGGACTTCAAAATTTCAAACCACAAATTTTGTGCCTGTACAACTTTCTTGGCCTTGCCCTGAGTAAAAGAAAAGAACTGATAAGAAGCAAGTACCAAGAAGAAACTATCCAGTGTGCTGTGTACTTGAACAATGCAACAGTACCTCTGTTTCATATTGCGTATAGAGTTTGTTGAATTCTTCACCCCAGCAATCTGCCAATCCAGGGGCCTCATTTGGACAAAACAATGACCATTGCCCATTGCTTTGTACTCTCTCCATAAATAGATCAGGTACCCAGAGAGCATAGAAAAGATCCCGGGCTCGATGCTCTTCCTGAAAATGGTATATCACCTTGTATCATCAATTATTGAGTAACCAAAAGCTTTCACAAGGAGTCAACAATGTTGTGCAAGATAATCATAATATAGGTCAAACCATAATATTTCATGTCTAACTACTATACAGGCAAGAATATTATGAATCCAGCAATACCTTTCCATGGTTTTTTCTTAAATCTAGAAACTCAAAGATATCTGCATGCCATGGCTCAAGATAAACAGCAAAAGCACCTGTATGGAGCAAAGAGCAGCATGAGAAAAAGCAATATAAGGTACTACCAAACCTCAAACCTGTTAAATAGAACAGAACCTGATCACATACCTTTTCTTTTGCCACCCCCCTGGTCAACATATCGTGCAGTATCATTGAACACACGTAGCATAGGAACAATTCCATTGGATGTCCCATTTGTTCCACGAATATAACTCCCAGTAGCACGGATATTGTGCACAGAAACACCAATTCCTCCTGCTGATTTGCTAATTACAGCACACTCCTTGAGAGTATCATATATGCCATCAATGCTATCCTCTTTCATGCAGATAAGAAAGCAGCTACTTAACTGTAAGCAAAACAAGAGAACAATGTCAGGATTAAGAAAATTCCATTAATATAACTACAAAGAATAACAGGTGTGATCATCATTAATAAAAGCACGATAACAGTGTAATACAAAAGCAAAGAAACAGTGGTTGTAACATAGCAAAATGACTAGTCAACCTACTTGAGGTCTTGGAGTTCCACCATTAAAAAGAGTTGGGGATGCATGTGTGAACCATCTTTGAGACATTAAATGGTACGTCTTGATGGCAGATTCAATATCATCCTTGTGGATCCCAACAGCAACTCTCATCAACATATGCTGTGGCCTCTCAACAACTTTGCCTTGAACCTTTAAGAGGTAAGATCTCTCAAGTGTTTTGAAACCAAAGTAATCATAGTCAAAGTCTCGGTCATATATGATCTCACTGTCCAGACAAGAAGCATTCTGAGAGTCAAATAAGAGAGAAAACTAGTCAGCCATGGCTTAGGGTGTGAAGGCAAAAGACTCCTTGACAAATATGTGCTCAGTTTATGGCAGTACTACTGTCTGATCAACTAGGCTAAGCAAAACTAAAATTTAAAGCTTTTTCTTTTAAGAAGGAATAGAGCTTGAGAGAAGGAATAAAGAAAGTTTTACATGAAGTTAACTTTTCAATCAAAGGATGCAAATTAATAAATCAATCAAAGGATGCAAATTAACCCTAGAATCCTTCTACATAAAAACTAATAAAGTAATAAATCAAAGGATGCAAATTAATTATGAAAAAGTAATAATACCTTCATGATTATCTCATAAACATCATCAGCAATGAGAGGTGATTTTAGTCCAGATCTCTCATTGACATGGTAATACATGTCTTTGACACTGCAACCACCAAATAGATTTTAAAGTAATCTTGTCAGTTTCAAGAGTCATTAATTAGCACTGACAGCAAACAAAATATAAGCAAAGCTCTTACGTCTCAGAAAATGACTTCTTGGTATTTTTATGGAGATTAGAAACAGCAATCCGTGCCGCCAACTGCAATTAACAGACAATTCAATAACTGCTGGCAATTTGTACTCCATATTAAAGAAAACCTTAATATACAGCTCACAAACTATAAAGATTGCACAACCACAATCAAGTGTAGCTCATTAGGTAATTAAGCATCATACAGAGGATTAAACAAGGCCCATAGATTGTAAAAGGAATAGAATGCATAGCACAATTACAGTGGAGAATGGATAATAAAAATAAATAAATAACAGAAAATATCCCACCAGAATTTAAAACTTCGGCAATACATAATTATGCCAGCAACAAGAAGATGAGAATTTAATGACAACAAAAATTTTCCAAAATTCAACAAGCACAGACCCAATCAACAGATCTACACTAAATACAATTCATTTCATTAAAACAAAATGGCTGGGTGATGAATAAAATTCCAGGGAAGAAACAAAATGAACAAAAAGATACATGTGTGTGTATTGAAACTAAAAGCAAAAGAAAGCCACACATTACACAACTAACTTTGGCATATAACTCACCAAACCTGTAATTCAAATTTTAAAAATAAAAAGAAATAATATAATCAAATAAAGCTAATAACATTAAGAAAATAATTCCACAGCCCAAAAGAAGGTGCTGTAATAGTACCCAAACAAATGGGTAGAATCAAAACAGACCATTATACTTTGACCAAATTTGACCCAGAAACCGTTTTCCAACCAAAATATAGTGATAACTGCAAAAGACAGAAACTTACAGATGCATAGTCAGGGTGGTTAGCAGTCATGGCTGCTGCAGTCTCGGCGGCCAATTCATCTAGTTGGCTCGTGGTAACACCCTTATAGACACCGGCACATACTTTCTGGGAAACAAGTACCGGGTCACAATGCTCAGGGCTGAGCCCGTAGCTAAGCTTCTTAAGCCTAGCGGTGATCTTGTCGAAGTGCACCGCCTCCTGGCGCCCATCTCTCTTCACGACGTACATTGTCTCTTTGCTGGGAAATTTTGTCGAACAGCTGTCAGACAACTGGATAGCCTTCTTGAAATGAGCAGGATCCGAGTGCGTGTTTATGAATTATAAATAGGAGGATGTGAGTTCGGGTTTGGTATTAGGGTTTTGATTTTTGAATTTTCCCTCTTTTGGAGTTTGGAGGAGCGTTTAATGGCCGCATGCTTGAATTTTCCCGCCAGAGAACGAGCTTGGACTTGTTTGGCGGGTGATAAGATAAGAAAGAGTAGAGGGGAAGCTAGAAGTGGACCCACTGCCTCTTTTTTTGTTTTACTTTTTATCTGTGTACCAATGTAGATTGAAGAGTAGAGGAGAAGCTAGAGCCTGGAAGTAGGACCCAGGGGCCGGCGCTGGCAAAAATATCCTATTCAATTAGAGCATCAGTTGGAGTTTTTTCTCCAATTTTTTGTGGGCCCCACCTTCCACCTTATCCTCCACTATCTCATACAATCATAAAAATTTTTCTCCACACTAATTTGAGTTATTTCTTAAGGGGGTGTATTCAATCACGACTTTTATGAACTTTTAAATACTTTTATCAACTTTAAAAGTTTGGTGGTATTCAATTAAGACTTTTATAAACTCTTTAAAAGTCTATCTGTATTCAATTAAAACTTTTCAAAACTCTTTAAAAGTATACAGGTATTCGATTCAGACTTTTATAGAGTTATTAAAAGTCTACTGGTATTCAAAAAGTTACTGACTTTCACAAACTCTGTCAGAATAGGATTTCTATCGACTTTCTCTTCATTAATATAAATAGATGAAATTCAACCCTCCAACCCCAAACTTTTCAATATTCTCTTCAAACTTTTTTTCCTCTATCTAAACTAGGCAAATTTTCCATCAATTTTACGGTACGTTTCAAATCTTTCGTAATTTTTTTTTATGTTCAAACAAATTTTTTATTGCCATCACAACAAAAGAATTGCTGCGAACAGCAGCAAGCTGCTGCTGTTCGCAGCAATAGATTGCTGCTGTGCAGCAAAAATATTTGCTGCAGCAAATTTTTTAATTTATAATTTTAAATTTTATTTAATTAATATGTTTATAATTTTATATAATTGTATGTTTATTAATTAATTATATATATATTTATTTATTTATTTATTTATTTATTTATTTATTTATTGTATTAAGTTGAATTTTTTAAGAGATTCTTTATTTATTTTATAGTAATTATAAATGAGATATACTCATCAAGAAAAGAGTAAAGGTAAGAATAAAGTTAATTTATAGATAATATATTAATAGAAGTTATGGAATGTTTGTGAGGGTGTATTCAATTTAGAGTTTTAATGACTTTTGTAAACTTTTTAATATAAAAAAGTTTTTAAAACTCTATAAATGTTTGTTTTATGGATATTTATAAACTCTTACAAAGTTTATAAAAGTTTAAAAGATTCTAGGAAAAAATCCTCAATAATATGAATCAATCTCATGAGCCTTTGCTTGCTTTATGCCTCTCAACATTGAATTTATGAGTCTTTTCAAATCTTAATGACCCAGGATCAATTTGATGAGACGAAAAACTCCAATAAATGCTAAAGAATTCAACTTCATGATAGTTCACCATAAACTTCATGCCATTGTTAAAATAAAAACTATTAGTGTTGTTACAACATTTTCATAAATATGTTGCACAACTTGTAGTTCAAACAATTTGAACTTATTTATAATTAACAAGGCAAGGTGTCTTATCCTTGAAGTGGAACAATCTTGAAATGAGATATCTTAATGATCAAATGACCACTCCCACTAGTCAAGCCATTACTCCCACTGATTAAGTCATTCTTAAGCATTATATAAATGATATACATACATACTAACGATCCTCATGTCCAACTAACTTTAACAAAGAATAAAATTCCCCACCATAGTTGGACATACCAAATATGTACATGTAACAGACA
>CP025646.1:6422517-6476232 GCA_003576665.1 Ipomoea trifida
GCAATTTGTTTTTTTTTTTCCATTTCAAATCTCCTAATTATTATAATATTATGTGATGATTATGACTATTCATTGAATTTTTGTCATAATTTGATAATATTTTGATTATGGAGTGTGATTTTGTATCACAATTTGGAAAAAGGCTTGTGTGTTTATGACAATTGGATAATTGTTTTTAGTCTTGCCATAATAATTTTGATTATGATTTTGAGAATCATATTTTCAAATTCCTTTGATAGAACCGCAAGCCTTTAATATTTTTCGGAAAAAATTTTAAAACTTAATAAAATTAAAATCCGAAAAAACTTTAATGTTGAAAAATGTAAAAAACTAATAATTTTCAACTTTTATTAACTGATATAAATGCATAATAAAAAGCGGTTCTTGACTAAAACTTTATTGATGTTATTAACATAATAACAACAATTAGTCACAAAAAATAGCAATTTGACCTTTATTGCCAACAATATACTAATATGATAACAATTGGTCCTAAAAAACTTGTTCAATTACCACTAATATTATTATTCAATGGTGGAAATCATACTTTAATGACCCAGATAAGTCCCCAAATAGCTTGTTCAAATAGGTTTTGAAGCCCCAAGAAGACAAAAGTATGTCAAAAATTGAAGGGGAAACCAAACTAGCTACTTTATAGGGTCACAATGAATCCAAAAATGAATAATATTTCAAGAAGAATTTATAAGCTAATAATATGCTAAATACACCTTTAAAACATGCTTTTCTAAATGCATAAGTATAATTATAAAATAATTATAAATATGCAAAGCATGATAAGATTGTGCATATTAATACATTATTAACCTATATATTCAAAATAAAATGCAATACTTCAAGCAATTTATTATACACCGCAATACCGCAATATTAAATTAAAATTCATAGAACAAATTATCATTTGTCTAAATATGAATAATAATTTAATGATTTATTAGGGTAAAAGCAAATGAACAATTAAGCTAGAAATGATCCAAATATGATGATGGAAAAATACTTAAGCAAGCCTAAGAACCAGAGAAGGCCCAAATATTATTATAAGTGAGCTCATTATTTAAAGCAAATCCATATGCTTTAAACAACCAAATAGGCCCAATTATAATAACATTTTTTTTTATAGTAATGGTCCTGGTCTGGCCAAATTGATCCAGACCCGGCCCAAACCAAAACCATCATCATAATCACTTAAAGACCCAAATAAACAAAACCCTAGCAGTTTCATTGAACAACCAAAGCCAAATAAAACTGCTGACTTACCGAGAGGGGAGAGAGATCGGTGGAAGACAGTCCCGACCGGAGCCGTCGCCCACCACCGTCGCCCGCACGCCGCCAGTCCGAGAGGGGAGAGTGATCGGCGGAATACGTCCCGGCCGTAGCCGCCGCCCACCACCGTTGGCCAAGTGCCGCCAGTCCTCCATCACCAGCGCAAGGTCACCAAAAGGAAAAAAACCGAAGTTTGTTCCTCCACTGCCGCCGAGCGATTTGTCGCACATCCGGAGCCGGCGCCGCCTAGAGGAGAAGGAGCAGTGATGTCGCCGGGAAACTAGTTTCACCATCGCTGTATCTCCTCTTCGCAGCGTCACGTCCGTCGTCCGTTCTCACCGCGATGCCACCGGATCCCTCTCGCCGTCGTCGACATAAGCCTGAAGCGACATCACTGGAGACCCAGCTCTGCCACCGCCGCATCTCTCCGTCGCAACGCGAACGCCGTCTCCACCCGCCAGCCTTGCCACCGCCTTCTCGCCTCCATCGTCCGTCGTCGGCGCTGCCTGAAGGAGAATGGAAGCAGCTTCGCCGCCGGAAATCCAGCTTCGCCGCCGCAGCCTCCATCGCCGGCGGTTTGCAGTCGCCATTGCCGGCAGTCGAAGGTCCCAAAACAGGAAAAAACAAAGGTTTAGTTATTTATTTTTACTATTAATTAATTTCGAAATTATTCCTTTATATTCCGAAAAACAATAGTATTTTTTCAAAGTATGTATTTCGAATAAATTTTCATGTATATATATACATATATGAGACCAAATACATATATGTAGATACATATTCTTAAAACAATGCATAGACACACATACTTTGAGAAAAGGCAGTAAACATATATTGCAAAAAATATATATCATATTCAGTTTAATCAACTAGGCAGAGATTAAACAGGCTCTGATACCAAATGTTAGAATAAAATATACAAACATATGAGGTTGTAATAATCTAACCTCATTGCGGAAGCTAATAGGATCATGTACCTCCAACCATAGTTGTCATATCCGTAGTATTGCTTGAGGAATATTAGAGTGATAGAGTGTTTTCGACGAGAGGCCTTTATATGATGCTCTTAGGGCGCCGGTGAGTCTCCCGGATTTGTACGCAAACGTCAATGATTATTGGGAGGAGGGTCGGGGCTGGAAATGGGAGCGACTCAATGGTCTGCTTCCCGAACGCTTGGCTCACAAATTAGTCGGGTTTATTCTGTCTGAAGACTCGGAAGATGAGGATGTCATTGGTGGCGGTGGGATAGTAATCGGGAGTTTTCAATCGCTCTGCTTATGAAGCTATCACAACTTACGAAAGTCCCACTGGGCAGTTTGATTGGCACAAGATCTGGAAGCTTAAGTCCCCATGCGTATTTGCATGTTCCTGTGGTTGGTAAAACATGGGAGAGTGATGACGAATGTGGAGAGGGCTAGGCGATGCCTGACTTCTAATGCAATGTGTATTTTCTGTGCAGGTAAGGACGAGGACAATAACCATCTCTTTCGGAACTGTGGGGAGACGAGGCCTCTCTGGAAGCGGCGTTGGGCCGAAGCGGCGTAGCTCGGCTAAACCATCTCGATTGGGATGCGTGGTTAGTGGCAAACCTTGCAGGTGACAACCGGTTAGGACTTGGCAAGGATTGGCCAGAAAAGTTTGCGATACGCCTATGGTGGATTTGGAAGTGGCGTAATGACAGAGTCTTCAACAATCGGAGCATTTCGGTGGCGCAGAAATGCCAATGGACTGCGCAGCAGATAACGGAGGTCGACAGTGCCTTTGCAAAGTCACGCGCGCCTGGACTGGGCTCTTCCGACTCCGTAGCTAGGGAATACAATGGACAAAGCCGCCCACAGATTGGTTTAAAATTAACGTGGATGGCAGCTGTGACAGGGCCACTGAGGAGGCTGCTTGCGGAGGAGTGCTAAGGGATAGTCATGGGAATTGGCTCAAAGGATTTATGTTTAACATTGGGCGATGCTCGGCAGAGGAGGCGGAGGCATGGGGTATTCTCCAGGGTTTGAATATGGCGATAACACATGGAGTTCAGAACCTGATAATTGAAAGTGACTCTAAGCGTATGATTGAGGCCCCTCCGAAGGGGATCCAAGACGTCTTTTCGCTCCACCAACATTCTCGAAAGAGCCTTCAAATGGCGAACAGACTGAACCAAGTCACCTTTTGTCATACTTTCAGAGAGCAGAACCAAGTTGCTGATATGTTAGCTAAAAAGGCACGCACTCGCCCACTTGGTCTTACTGTCTGCAGCGAACCCCAATGAGTTGCTGGACAAGCTTAGGGAGGACAAGTTAGGGGTTAAATTTTATAGACATAGTACTGTGTTCCAAGGCACTAGAGCCTAGTTGTTTACCTGGGTGTCCCCCTCTACGTTTAATCAAAAAAAAATTATTTTTAATACAATTATAAATTTATAAACAAAATAGATAAAGAAATAATTAATATATAGTGGGATAAAATGGTGGGTCCACAAAGGGGGTGTATTCAATCACGACTTTCATGAACTTTAAATACTTTTAAAGCGATTGATTTTAATTGACTTTTGTAGAGTTTTTGTAAACTTTGTAACATTTTCCATTAAGTGTCACTATTAAGTGGTGCAAATCAATAGGCTATTTATAGCCATTATGTTGTGGTATTAAACAGAAGTAACGGTTTCTGTTACTTAGCATATAATGATGGCACTTAGGCTATTTAAGCAATGGTCCTCCCACTGCTCCTGGTACAGCGACATAAACTACACCATCTAGTTACCCAGGAGCCAAGTGGTAGACAAAACACTCTATAATCTAATATTCCTCAAGCAATAATACTACGGATATGACAACTATGGCTGGAGGTACATGATCCTATTAGCTTCCGCAATGAGGTTAGATTATTACAACCTCATATGTTTGTATATTTTATTCTAACATTTGGTATCAGAGCCTGTTTAATCTCTGCCTAGTTGATTAAACTGAATATGATATATTTTTTGCAATATATGTTTACTGCCTTTTCTCAAAGTATGTGTGTCTATGCATTGTTTTAAGAATATGTATCTACATATATGTATTTGGTCTCATATATGTATATATATACATGAAAATTTATTCGAAATACATACTTTGAAAAATACTATTGTTTTTCGGAATATAAAGGAATAATTCGAAATTAATTAATAGTAAAAATAAATAACTAAACCTTTGTTTTTTCCTGTTTTGGGACCTTCGACTGCCGGCAATGGCGACTGCAAACCGCCGGCGATGGAGGCTGCGGCGGCGAAGCTGGATTCCGGCGGCGAAGCTGCTTCCATTCTCCTTCAGGCAGCGCCGACGACGGACGATGGAGGCGAGAAGGCGGTGGCAAGGCTGGCGGGTGCGACGGCGTTCGCGTTGCGACGGAGAGATGCGGCGGTGGCAGAGCTGGGTCTCCACGATGTCGCTTCAGGCTTATGTCGACGACGGCGAGAGGGATCCGGTGGCATCGCGGTGAGAACGGACGACGGACGTGACGCTGCGAAGAGGAGATACAGCGATGGTGAAACTAGTTTCCCGCGACATCACTGCTCCTTCTCCTCTAGGCGGCGCCGGCTCCGGATGTGCGACAAATCGCTCGGCGGCAGTGGAGGAACAAACTTCGGTTTTTTTCCTTTTGGTGACCTTGCGCTGGTGATGGAGGACTGCGGCACTTGGCCAACGGTGGTGGCGCGCGGCTACGGCCGGGACGTATTCCGCCGATCACTCTCCCCTCTCGGACTGGCGGCGTGCGGCGACGGTGGTGGGCGACGGCTCCGGTCGGGACTGTCTTCCACCGATCTCTCTCCCCTCTCGGTAAGTCAGCAGTTTTATTTGGCTTTGGTTGTTCAATGAAACTGCTAGGGTTTTGTTTATTTGGGTCTTTAAGTGATTATGATGATGGTTTTGGTTTGGGCCGGGTCTGGATCAATTTGGCCAGACCAGGACCATTACTATAAAAAAAAATGTTATTATAATTGGGCCTATTTGGTTGTTTAAAGCATATGGATTTGCTTTAAATAATGAGCTCACTTATAATAATATTTGGGCCTTCTCTGGTTCTTAGGCTTGCTTAAGTATTTTTCCATCATCATATTTGGATCATTTCTAGCTTAATTGTTCATTTGCTTTTACCCTAATAAATCATTAAATTATTATTCATATTTAGACAAATGATAATTTGTTCTATGAATTTTAATTTAATATTGCGGTATTGCGGTGTATAATAAATTGCTTGAAGTATTGCATTTTATTTTGAATATATAGGTTAATAATGTATTAATATGCACAATCTTATCATGCTTTGCATATTTATAATTATTTTATAATTATACTTATGCATTTAGAAAAGCATGTTTTAAAGGTGTATTTAGCATATTATTAGCTTATAAATTCTTCTTGAAATATTATTCATTTTTGGATTCATTGTGACCCTATAAAGTAGCTAGTTTGGTTTCCCCTTCAATTTTTGACATACTTTTGTCTTCTTGGGCTTCAAAACCTATTTGAACAAGCTATTTGGGGACTTATCTGGGTCATTAAAGTATGATTTCCACCATTGAATAATAATATTAGTGGTAATTGAACAAGTTTTTTAGGACCAATTGTTATCATATTAGTATATTGTTGGCAATAAAGGTCAAATTGCTATTTTTGTGACTAATTGTTGTTATTATGTTAATAACATCAATAAAGTTTTAGTCAAGAACCGCTTTTTATTATGCCTTTATATCAGTTAATAAAAGTTGAAAATTATTAGTTTTTTACATTTTTCAACATTAAAGTTTTTTCGGATTTTAATTTTATTAAGTTTTAAAATTTTTTCCGAAAAATATTAAAGGCTTGCGGTTCTAGCAATTTGTTTTTTTTTTTCCATTTCAAATCTCCTAATTATTATAATATTATGTGATGATTATGACTATTCATTGAATTTTTGTCATAATTTGATAATATTTTGATTATGGAGTGTGATTTTGTATCACAATTTGGAAAAAGGCTTGTGTGTTTATGACAATTGGATAATTGTTTTTAGTCTTGCCATAATAATTTTGATTATGATTTTGAGAATCATATTTTCAAATTCCTTTGAATTTGCTTATCCAAAATTTAGAGTAATAATGATGATATTTTGTAACATTTAATAATAATAATAATATATTATTATTATTACTGAATGTTGTTCGGTTACGATTAAAGTAATTGATTATTCCGTTATTACTACTATGTAATAATTATTAGAATTATTATAGTAATAACGATTATCGATTTTTTGAATCGATGGATCAATGATTTGCACCGTTGCTATCATCATTAGTTTTGGATTTTGATAGTATGATTTGAAATCATAATTTTGAAACAATCTGGTTTTTCGATCCAAAATATATGTGTTAATAATGATAACATTTTGTAACATTTTATAGTTATTACTATCAAATATCAGGGGTTACGATTGAGGAAATTGATTGTTCAATTATTACTGTTACATAAGTGTTATTTAAGTAATAATGGTAATCGGTCTTTGAACTGAGGAATCAATATGTCGTAACATTGTTATCATTATTGTTTCTGGATTGTGATGCCCGCTTTGATTGAGTATGAATATTTGATTTTATATTCATATTTTTAATGAGTTGTTTTATGCATATAATTAAATTAAGTGCATAATATTATGATTTAAATTATGCAATTTGTTCCGTGAGAATTTATTTTGTAAATGTCAACATATCATATGGTTCTGATATGATTAGAATTTACAATTTTAAGGCTAGTTCTCGTAAAGTTTACTATATGCATTGAATCTTTTTGTATTGGGCATACAAGTTAAAACTTTTCAATTGTGAAAAGTATACAGTTATTATAGATTATTGTTATTTTTCAAATTTTATAATCCTTCAAGTTTTGGATTTATGTCATTATTTGAATAATAATAAAATTTTATAGCTCTTTTAAATTGCTATTATGGTGTACAATTTATTTATGAGCTTATTGAATTTCATGCATAAATTGTTCACTAGCATAACATTATATTTTCTAGTTATGTGAATTTATATATGCCTTTAGATATGAGGTTGTAATAATCTAACCTCATTGCGGAAGCTAATAGGATCATGTACCTCCAGCCATAGTTGTCATATCCGTAGTATAGTATTGCTTGAGGAATATTAGATTGATAGAGTGTTTTGTCTACCACTTGGCTCCTGGGTAACTAGATGGTGTAGTTTATGTCGCTGTACCAGGAGCAGTGGGAGGACCATTGCTTAAATAGCCTAAGTGCCATCATTATATGCTAAGTAACAGAAACCGTTACTTCTGTTTAATACCACAACATAATGGCTATAAATAGCCTATTGATTTGCACCACTTAATAGTGACACTTAATGGAAAATGTTACAAAGTTTACAAAAACTCTACAAAAGTCAATTAAAATCAATCGCTTTAAAAGTATTTAAAAGTTCATGAAAGTCGTGATTGAATACACCCCCTTTGTGGACCCACCATTTTATCCCACTATATATTAATTATTTCTTTATCTATTTTGTTTATAAATTTATAATTGTATTAAAAATAATTTTTTTTTGATTAAACGTAGAGGGGGACACCCAGGTAAACAACTAGGCTCTAGTGCCTTGGAACACAGTACTATGTCTATAAAATTTAACCCCTAACTTGTCCTCCCTAAGCTTGTCCAGCAACTCATTGGGGGGTTCGCTGCAGACAGTAAGACCAAGTGGGCGAGTGCGTGCCTTTTTAGCTAACATATCAGCAACTTGGTTCTGCTCTCTGAAAGTATGACAAAAGGTGACTTGGTTCAGTCTGTTCGCCATTTGAAGGCTCTTTCCGAGAATGTTGGTGGAGCGAAAAGACGTCTTGGATCCCCTTCGGAGGGCCTCAATCATACGCTTAGAGTCACTTTCAATTATCAGGTTCTGAACTCCATGTGTTATCGCCATATTCAAACCCTGGAGAATACCCCATGCCTCCGCCTCCTCTGCCGAGCATCGCCCAATGTTAAACATAAATCCTTTGAGCCAATTCCCATGACTATCCCTTAGCACTCCTCCGCAAGCAGCCTCCTCAGTGGCCCTGTCACAGCTGCCATCCACGTTAATTTTAAACCAATCTGTGGGCGGCTTTGTCCATTGTATTCCCCTAGCTACGGAGTCGGAAGAGCCCAGTCCAGGCGCGCGTGACTTTGCAAAGGCACTGTCGACCTCCGTTATCTGCTGCGCAGTCCATTGGCATTTCTGCGCCACCGAAATGCTCCGATTGTTGAAGACTCTGTCATTACGCCACTTCCAAATCCACCATAGGCGTATCGCAAACTTTTCTGGCCAATCCTTGCCAAGTCCTAACCGGTTGTCACCTGCAAGGTTTGCCACTAACCACGCATCCCAATCGAGATGGTTTAGCCGAGCTACGCCGCTTCGGCCCAACGCCGCTTCCCAGAGAGGCCTCGTCTCCCCACAGTTCCGAAAGAGATGGTTATTGTCCTCGTCCTTACCTGCACAGAAAATACACATTGCATTAGAAGTCAGGCATCGCCTAGCCCTCTCCACATTCGTCATCACTCTCCCATGTTTTACCAACCACAGGAACATGCAAATACGCATGGGGACCTTAAGCTTCCAGATCTTGTGCCAATCAAACTGCCCAGTGGGACTTTCGTAAGTTGTGATAGCTTCATAAGCAGAGCGGATTGAAAACTCCCGATTACTATCCCACCGCCACCCAATGACATCCTCATCTTCCGAGTCTTCAGACAGAATAAACCCGACTAATTTGTGAGCCAAGCGTTCGGGAAGCAGACCATTGAGTCGCTCCCATTTCCAGCCCCGACCCTCCTCCCAATAATCATTGACGTTTGCGTACAAATCCGGGAGACTCACCGGCGCCCTAAGAGCATCATATAAAGGCCTCTCGTCGATCCATATATCCATCCAAAAACGAGTATGCCGACCATTCCTTACTATCTTACTCAAACCATTCTCGACTATGGAATTCGCTGCCATAATGCCCTTCTAGGCATTAGAAACCTTTCCATAAATGCACTGGTTGCTGTATTTACTCGACAAAGTCCGTGCCCACAAACTACTCTCCTCCCGTCGAAGCCGCCACCCTAATTTAGCCATACATGCGATGTTTAACTCGTGTAGTTTGCGAATCCCAAGGCCTCCCTCCGCCTTTTTACTAGTTACGGTAACCCAGTTAACCAAGCTGGGCTTATTCGTGCCATCGCCCGTACGACCCCATATGAAACGACGAATTCTTTTCTCAATTTCTTGGCAAATCCCCTTGGGCAAGACCATAGTCTGCATGGTATAAAAGGGAATGGCATTGAGAACAGACCTTGCCAGCGTTACTCTCCCAGCCATCGATAAAAGCCTCGTCTTCCAGCCCTTCAAACGTGAGTTTACCCTGTCAAGCAGGCTGTTAAACGTGCCACACGTGACACGCCCATAGATTGACGGGACCCCGAGGTATTTCCCTAGGTCCTCCGTTCGAGCTATGTTCAGCTTGGCCGCAATGCCTTCCGCAGTCGCTGGATTAGTATTCCTGGAAAAATATACCTGTGATTTAGAATAACTAATCCGCTGTCCTGACGCATCACAAAACCTATCGAGACATTCAGTGATGACTTCTGCTTGCTCCAAGGAGGCCTCCGAAAACAGAATCATGTCATCCGCGAAACAGAGATGTGACAGGGTCGGTCCACCCGAGTCCAGTTTAATCCCCTTCCAAGTTCCCACCTCTACCTTGGTAGCAATCAACTGACTAAGCTTCTCGAGACACAACACAAAAATCGCCGGTGACATAGCATCGCCCTGTCGGACCCCCCTCTCCGGCGAAAACTGCTGGAGCTTCTCCCCGTTCCATAATATTGACATGCGGGGAGTTTCAATACAAGCTATAACTAGTTGAACCCAGGCCGTGTTGAATCCTATTTCCTGAAGAGTATTCCGAATGAAGTCCCACGATAGTCGATCATAGGCCTTCTCAAGGTCTATTTTGATGGCCATAAATCCCGTCGTTCCTCTTTTCATTCGCATCGTATGCATCACTTCCTGATATATGATGATGTTATCCGAGATCTGTCTGCCGGGTACGAACGAGCTTTGGAAAGGGCTCACAATCTTCGGTAAAATGCGTTTTAAACGATTAGTGATAGTCTTAGTTATGACCTTGTAACTCACGTTACACAGGCTTATTGGTCTGAACTGCTTAATAGTCTCCGGGGACTCAACCTTAGGAATGAGTACGATAAGCGTATCATTCAAACCCTCTGGTAGGTGTCCGAAACGGAAGGCATTCTTCACTAGTTGAAACAGACTCGGCCCAACCATATCCCACATGCGTTGATAGAAGGCCGCGTGAAACCCGTCGGGGCCCGGGGCCTTAAACGGTGCCATGCCTACGACCGCCTCATGCACTTCATCGATCGTGATGTCCGCATTTATGGCACTCCATTCCACAGCTTCTACTGGCGGGAATCCTCCCTCCAGAGGCAGACCAGACAACCCTGCTCTATCCTGGGAGAAAAGCTTAGTGTAATACCCACGAACATGATCTTTTAAGATTTCCACATCCACAATCCACTCGCCGAAATCATCTCGCAGACTTTTAACCGTATTTCGGTTCCTCCTTATAGTAGCAGCGGCGTGGTAGTATGCTGTATTACGATCCCCCGACACTATCCACTCTTCCCTGGACCGCTGAAACCATAAGAGTTCCTCCTGGTAGAGCACTTCATGGTACTCATCCAACAGTTTCTTTTCCAGCTTTGCCAGGCCGCTGTGATAGGCGCAAGCCAGGCGACTCTGCACTCCCCCTAAGCGAGCAAGGACCACCTTTTTTTCGGTGAAAGACATTACCGAACTCCTCCTTATTCCATTTTTCCAGCGCCTCAGCCATGCGTGGAATGTTTACCTGGAGATCTAGATCACCACGCCATGTACGATGGACAATCTGTGAAAGATGCTTGGATGTTAACCAGGCCGCCTGAAATTTGAAAGTTGGTATCCTTCGAATCGAGGCATCCCCTGTAAGACGAATTAAGATTGGCGAATGGTCAGAAGACACTCTCGGAAGGTGCGTGACACTTGCGTCCGGAAAGCGGTGTCTCCAACCTATATTGCAAAGAGCTCTGTCCAAACGTGCTCCCTTGCCTTGCCCTGTAGAACAACCTTTATTCCATGTGAATTTTGGCCCGTGAAAGCCCATGTCCACTAATCCTTCTGAACTAATCCAATTCACAAACTCTGAGCTACGTTGCATAGAGAACGCTCTGTAGTTGGAGGTCTCATCTTGGTTGACAACTGAATTGAAATCGCCCACTACCAGGCAAGGACCCGTAATACCGTGTTTTGTCATACAAAGTTCATTCCACAGTCTTCGCCGGAGATGGTGTGTCGGGCTCCCGTAAACGACAGCGAAACCCCATGGACCCTGGCCCGCCTCCTGAACCTGTAAGAGCACAAACTGGGGGTGAGTATGAACCACTGATATTTGAAGAGTATTATTCCAAAAAACCCAGATCCCTCCGCTGAAGCCAAAGGCCTCAACCCGGATCCAATCCGAGAAGCCCAACTTAGCGCAGATGGCATTGGCCTGGGCTCCCGAAACTTTAGGCTCAACAAGGCCAAGAATGGCCGGCTTGTGAGTCTGTAAGAGAGTTTTGAGGACGCGGTGGAACCCCCTTCCACCAGCTCCTTGGCAATTCCATACAACAATATTCATGGAAAAGGAAAGAGGAAACAAAACCACAGAGGAAACAACAGAAAAACCACAGAATAAAAAACTAGACAGAAGGGCTTGCACAACCCCCGTCATCCACCACCGCCTGTTGGTGCACTTCTACTTCCATGATGACGTCCCCTTCCGCATCAAAATCTTCTAGGGGATCCCCGTGGTGTTTGGGTGATGTTTGGGGCGCAGCAGGTGCGTCAGCCGCAACGTTATTGCCACTCTGGACAACCTCAGTAGTGGTTATCTGTCCTCCTTGCGTGCCTCGGATCACCACATGTTCATCCTCTTCTGCCGCCCCGTCTGGAACTACCTCTAGCAGATCTCCTCCCCCTCGAGGCCTCCTTCTCTGTCTCTGAAGCACTCCGTGAAGATTGGACTTCATTCTGGATCTGTTTCTCGTTGACTATCACATTAGCTCGTTTCTGTTTTCCTCCCAGACCCGCTGGTCTTGCCTCAGTGTGCTGGCTCCCCGTGGTGTCTTTGTCTCCCGAATTGTCATGACAGTCAATCCCCTCATCATTGTCCAACAGCGCGAATCGTGATTCATTTCCAATGTTATTTTCCATTTGTCGGCCACTGGTTGGTCTCTGCGCCACACCTTCAGCCGGGCGTCCCTGTCCCAACGGACGCCCTTGTTGACGTCGCTCATGTCTAGTGGCTATCATCCATGGCCCATACGGGTGAGCGCCCATGACAAACGGTCTTCCTCCCGTGGAACCATCGTGCTTCTCCCCCGATCAATTCTGGTCGTTGCGACGTACGCTCACCTCACCATCCGGTATAGGATCAGGCACCTCTGTCTCAGCTTCCTTCGGGCGTGTTGGGCAGGACTCCTGTCGGTGTCCATACATTCCACACGAAAAACACACAAGGTGGATGCCTTCATAAGCAACATTCCACACCCTGTCCTCCAACGTGAACCGCGACACCAGGGGTTTAGTGATATCAATCTCTACACATACCCTTGCGAACTTACCCTTAGACACCAGGCTAGTAGTGTGATCAACGCGTATGGTTCGCCCGATCTTGTTTCCAACCTTTCTTAAGCACAATAGATTGTAATACTCCACCGGTAAACTGGGGAACCGAACCCATACTGTACCTTTTCCGTGGTATCCGAGATCGGATCAAAGTTGGGCACCCACTCCTTCACGATCAGGTAATGGTCCAAGATCATCCATGGTCCTTCGTATTTCGCGAATTCCAGATCATCCCGCATCCCGAATTTGACCAAGAAATAGTCGTTTTCGAGAGCAATGAGTTCCATCCTCGCCTTTGGGCGCCACATCACGGTCAACCTTCGCAGCAGATATGCGTATCCTACCTTGCGCCCCATCACCTTTACGATCAGCGTTTGCCGCCATGGCTCACGGATCCGTTCCTTCTCTTTCGCAGTTAATCAGATGGTATGACACGTGGGATCTTCGTCCTCATCGATGGCCTCTGTATCCTCCTCGCTTCCTTCGTCTCCATCTGCACAAGGATATGCTAACAGAAAATGAGCCGTGCCAGCGCCATTCCCAACGACCGTATCCAAATACGATCGCGCTGGAGCACCGCCAGACGGGATCACTGGATCCCCCGAAATCCTCTCAGGAGGCTGACCATTCCCCACCACAAGGGGGGTTTCCGGGACCACTTCTACCTGATCCGGCACAACTCCGTTAGGATCCATCGCACTGCGATCCTCACCAAGTGACACCGCCTCCTCCTCCACCGAAACCATGTCCTCAATCCCATCCCCGCTGGATAAAGGTGTCTCCGCAACGATCTCCATTTCAGAAACAACAGGATCGCCGGCGTCCTGCTTGGATTTCTTCGTGCTACGCTCAAGCAGATCGAGATCTTCAGCCGACCGTTGGTTCGAGAGCGTTTTCGTATTCGACATTTTTGAGTTCAGTAAAATACCTAATTGTATTAAAAATAATTAAACATAGGTGATGGAACATAATTATAGACAAAAATAATTAAACAGAGATGCTGGAATTATGGAAAAGTTGAAATTAATTAATGAAAATTAAACATAATGAATATATTTAGAACCTAATTATAATTTTTTTTTATAAACTAGAAGTTGCCAGGCAACGGCCGGAAATATGTGGCAACGGCGCAAACTTTGGCCGTTGCTAGCAACGGCCAATTTAATTAAATTGAGAGTGGCGGCCACTCTCAATCGCCAATTTATATGTTTTTTTAAAACTTTCTGACAATATTTTTGCATTTGCAGGGTGATGCTCTTGTGAATGATCTCCACTCCACATCTGTTTTTTCTCATTGCTTGGCATCATCACTATTCCAATATCCATGTTTGATCCATTGATGGGCTTGCTCTTAGGCCCGTTTGATTCGCAAAAAATATTTGAAGAGAAATAGAAGTGAAATTTCATGAAAAATTAATTACTAGAAATATGAATTTCATTGTTTGGTTGTTGGAAAAGAAGTTATTGATCATTGTTTGGTTGACTTTTTGATAATAAGGAATAATGAGTATAAAGACATATACGTTCCTAGATAATAATAATAATAATTTATAAATTGAAATATTATAATGTATAAAATATAGTATTATAATTACATATGTTATTATATTATTGTTATAAATATTATTATAAATTGTGAGAAGAATTAAGAAAAAAAAAAAACAAATAAACAAGTTCATCATATGCCAGCCACTCAAACTGATACTATTGTTACAGAATATTAGCTGCAATGTTGAGATAAGAATAAGAAAAAAAAATACAAATAAAGAAGTTCATCATATGCCCCCGGGGTAAATTTATCTTAAAATCTGACTTTTCTTCCCAGTTACAACGGAAAAAGAAATCACACCTCTCACCACAGATTTTGTTTTCCAGGAAAATGAGGAATTGCACTTCCATTTGAAAGCAACTTCTAATGAACCAAACCCAGAAAAATTACTATTTCCATGATTTCTAGGAAAATGTTTTCCTTGAAAAGAATTTTCCTGCCAACCAAACATGCCCTTAGGGTTGTGCAATATCCGGCACAACCTAACTAACCCATTCGACCCGAAATCCGCGTGTAGTTTGGAGTGGATATTCAAATCTGAAGGAGAAAATTGAACCGCGATCCTTTATGTGTTGAACAATATAAAGTCGAATAGCATTTAACAAATATTCATCTGACTCGTCACTCGTTCAAAAACTCAAAATTATATATATATATATATATATATATATATATATATATATATATATATATATATGTGTGTGTGTGTGTGTGTGTGTGTGTGTGTGTGTGTGTGTGTGTGTGCGCGCGCGCGCGCGCACATACATACATACATATATACATGTATGTATGTATGTATGTATGTATGTAAATAAGGGAAGGTTCCTATGAGATCACGTATTTAGGTGAGATTGTAAGATCAAATCATGACCATCAATCTAATAAATTTTAATGGTTATGATTGTTTAAGAATTCAAGTTTTAATTGACTTAAAATAAGGAAAAGGGTGAAATAGTAAAATAATTTTGAATCTTTAAATTGATTTAATTAGATTAAATATCATGTCCTTATTTATCGGAGATTTTTCAATGGAATGAATGCAAATAATATCATTTGTAATCGTAGCTAGTTATCATTAACCAACAGCACGCTAACAAATGCATACACCATGCAGTCAATACTATAACCATAGCAAATTAATCCTAACATAACAGGCGTGTGCAAACACAAGAAGCACCGCATGCACCAATCGTCAATCCTCACCTTAACACAATACATGACGTTTTATGCACACAATATTAGTATTGACCACGGTTCCGGTTCCAATTCGAAACCGTTTATTTGATTTTGTTGCTTTTTGAACTCAGCAAAGCATACGTGATGTGTACAACGTACTGGTGTATGGTTGTGTTTTTATAATTTTATTTAGTATTAATTAATAATTAATTATATTTACAGTATATATATGATATAATATATATATATATATATATATATATATATATATATATATAATATTTATCTATAATATATAATAATATGGAATATATAAAATATATTTCATGGTTTCAAACCGGAACCGGAACCTTAGAGTTCCAGTCTGTACGGGCTGTTTCGGTTCTAGTTCGGTAAGCACAATGTACGGTTCAGTTCGAACCATCCGATTCGAACTGAACCGTGGTCATACCTACACAATATCAAACATAGGTGCACACACCCCACACCCAGTGTCGGAGCCAGAAAAATGTCCTAGTGAGGGCGAAAGATAAAAGAGGTAACACCAAGTTGCTCCCTTATATGGGAGGTTGTGGGTTCGAGCCTCAGTGGAGGCAATATTGACTCTTTGTGCTTCAATAAGTTGAGAAAGTAATGAACAAATACTGCATTCTAATAGAGTTAGTAGTATTAAAAAAGAGGATTAATATTTGATGCACCGTCAATGTATAGATGCTTTACAACGACGGTGAATGAGAAGATGAATCATCATTAAAAAAAATCAATATTGATCAAGTCCTTTTTTGCAAAATATTTAAGACTTATTTTATTAGGAAACTCTTTATTTTTAGTTAACAAAATATATCTACTTTCCTAAACATATTTATTACTTAATTATTTTCTATCTAATCTCTTAAATATTTTTATTATATACATTATTAATTAAATTGACAAATGGTGATTATTTAGTTATATATATATATATATATATATATATAGGATTTGGATCCAGTGAGATCATCATAATTAGACGAGATTGTGAGATTAGATCGTGGCCATCAACTGAGAATTAAATATAAATTTTATGCATTTATATTAAATTAAATATTAACAAAATTATTCATATGAGAATAAAATTAGTAGTAGAATTAGACCGTTGAATGACTGAATGTAATAAACTTCATAATTTTCCAAGTTATGCAGTGTGATTAATATATAGATTAAACATATATATATATATATATATATATATATATATATATATATATATATATATATATATATATAAAACTAAATAATCACCATTTGTCAATTTAATTAATAATGTATCTAATAAAAATATTTAAGAGATTAGATAGAAAATAATTAAGTAATAAATATGTTTAGGAAAGTAGATATATTTTGTTAACTAAAGATAAAGAGTTTCCTAATAAAATAAGTCTTAAATATTTTACAAAAAAAGGGCTTGATAATGATGTGTCAGCTTCTCATTCACCGTCATTGTATAACATCTATACATTGGCGGTGCATCAAATATTAATCCTTAAAAAAAATGAAACACTTAAAAGGAATGGTCATAAATATTGTTGGATATAGACAAAAAATAAAACATATCAAAACTTTATACAAATATTAATAACAATATATGAAACATAATTAATTTGATAAAATAATTCAAATAAAAAACACTTTATAAATTACACATCTCATTAGAATAAACACTTGCAACACTCATGATTCAAACCTTCGCCCTTTTTTGAGTAAAAGGGCACACCAACCAACTTAGCTAATAAGTCAATTGTTTACTTATATCTGTTTTCATATACTTATATCTAAACATGTAATACATACATACATACATACATACATAAAGGGTGATAAGTGCCAAAATGTTCATGTTTTCACCTTGCATTTAAGTTTATTTTCCTTGTCATTTGTTATATTTTACCCAAAATGTTCCTCATTTGATTCATTTGTGTGCTTATGTGTAATTCTTGATGATTTAGATGAATTTGATGATTTTTGGAGCAGTTTGGATGCATGAAGAGTCAATGGAAGCTTAGGAGAAGCTATGAATATGAGAGAAACACCTCTTGAAGTGCCAAAGAGTGGTGCTTTTAATGATCTTGGTCATTTGGACAAACAAAGGCAAAAGTGGAACAAAGAAGCAAGAAGTTGAAATTCCCGCATAACTCATCCACTACTCGATTTGGCCATATGTCTTCGTAGGAATGTCTAAATCAAGTGTTCTTTATGTCATTGAAAAGCTAACTTGAAGGGATACAACTTTGATGAAGATCAAAAACACAAATTCAAATGATTCAGGGGTCAAAATGACCTAGAAGTCGGGCATTGTGCACATGAGCACTGCCTGGTGGCCACAATTGTGGCCACAGCACTCTGCATTTTTCTGCAGCGCATTTTTTACATTTTAAAAGGGGATTTCTCCACCCCAAAAAACCATCTTTCATTTCATCTTCATTTCCTAGCTAGGGTTTGTTTAGAATAGCTTAGAATAGGTAGAATACTTGTTCTTCTTCACTTCCAATCATCAAGAACATAGCAAAGGTTGGATTCAAAAGCTCAATAGAGAAGTTTTTCTTAACTATTTCTTCTTTTGATTTCTCTTTATGCTTTCATTTACTTCTTTAATGTTTTGCATCTATTGTTATATTATGAGTAGCTAAACCACTTGGGACTAGGATTTGGTTTGATTTCTTGCTATTGATGCCTAAATAAGTTGTATTGCATAAAGGGGATTATTTTGGTGTTCTAGGGTTAGTTGTGATAGTGCTAAATACGGCAATACGGAAACTAAAACGGGAAAATACGATCTCTTATTATTGCAAAAGGGATCAAAGCTCGAGTTACAACGTGACAAGGGCTTGAAGGGCTCGGCGCGTCGGCAGTGGGCTTCCATGCTGTCCGAGCGCACTTCAATACTTAGTGTAGAATCTCGCAGAGAAAGATCCCTCTCTCTCCTCATTAATACGGTATTTATAAGAGGGGAAAGTTGCGATCTCCGGGGCTCCGGCATGGCGAGCACGTGGCGTGCATGCGCCCGCCTCGCTCCATGCCCAAGCGGGAAGGAGCACATGGCGGCCCCAGTACAACCATTGTCAACAACCCGAGGTCAAGACCGGTCTAAGGAGGTTGGACCGAACACCGGTCGGGCCGAGGGGCCGATCTTCCAACCGGGAAAAAGCTAATCTGAATAGCCGACCAGCGTAAGAGAATATTAACACTATCAAGTTGTGTGAATTGGATTTGTTATAAAATTGTGTATAACTGTTAGATCCCTTTTATATGCATGATTTGGAGTGTGTTTGTTGCTACGAGAGTAGAGCTTGTACACTAGGCACACATTCACACACTTAATGCCCAATACGAGAGTATTTTGGATATTAAGGAGAATCTATGCTTTGTGTTCTTGTTTAGGCAACTTTAGGTTGGATTGTCACGAGAGTGGAGTTCATAGTGAGGTTGCAAGTCCAAATAGCTACGAGAGTGGTATTTGGACATTTTTGTGCATCTCACTACCCTATGCCTTGTTTTAATCCCCTAATCCTAAGTAGAATAATTGGCATCTTAGCTTGAATCAACCACGTTCGGTCCTTGTTTTACTTGTTTAATTTGTCATTTGCTAAATCGTATCAACCAAACTCTTTAAAGTTAGGCCTAGCTTCTATAAGAATAGTTTTAGCTTGTGCTTAATTCCACAATACATCAATTCCTAACATTACAAGAGCCATCTCCAGTAGAACGATATCTAAACTCTATACTGTGATTTGATACTTGATGGACCCGTGAAAAAGTCTTTATCAAAGGGCTATATTTGGAGTGGGGGTGGAGTGAGTGGAGCAGCTACCCCACCATCACATGTTTGCATCCGTCCAAAAACTAAACAACTAACACATACTGCACACACCAGTACAACCCACATTATTGCACACACCTAATTATATTAATTCCATCATGAATTAAAGTCGTGGACTCAATACTAGAAAACTCCAAACACAAACTTGTAGCTAGCAACCATTAACCAATAGCACACTAACAGATGCATACACCCATCAGTCAATACTACAACCATAGAAAACGAACCCTAACATAACAGGTGTGAAGCACTGCATGCGCACCAACCGACAACCCTCACCCCAACCCAATATACATTGTTTTCTACACACAGTACCACACACACGTGCACACACCCCACAGCAATTAGGGGTTTGCATTCGCCAAAAAACCAACCAACTAACACATACATGCACGCACCGGTCCACGTTGTTGCACACACCTAATTATATTAATTCTATCATGATTTAAAGTAGTGGACTCAATACTAGAAAACTTCAAACACAAACTAATAACTAGTAACCATTAACCAACATCACACTAACAACTGCATGCACCTTGCAATCAATACTACAACCATAGCAAACCAACCCTAACATAACAGACTTGTGTAAACACAAGAAACACCGCATACACCAACTGTCAACCCTCACCCCAACCTATTTGGTTTTCATGTGATAATAACTATGTTATTTATTAATAAGTAAGTGGTTTATTTTTTAAATAATTTTAATATTTGTGTTTTATAATATTGATCTATATTATGATGAATATATGAACCCTAATTTGTACGTGAGCAACTGACTCACTAAGGCCTAATTTTTTGGGCTTTCCATATACATGATGAATTTTACAAAAATTATGATATATGGTTTTATATTTATGGTAATAGGACCTTTAAAATTCATACATAATGTATTTATGGATTGTCTAATGTAAACATGTACTTGTGGAAGCCTACTGTGTATAGTATTTGTGTATGTTGAGCCCTAATTTTTGGGCATTTTCATATTTCTATTATTCTGTATTTCTGTATGAATGTTGGACACTGGACTATTAGATTATTCATGTATTAATGTCTATCCTTATATATGGAAAGCATCAATGCATATGGACAACCTTCCACCTCAATTGAGGATGAACATGGAGTAGAAGTTCAAGGTACTAAGACAAATCCTCAACAAACTATGTCTTCTCCTCCTGATGTTCCTGCAAAGAAGAGGAAAGAGGTGGAGTCTAGATCCAAAGTTTGGGATCACTTTGAAAAGATCATTGATTCTGAATGCAAATTGATTAAAGGGAAGTACATGTACTATATAAAACGCTTTGCATGTGAGACTAAGAAATATGGCACTTCCTTTTTGAGAAACCATATTCCATATGTTAGGATGCCTAAAAAAATCCTCATTCTAAGGATACAAGGCAGTTCATTCTCACATTCAATGTTGTTTCAACCTCTGCAATAGAGGGTTCTAAGGGGGCTTTGGAGACTTGAGTTTTCAATCAAGAGGTCATTAGAAGGGCTTTGTGTGAGATGACAATTATAGTTGAGCTTCCCTTTAGGATTGTTGAGGGCAAAGGTTTAGAAAATTTGTTAGAGTTACTTGTCCTAGGTTTCAAATCCCTTGTAGGTGGACAATTTCTAGAGATATTTACCAAAGAGTGAGCTTAACCACTGATACATGGACATTTGTCAGGGGATAAATTGCATGTGCATTACTGCACATTTCATTGATGATTAGTGGAAGCTTAACAAAAAATCATTTTGTTTGTCTATATTTCTTCTCATAGGGGGAGTATGTATAGTAGCAAAAACCCTAGAGAGTTGTTTGCTTAAGTGGGGAATCAAAAATGTGTTTACAGTTACTGCTGACAATGCATTTTCTAATGATACATCATTAGGGTTTTTCAAAAGCAAGTTATTGTCTTGGGGTAGTTTATCTGTTAAGGTTCAGTACATGCACATGAGGTGCGTAGCCCATGTTATGAACTTAGTGATGTAAGATGGATTAAGATTTGTTGATTCTTCTATTAAGAAGGTTAGGGATGCATTGAGATGGGTGTGGAACTAACATGCAAGACTCAAGAAGCTTAGAGATCTTACTGATCTTATTGGGGTGGAATCCAAATCTACTTTACGGCTTGGTGTTCTAACAAGATAGAACAACACATACATCATGCTTAACAATGTCATTCAATACTAGAAGATTTTTGAAGCATATGAGGAAAATGATGTCTCACTTTCTGCTGACTTATCGTATTCTATTTCTACTTATTTGGATTGGTGTTCTGTGCAAAACTTAGTCCTCCTTCTAAAAATCTTTTATGAGATGGTTGTGAGAATATATGGTTCTCTTTATGTCACTTCAAATACTTTCTTTTGGTAGATTTATGATCTGGGTTACATGTTAGATGATATGGTTGGATCTTAAATTGGTTATGAAAAGGTAACCCGTTTCTAATTTTTCTGTGTATATTTTTCTAATTTTTGTGTAAGTCTGTTTCTGATTTTTTTATGTGTATATGTTTGTGTTTTTACTTTTCAATAGGTAATGGGGTCCCAAATGAAACATAAGTTTGAAAAATATTGGGGAGATCCAAAAAATGAACTTCTTGATATTTTATGCTAATAATTTGGACCTCATGGATAAGGTTGAGTATATGTCTCACCAATTTGCCCAGTTGTATGGAAAAGGGAAAATAAAATATTGCTTTGAAAAGGTTCAAGCTGAATTGATTGAGCTGTTTAATGACTATGCAACCACCTACTATGTCACCTCTGTGCAGTCTGCATCCTCTTATTCTTCTACTATGTAGTCTGAATCGTCTAGGCTAAAAAGCTAGTTGAGAAAACAGAGAATGGAGAGTGGTACGGTTGTGGAAGCATTAAGCAGATTGTAGGTTTATTTGAGTGAAAATATTGTGGAAGAAACTGTTGAATTTGATGTGCTTAGGTGGTGGAAGATGAACAGTGAGAGATTTCCTATTATCTCAAAAATGATAAGGGATGTGCTAGTTGTTCCCATATCCACAGTTGTATTTGAAAGTGCATTCTATACTAGTGGTAGGGTATTAGATCCCTTTAGGAGTTCCTTAGTTCCTAAAATTGTGGAAACCCTAATTTGTACACAAGATTGGTTGAGGTTACCCAATCACTCAATCTTAGTTGAGGAAAACTTGGATGGGGTTGAAAGATTAAAGAATGGTACAATTTCTAACTTTCTGCCCCTTTTATTTTTTCTGTCACAATTTAAATTTTAAAGTCCAAACTGTTTTTTTTTTAATATTTTTTTTGTGGAATTGTTCATTAGAATTGATTCTTCTCTAAGTTATCTCCCAGCATTGCCAACAATTGCCGTTAAGAGCTTCTCTCCAATTTGTGTAATTGACATTGCAATTGTGGACTCATGTTTGGTAACTCCTCTTATTTCATCTTTAATTTTGTATATTACTCTTTCCATTACATCTTTTATTGCTAGACTTGATTTTCTACAATTGTGTTTCAATTGCATGATGATTTGTGGCTAGAATACCTAAGAGTTGGATTTGATGAACTAGAGATTATGCATGTTTGATGGTTGTAGAGATGAGATGTTTGCAATTGTGTCTTGAATGCTTTTGTTGTGAATGATGTTGTGTGTTGATCATTTCCTCATTGCTAGACATGATGAGTGAGGAGTATGAGAGAGTGGAATTAGCAAGAGATTTGCAATTCCACGGAGTCTTACATATTTGCATTCCTCGTCCTTCGATCCGAGAAGGCAAGGCCCGAGAGGAGGCGTAAGCAAAGTGTTTGACAAAATGCCTTAGTCACATTGAGGTGTGATCTAAGAGTCTAGGTACGGAATGGCCTAGTGTATGCATAACGACTCCAAAAAATTAGCCATAATTTGCATTACATCAAGTCCACCGTAGCCTAATGCATGCATAAGATCTAGTGTTTCAATTTAACTCCCTACATTAATTGTTTTCTTGTTGTTTTGTGTTTTCATGGTTGTTATCTTTACCTTCCTTGTCTCCAATGCTTTTCGTGACCATTCTTTGCTCCTAGTCAACTCTTGATAATACACACCACATGATTGTCACACACTCTACTTGACTTCAAGTTGTCATTGATGTGTAAAATGGTGATAGTAAAAAGAGGGTGTACATGTCGTTCCGCTGAGGATTGGGACTATAGCACGTACTTGTATGATATGTAGAATTCTATGTACTAAAGTATTGCAATTCACTAGAATCCAAGCAAACTAAGATTAAGGAATGAAAATAAAATAAAAGATGCAAATTAAATGAGGGATAAATTATATGATAAAATAATGGGTCATCAGATTAGGGGTATTGCAATTTTGATGCTCTAACAATCTCAAAATTAGGGAAAAATAATTAACCAAGGGATTTATAGGCAATGCACTCAAGAATTCAGTTCAGCTACTTTCATAATCAATAAACTAGAATTAGGCTAGGATTGCCCCACTTTCGTGATGCATCAATCTTAACCTTAAAACACAAAAGTATTATAAGCACCCAAATTACCCCTATTCTCATAGTAGGAAAAATTGGGTTGAAATTGGTTAGGCTAAGTCTTTCACCCAACTTTCGTTGTGATGAAATCCTCTCCAAAACAAATAAATAAAAGCTGCGCATCAATTATCAATAAGAGGAATTTATAATCCAATTCAAACATAAAAACCCTAGATTAATTAATTATCCCCTTTATGCAATAATCATAAACCTAGCATCAAGAATAACAATAGAACCCTAATCCAAACCCAAAAGCTAACTACTCATGCATCATAAAAGTAAACAAAGCAAAGCAATAATAAATAATCATAAACATTGCAAGAAATCAGAAAAGAAAGTAAATAAAGGAAGAAGAGAACTTTACTATTGATGAAGAACAAATCCAACTTCAATCCGAGATTCCAAGCTTGAAATTAAATAATCTAATGTAAAACTAATCTAAACTATGCTAGGGAAATATAAAGAGAAGAGGAAAAATAAACTAAAACTAACTAGGATTGGGAACTCCCTAAATTGTAGAGAATATGTAGAATATATAGGAGATAGATGGGCCTTGGCCCATGAGACAACTTCCAATTCTTTTCCAACTCTTATTCTTGTTTCTTATTCTTCCTTGGTAACCTTCATTTTCTTCCAAAACTCGTCCAAAATGTTCTAAAATTCTTCCTTTGCTGCTCCTTGTGGATAATTCAACCCTTGTGACAATATAACACACAAACAATTCTCAATTTCACTAGGATAAAGAAAATAAGCATAAAAACAACTCAAATAAGGGGTGAATTATTGTACAAAATAGTATATATCAGTCATCCTTGAGAGAAAGACACTCGGGGATTCCATCCTTGTTTACACTCATCCATTACAATCTTTTCATCCACCGCTAAACCTACACTCACCAAAAAACCACACGTCAAAATGGCACTGTTGTTAGGGATGGCAAACGGTGATTGAGTTGAGTGTTTTTACTTTGACATCTATGAGTGTATTGACAAGAGTTCTAGGCTTATTCAATTGCATTTTCTTGTTCTTTCTCTTGTTTTGTACATATTGAAATACTTGGTGATTATTTTGTACATATTTTGCATCTTGTTGTTGATTTGGATTCTTTTCATTTCTTATGACTCATAGCAACTACTTCTAGTTGAAAAATCTTGTTCTTATTCTTGTTCTTTGAAGGTGATTTTTGAAAAATTTACTCTCTGTACTATGATCTCTATGATAATGGGAATCTTTTTTTTTTCCAGTAGTCAATCTCTCCTACTTCGGATGGCAGGGATCACATTCGGCAATGTTGTCAGTTACTTATTATTGTTTATTTGTATTTTTGTGTGCACCTTCGGGGTGAGTGTGTGCACATATATTTTTCACGTTGTTGTGTGCATTGCTAATTGTGTGCACCTAGTGGTGTAACTCTGTGCACATATGGTTGTTTTATTGTTCTGTGGGTCGATTGTTGTAGACTTTGTGGTAAGTTATTTCATTATACTTAGTGCAATTAATTGTGTGCAACTATGGGGTGTGTGTGCACACATTTGTTTCTATTCATTGTTGTGTGCACTTACTAGTACTAGGATAAATGTGTGCACACTTGTTTTTGGTGTACTATGTATTGGTTTCTATGTGCATTGAGAAGGGTTAGTGTGTGCACATGCTTCAATTTTGCCTATTGTGCGTTACATTTCATTTTCCCATGGTTACGTAGTGTGTGCACTTGCCATTGTGCGGCGGCAGTGTACTAGTGCTGGAAAAACAAATTAAAGAACACAAATGAAGCATACCGTTTTCAATTTCTTCCGTCGTTATTGTTGGAGTTGTTTCCAATCATACAAGTCTACAATACACGTTACTGTAATGAAGATTTCTTTAATACCATAAATATTATCTTATAATCAAGCATAATTTTCCTAATAAAATACTATCCCCAATTGTAATGAAGATTTCTTTAATATCATAAATATTATCCTACAATCAACCATCCTTTTCCTAATCAAATACTATCCCAAATTAAATCAATTGTATGATCTTGCTATTCCCCTTATTTGTTAAGTACGCAATATTTCATCCATATATTTTTGTCTAAATCTCGGTCATCCAATTGGTTGATATCAATGCACACGATTTCTCCTCATGTCCTCATTTTAAGATGTGTCATCATATGAATGCAAGCGCGCGCGCGCACGCACACACGCATGCACACACACACACACACCTTAAACTGGAAAATAATGCACCTTAAACTTTAAACATGCGCACTAGAGTTAAACTGATGCACCGTAAACTAGAAAGTGACGCATAATAAGCTTTAAACATACGCACCTTTGCTGGAAAAACAAATTAAAGAACACAAATGAAGCATACCGTTTTCAATTTCTTCCGTCGTTATTGTTGGAGTTGTTTCCAATCATACAAGTCTACAATACACGTTACTGTAATGAAGATTTCTTTAATACCATAAATATTATCTTATAATCAAGCATAATTTTCCTAATAAAATACTATCCCAATTGTAATGAAGATTTCTTTAATATCATAAATATTATCCTACAATCAACCATCCTTTTCCTAATCAAATACTATCCCAAATTAAATCAATTGTATGATCTTGCTATTCCCCTTATTTGTTAAGTACGCAATATTTCATCCATATATTTTTGTCTAAATCTCGGTCATCCAATTGGTTGATATCAATGCACACGATTTCTCCTCATGTCCTCATTTTAAGATGTGTCATCATATGAATGCAAGCGCATTCCTCGTCCTTCGATCCGAGAAGGCAAGGCCCGAGAGGAGGCGTAAGCAAAGTGTTTGACAAAATGCCTTAGTCACATTGAGGTGTGATCTAAGAGTCTAGGTACGGAATGGCCTAGTGTATGCATAACGACTCCAAAAAATTAGCCATAATTTGCATTACATCAAGTCCACCGTAGCCTAATGCATGCATAAGATCTAGTGTTTCAATTTAACTCCCTACATTAATTGTTTTCTTGTTGTTTTGTGTTTTCATGGTTGTTATCTTTACCTTCCTTGTCTCCAATGCTTTTCGTGACCATTCTTTGCTCCTAGTCAACTCTTGATAATACACACCACATGATTGTCACACACTCTACTTGACTTCAAGTTGTCATTGATGTGTAAAATGGTGATAGTAAAAAGAGGGTGTACATGTCGTTCCGCTGAGGATTGGGACTATAGCACGTACTTGTATGATATGTAGAATTCTAGGTACTAAAGTATTGGAATTCACTAGAATCCAAGCAAACTAAGATTAAGGAATGAAAATAAAATAAAAGATGCAAATTAAATGAGGGATAAATTATATGATAAAATAATGGGTCATCAGATTAGGGGTATTACAATTTTGATGCTCTAACAATCTCAAAATTAGGGAAAAATAATTAACCAAGGGATTTATAGGCAATGCACTCAAGAATTCAGTTCAGCTACTTTCATAATCAATAAACTAGAATTAGGCTAGGATTGCCCCACTTTCGTGATGCATCAATCTTAACCTTAAAACACAAAAGTATTATAAGCACCCAAATTACCCCTATTCTCATAGTAGGAAAAATTGGGTTGAAATTGGTTAGGCTAAGTCTTTCACCCAACTTTCGTTGTGATGAAATCCTCTCCAAAACAAATAAATAAAAGCTGCGCATCAATTATCAATAAGAGGAATTTATAATCCAATTCAAACATAAAAACCCTAGATTAATTAATTATCCCCTTTATGCAATAATCATAAACCTAGCATCAAGAATAACAATAGAACCCTAATCCAAACCAAAAGCTAACTACTCATGCATCATAAAAGTAAACAAAGCAAAGCAATAATAAATAATCATAAACATTGCAAGAAATCTGAAAAGAAAGTAAATAAAGGAAGAAGAGAACTTTACTATTGATGAAGAACAAATCCAACTTCAATCCGAGATTCCAGCTTGAAATTAAATAATCTAATGTAAAACTAATCTAAACTATGCTAGGGAAATATAAAGAGAAGAGGAAAAATAAACTAAAACTAACTAGGGTTGGGAACTCCCTAAATTGTAGAGAATATGTAGAATATATAGGAGATAGATGGGCCTTGGCCCATGAGACAACTTCCAATTCTTTTCCAACTCTTATTCTTGTTTCTATTCTTCCTTGGTAACCTTCATTTTCTTCCAAAACTCGTCCAAAATGTTCTAAAATTCTTCCTTTGCTGCTCCTTGTGGATAATTCAACCCTTGTGACAATATAACACACAAACAATTCTCAATTTCACTAGGATAAAGAAAATAAGCATAAAAACAACTCAAATAAGGGTGAATTATTGTACAAAATAGTATATATCAGTCATCCTTGAGAGAAAGACACTCGGGATTCCATCCTTGTTTACACTCATCCATTACAATCTTTTCATCCACCGCTAAACCTACACTCACAAAAAACCACACGTCAAAATGGCACTGTTGTTAGGGATGGCAAACGGTGATTGAGTTGAGTGTTTTTACTTTGACATCTATGAGTGTATTGACAAGAGTTCTAGGCTTATTCAATTGCATTTTCTTGTTCTTTCTCTTGTTTTGTACATATTGAAATACTTGGTGATTATTTTGTACATATTTTGCATCTTGTTGTTGATTTGGATTCTTTTCATTTCTTATGACTCATAGCAACTACTTCTAGTTGAAAAATCTTGTTCTTATTCTTGTGCTTTGAAGGTGATTTTTGAAAAATTTACTCTCTGTACTATGATCTCTATGATAATGGAATCTTTTTTTTTCCAGTAGTCAATCTCTCCTACTTCGGATGGCAGGGATCACATTCGCAATGTTGTCAGTTACTTATTATTGTTTATTTGTATTTTTGTGTGCACCTTCGGGTGAGTGTGTGCACATATATTTTTCACGTTGTTGTGTGCATTGCTAATTGTGTGCACTAGTGGTGTAACTCTGTGCACATATGGTTGTTTTATTGTTCTGTGGGTCGATTGTTGTAGACTTTGTGGTAAGTTATTTCATTATACTTAATGCAATTAATTGTGTGCAACTATGGGGTGTGTGTGCACACATTTGTTTCTATTCATTGTTGTGTGCACTTACTAGTACTAGGATAAATGTGTGCACACTTGTTTTTGGTGTACTATGTATTGGTTTCTATGTGCATTGAGAAGGGTTAGTGTGTGCACATGCTTCAATTTTGCCTATTGTGCGTTACATTTCATTTTCCCATGGTTACGTAGTGTGTGCACTTGCCATTGTGCGGCGGAGTGTACTAGTGCTGGAAAAACAAATTAAAGAACACAAATGAAGCATACCGTTTTCAATTTCTTCCGTCGTTATTGTTGGAGTTGTTTCCAATCATACAAGTCTACAATACACGTTACTGTAATGAAGATTTCTTTAATACCATAAATATTATCTTATAATCAAGCATAATTTTCCTAATAAAATACTATCCCAATTGTAATGAAGATTTCTTTAATATCATAAATATTATCCTACAATCAACCATCCTTTTCCTAATCAAATACTATCCCAAATTAAATCAATTGTATGATCTTGCTATTCCCCTTATTTGTTAAGTACGCAATATTTCATCCATATATTTTTGTCTAAATCTCGGTCATCCAATTGGTTGATATCAATGCACACGATTTCTCCTCATGTCCTCATTTTAAGATGTGTCATCATATGAATGCAAGCGCGCGCGCGCACGCACACACGCATGCACACACACACACACACCTTAAACTGGAAAATAATGCACCTTAAACTTTAAACATGCGCACTAGAGTTAAACTGATGCACCGTAAACTAGAAAGTGACGCATAATAAGCTTTAAACATACGCACCTTTGCTGGAAAAACAAATTAAAGAACACAAATGAAGCATACCGTTTTCAATTTCTTCCGTCGTTATTGTTGGAGTTGTTTCCAATCATACAAGTCTACAATACACGTTACTGTAATGAAGATTTCTTTAATACCATAAATATTATCTTATAATCAAGCATAATTTTCCTAATAAAATACTATCCCAATTGTAATGAAGATTTCTTTAATATCATAAATATTATCCTACAATCAACCATCCTTTTCCTAATCAAATACTACCCAAATTAAATCAATTGTATGATCTTGCTATTCCCCTTATTTGTTAAGTACGCAATATTTCATCCATATATTTTGTCTAAATCTCGGTCATCCAATTGGTTGATATCAATGCACACGATTTCTCCTCATGTCCTCATTTTAAGATGTGTCATCATATGAATGCAAGCGCGCGCGCGCACGCACACACGCATGCACACACACACACACACNAAGGTGCGTATGTTTAAAGCTTATTATGCGTCACTTTCTAGTTTACGGTGCATCAGTTTAACTCTAGTGCGCATGTTTAAAGTTTAAGGTGCATTATTTTCCAGTTTAAGGTGTGTGTGTGTGTGTGGCATGCGTGTGTGCGTGCGCGCGCGCGCCTTGCATTCATATGATGACACATCTTAAAATGAGGACATGAGGAGAAATCGTGTGCATTGATATCAACCAATTGGATGACCGAGATTTAGACAAAAATATATGGATGAAATATTGCGTACTTAACAAATAAGGGGAATAGCAAGATCATACAATTGATTTAATTTGGGATAGTATTTGATTAGGAAAAGGATGGTTGATTGTAGGATAATATTTATGATATTAAAGAAATCTTCATTACAATTGGGATAGTATTTTATTAGGAAAATTATGCTTGATTATAAGATAATATTTATGGTATTAAAGAAATCTTCATTACAGTAACGTGTATTGTAGACTTGTATGATTGGAAACAACTCCAACAATAACGACGGAAGAAATTGAAAACGGTATGCTTCATTTGTGTTCTTTAATTTGTTTTTCCAGCACTAGTACACTGCCGCCGCACAATGGCAAGTGCACACACTACGTAACCATGGGAAAATGAAATGTAACGCCACAATAGGCAAAATTGAAGCATGTGCACACACTAACCCTTCTCAATGCACATAGAAACCAATACATAGTACACCAAAAACAAGTGTGCACACATTTATCCTAGTACTAGTAAGTGCACACAACAATGAATAGAAACAAATGTGTGCACACACACCCATAGTTGCACACAATTAATTGCATTAAGTATAATGAAATAACTTACCACAAAGTCTACAACAATCGACCCACAGAACAATAAAACAACCATATGTGCACAGAGTTACACCACTAGGTGCACACAATTAGCAATGCACACAACAACGTGAAAAATATATGTGCACACACTCACCCCGAAGGTGCACACAAAAATACAAATAAACAATAATAAGTAACTGACAACATTGCGAATGTGATCCCTGCCATCCGAAGTAGGAGAGATTGACTACTGGAAAAAAAAAGATTCCCATTATCATAGAGATCATAGTACAGAGAGTAAATTTTTCAAAAATCACCTTCAAAGCACAAGAATAAGAACAAGATTTTTCAACTAGAAGTAGTTGCTATGAGTCATAAGAAATGAAAAGAATCCAAATCAACAACAAGATGCAAAATATGTACAAAATAATCACCAAGTATTTCAATATGTACAAAACAAGAGAAAGAACAAGAAAATGCAATTGAATAAGCCTAGAACTCTTGTCAATACACTCATAGATGTCAAAGTAAAAACACTCAACTCAA
This sequence comes from Ipomoea trifida, assembly GCA_003576665.1. Lineage (NCBI taxonomy): Eukaryota > Viridiplantae > Streptophyta > Magnoliopsida > Solanales > Convolvulaceae > Ipomoea > Ipomoea trifida. The sequence goes on from CP025646.1 coordinate 6,454,276, forward strand.
TCACCGTTTGCCATCCCTAACAACAGTGCCATTTTGACGTGTGGTTTTTTGTGAGTGTAGGTTTAGCGGTGGATGAAAAGATTGTAATGGATGAGTGTAAACAAGGATGGAATCCCGAGTGTCTTTCTCTCAAGGATGACTGATATATACTATTTTGTACAATAATTCACCCTTATTTGAGTTGTTTTTATGCTTATTTTCTTTATCCTAGTGAAATTGAGAATTGTTTGTGTGTTATATTGTCACAAGGGTTGAATTATCCACAAGGAGCAGCAAAGGAAGAATTTTAGAACATTTTGGACGAGTTTTGGAAGAAAATGAAGGTTACCAAGGAAGAATAGAAACAAGAATAAGAGTTGGAAAAGAATTGGAAGTTGTCTCATGGGCCAAGGCCCATCTATCTCCTATATATTCTACATATTCTCTACAATTTAGGGAGTTCCCAACCCTAGTTAGTTTTAGTTTATTTTTCCTCTTCTCTTTATATTTCCCTAGCATAGTTTAGATTAGTTTTACATTAGATTATTTAATTTCAAGCTTGGAATCTCGGATTGAAGTTGGATTTGTTCTTCATCATAGTAAAGTTCTCTTCTTCCTTTATTTACTTTCTTTCAGATTTCTTGCAATGTTTATGATTATTTATTATTGCTTTGCTTTGTTTACTTTTATGATGCATGAGTAGTTAGCTTTTGGTTTGGATTAGGGTTCTATTGTTATTCTTGATGCTAGGTTTATGATTATTGCATAAAGGGGATAATTAATTAATCTAGGGTTTTTATGTTTGAATTGGATTATAATTCCTCTTATTGATAATTGATGCGCAGCTTTTATTATTTGTTTTGGAGAGGATTTCATCACAACGAAAGTTGGGTGAAAGACTTAGCCTAACCAATTTCAACCCAATTTTTCCTACTATGAGAATAGGGTAATTTGGGGCTTATAATACTTTGTGTTTTAAGGTTAAGATTGATGCATCACGAAAGTGGGGCAATCCTAGCCTAATTCTAGTTTATTGATTATGAAAGTAGCTGAACTGAATTCTTGAGTGCATTGCCTATAAATCCCTTGGTTAATTATTTTTCCCTAATTTTGAGATTGTTAGAGCATCAAATTGAATACCCCTAATCTGATGACCCATTATTTTATCATATAATTTATCCCTCATTTAATTTGCATCTTTTATTTTATTTTCATTCCTTAATCTTAGTTTGCTTGGATTCTAGTGAATTCCAATACTTTAGTACTAGAATTCTACATATCATACAAGTACGTGCTATAGTCCCAATCCTCAGCGGAACGACATGTACACCCTCTTTTACTATCACCATTTTACACATCAATGACAACTTGAAGTCAAGTAGAGTGTGTGACAATCATGTGGTGTGTATTATCAAGAGTTGACTAGGAGCAAAGAATGGTCACGAAAAGCATTGGAGACAAGGAAGGTAAAGATAACAACCATGAAAACACAAAACAACAAGAAAACAATTAATGTAGGGAGTTAAATTGAAACACTAGATCTTATGCATGCATTAGGCTACGGTGGACTTGATGTAATGCAAATTATGGCTAATTTTTTGGAGTCGTTATGCATACACTAGGCCATTCCGTACCTAGACTCTTAGATCACACCTCAATGTGACTAAGGCATTTTGTCAAACACTTTGCTTACGCCTCCTCTCGGCCTTGCCTTCTCGGATCGAAGGACGAGGAATAAGCTATAAATTTACACACCTTAAGCTTCAGAGCCCTAAAATCCTAAAACCCCTCATAACCTATATATGGATTCTAGAACTAGCTTGGGATGGAGGAGTTAGCCATCATATTTTCCAATTTTAAGCATGATATAAATCTATATTAAACTACTCAACATCTGTTCTTATTTTCATATTTCTCTCTATCTCACCATTTATTAGAAATGGACAGCAAAGATTTTAATTTTATAGTTGAAAATGGATAGACACCTCATAATTAGCATTCCTTATAGGCATAATGTGATAATCTACTGCATGTGTGTGTGTCTATATATATAGGGTCCATTTCATGTGAGAACCTATGTTCGGGTATGAACCTGTGAAATCCTATCTACTATTAGGATGAGAGATGAGATGACCGAGATGTTTAGAGTGGTGTAGTGGTGCATCCGATGTGCAAGTGCTGTGGTATAATCGTGCAGTATGTATATTTACTAAGTCAAAAAAATTATAAACCACAAGTTCAAGTAAGATTAAGGTGAACCTTTGGTATCATGTGAAGTTGTGCACTCATCTTGGCCATCCGTTTTGAGGATCTATGATTGTGATTTAAGTTTTCAAATTAATTGCACGCCTATCCGTGTGCATTCGGCAAATTATGCTATGGACCAAGTCCACCTTGTAAGGTAGACCCGGGTTTATGTTCACAAATTTAAAACTTTATGTTTACAATTTTAGAACTCTATATTCATAATTGTAGATCTCAATATACAAAATTACATTATTAAATATTCACAATTTTTGAACTCTATATTCACAATTTTATTATATAAATTCAAAAATTGTGTTATACTGTTGAACTAGATTTGATATTGAACATAGAGTTATGAAATTGTTGAACCGCGCGCGCACGCACACACGCATGCACACACACACACACACCTTAAACTGGAAAATAATGCACCTTAAACTTTAAACATGCGCACTAGAGTTAAACTGATGCACCGTAAACTAGAAAGTGACGCATAATAAGCTTTAAACATACGCACCTTAAGCTATAAATTTACACACCTTAAGCTTCAGAGCCCTAAAATCCTAAAACCCCTCATAACCTATATATGGATTCTAGAACTAGCTTGGGATGGAGGAGTTAGCCATCATATTTTCCAATTTTAAGCATGATATAAATCTATATTAAACTACTCAACATCTGTTCTTATTTTCATATTTCTCTCTATCTCACCATTTATTAAATGGACAGCAAAGATTTTAATTTTATAGTTGAAAAGGATAGACACCTCATAATTAGCATTCCTTATAGGCATAATGTGATAATCTACTGCATGTGTGTGTGTCTATATATATAGGGTCCATTTCATGTGAGAACCTATGTTCGGGTATGAACTGTGAAATCCTATCTACTATTAGGATGAGAGATGAGATGACCGAGATGTTTAGAGTGGTGTAGTGGTGCATCCGATGTGCAAGTGCTGTGGTATAATCGTGCAGTATGTATATTTACTAAGTCAAAAAAATTATAAACCACAAGTTCAAGTAAGATTAATGGTGAACCTTTGGTATCATGTGAAGTTGTGCACTCATCTTGGCCATCCGTTTTGAGGATCTATGATTGTGATTTAAGTTTTCAAATTAATTGCACGCCTATCCGTGTGCATTCGGCAAATTATGCTATGGACCAAGTCCACCTTGTAAGGTAGACCCGGGTTTATGTTCACAAATTTAAAACTTTATGTTTACAATTTTAGAACTCTATATTCATAATTGTAGATCTCAATATACAAAATTACATTATTAAATATTCACAATTTTTGAACTCTATATTCACAATTTTATTATATAAATTCAAAAATTGTGTTATACTGTTGAACATAGAGTTTTGATACTGTTGAACATAGAGTTATGAAATTTGTAAGCTATAAATTTACACACCTTAAGCTTCAGAGCCCTAAAATCCTAAAACCCCTCATAACCCTATATATGGATTCTAGAACTAGCTTGGGATGGAGGAGTTAGCCATCATATTTTCCAATTTTAAGCATGATATAAATCTATATTAAACTACTCAACATCTGTTCTTATTTTCATATTTCTCTCTATCTCACCATTTATTAGAAATGGACAGCAAAGATTTTAATTTTATAGTTGAAAATGGATAGACACCTCATAATTAGCATTCCTTATAGGCATAATGTGATAATCTACTGCATGTGTGTGTGTCTATATATATAGGGTCCATTTCATGTGAGAACCTATGTTCGGGTATGAACTGTGAAATCCTATCTACTATTAGGATGAGAGATGAGATGACCGAGATGTTTAGAGTGGTGTAGTGGTGCATCCGATGTGCAAGTGCTGTGGTATAATCGTGCAGTATGTATATTTACTAAGTCAAAAAAATTATAAACCACAAGTTCAAGTAAGATTAATGGTGAACCTTTGGTATCATGTGAAGTTGTGCACTCATCTTGGCCATCCGTTTTGAGGATCTATGATTGTGATTTAAGTTTTCAAATTAATTGCACGCCTATCCGTGTGCATTCGGCAAATTATGCTATGGACCAAGTCCACCTTGTAAGGTAGACCCGGGTTTATGTTCACAAATTTAAAACTTTATGTTTACAATTTTAGAACTCTATATTCATAATTGTAGATCTCAATATACAAAATACATTATTAAATATTCACAATTTTTGAACTCTATATTCACAATTTTATTATATAAATTCAAAAATTGTGTTATACTGTTGAACATAGAGTTTTGATACTGTTGAACATAGAGTTATGAAATTGTTGAACAGCGCGCGCGCGCACGCACACACGCATGCACACACACACACACACACCTTAAACTGGAAAATAATGCACCTTAAACTTTAAACATGCGCACTAGAGTTAAACTGATGCACCGTAAACTAGAAAGTGACGCATAATAAGCTTTAAACATACGCACCTTATGCTATAAATTTACACACCTTAAGCTTCAGAGCCCTAAAATCCTAAAACCCCTCATAACCCTATATATGGATTCTAGAACTAGCTTGGGATGGAGGAGTTAGCCATCATATTTTCCAATTTTAAGCATGATATAAATCTATATTAAACTACTCAACATCTGTTCTTATTTTCATATTTCTCTCTATCTCACCATTTATTAGAAATGGACAGCAAAGATTTTAATTTTATAGTTGAAAACGGATAGACACCTCATAATTAGCATTCCTTATAGGCATAATGTGATAATCTACTGCATGTGTGTGTGTCTATATATATAGGGTCCATTTCATGTGAGAACCTATGTTCGGGTATGAACCTGTGAAATCCTATCTACTATTAGGATGAGAGATGAGATGACCGAGATGTTTAGAGTGGTGTAGTGGTGCATCCGATGTGCAAGTGCTGTGGTATAATCGTGCAGTATGTATATTTACTAAGTCAAAAAAATTATAAACCACAAGTTCAAGTAAGATTAATGGTGAACCTTTGGTATCATGTGAAGTTGTGCACTCATCTTGGCCATCCGTTTTGAGGATCTATGATTGTGATTTAAGTTTTCAAATTAATTGCACGCCTATCCGTGTGCATTCGGCAAATTATGCTATGGACCCAAGTCCACCTTGTAAGGTAGACCCGGGTTTATGTTCACAAATTTAAAACTTTATGTTTACAATTTTAGAACTCTATATTCATAATTGTAGATCTCAATATACAAAATTACATTATTAAATATTCACAATTTTTGAACTCTATATTCACAATTTTATTATATAAATTCAAAAATTGTGTTATACTGTTGAACATAGAGTTTTGATACTGTTGAACATAGAGTTATGAAATTGTGAGCATAGAGTTATAAATTTGTGAACATGAAGTTATGAAATTGTGAACATATAGCTATGAAATTGTGAACATGAAATAATGAAATTGTGAGCATGAAGTTATGAAACTGTGAACATTGAGTTATGAAATTGTGAATAATATTGTCAAAATGGGCCGCCGGGCTTAATTTCTGGTGGAATTTTGCGGGTGTTAAACCCGCGGGCTAGGATTCATACAACTCTAGCCTGCCCTGTGCGAGTTGGCGGGCCTCGCGGACTTTTGACTTTGCTCTTTTTTTTGTGTACTGTGTACACATCCATATATATATATAAATATATATATATATATATATATATATATATATATATATATATATATATATATATATATATATATATATATATATATATATATATATATATATATATATATATATAACAGTGCGGGTCGCGGGCCTTAGCGGACTAAGCCCGTTAGGCCCCGTTCCTTCATGGGCAAGGTTTTTTGTAGCCCTAACGCACCCCACCGCAGGACGGGTGCGGGCCAGCTCGTAGGTTTTGACCTACTTTCACAGTACTAATTGTGAACATGGAGTTATAGAATTGTGAACATAGACCCGAATACATGGCATAACAACCGTGTGCATTCGTTGCATGGTTTATTTTGGAATGTTGTTTACTCAAATGGCTTTTCTGTATTTTTGTTTCAATCAGCTATCGTGACATTAGGGATTTAATTTGGTAGTCTTTCGACTTTCTTTCTTCTGTGTCTCGGTGTGAAATCCACAATTCTCTCTCCAGGTTGTAGGCGATGTGATGGCGAGGTCTAATGTAGTCGCGGATCGATGATAAGGTCATCTGGGCATCCAGTTTTGCCGTCGACTCTGTGGTACGCAGTTGCGTTGTCGGTCAGAGATCCAGGTGGGTCGTCCAAGCGGAGATCATTCAGCCGGTATTCTCCACCGTCGGCCCGTGTAGCGGCGCCTTGTGAGGCGGGGTTCCACCAATGTAAGCAGGGGTTTATGTGTTTTGTTAAAATTTCCAAGTTTAGCTCTATTTGGTTTATTTTGGAATGTTGTTTACTTAAATGGCTTTTCTTTATATTTGTTTCAATCAGCTACCGTGACATTAGGGATTTAATTTGGTAGTCTTTCGACTCTCTTTCTTCTGTGTCTCGGTGTGAAATCCACAATTCTCTCTCTAGGTTGCAGGGGATGTGATGGCGAGGTCTAATGCAGTCGCCGATCGATGATAAGGTCATTTGGGCATCCAGTTTTGTCGTCGACTCTGTGGTACGCAGTTGCGTTGTCGGTCAGAGATCCAGGTGGGTCGTCCAAGCGGAGATCATTCGGCCGGTATTCTCCACCGTCGGCCCGTGTAGCGGCGCCTTGCGAGGCGGGGTTCCACCAATGTAAGTAGGGGTTTATGTGTTTTGTTAAAATTTCCAAGTTTAGCTCTATTTTTGTGTAATTATGTCTGTGTACTCGGTAACTCTCTGAAGCAATGCTACAAATTTCTAGTTTTGTTTAGGCTAGCTTAGGATTCCTTTTATGGTTTATGAGAAAATTTAGTGAGCAATGTTCTTAAACCTAACATTTTGCCAATCTTTAGCCTAAACCGTGTGTTGTTTTGTTAGAAGGTCATAACTTTAAAGTGCAGTTGAAGGGGGGTGTTTGAGGGTGCATGTGTGGGTTTTTGTGTTTTATGTATAATTTAGCATCTATTTGTTTGTAATTCTATAAGAGCATCCTTATCAATGAGGTTATTTCACGGTTTTTTAGGAGTTTTTGTAAGTGTGATTAGGAAAGAGAAAGTGGGAGGTGGAGAAAAAAGAGAAAAAGAAAAAAGAAAAAAAACAATTCTGAAAAAAAAATTATAAAGTATGTTCAACCACTCTGACTCGCCCCAACGGGCGCAGTGATGCTTCCCACTTTTTTTTTTTTTTTTTTTTCTGACAATATCTTGTGTTTTGCAAGGAGAACCAATCTTGTATAAACTACCTCCTACATCATTTTCAAAGTTATTAACAAGTTTATTCTCTGCCATGAACTCCCTATTCTCCACAGATGGAGATGCTCTAATTATGTTTCTGTACTTGTTAACTCCCTCAAGTAATGTTACAGATTACAAGCTTTATGTAGGCTAGTATAGGATTCTTTTAATTTTGTGTTATATATAGGAGACATTCAAAATGCTCACCCAATTAGGTCACAAATAAATGTCAGAAATACAACTATCCAAGTAAGTTTCGACCTTTTGTTCATGAAATGTAAAATGTGGTAAATGCTCAGCCACATTTTTTATAAGATTAAAGGAATATTCTGTATAAGTAACTTTTTTTTTTTTAAAATTTAAAGACAAAATATTAATTTAGTTGTAAGCAAAAATTCAAAATTTTAATAGAATGCATTACAGTTGTGCATTATAAATGGGATGCATCCTGTGTGTGTGTGCAATCTTGTTTGATTTGCTTTTGTGTGTGGACTTATCTGTATGGTACATTCACTGCTGTGGGGGAGGAATTCACTGTTGGTTATAATACCGTTGTGCAGTTTTTACCCCAAATGCATCTCACTAATGCATATACAAAGGAAGTGCATTTTGTTTGTGCTACCCCGTTGTGCAGTCTGACTTCCAATGCATTGCACATGTGCATTTACAAAACTAAAGGATTGTGATTGGGCTATTTAATATTAAATGTTGTGTATGTGCACTCATCAGAATGGTACATTCATTCTTGTGGGGTGGTAGACGCTGGTCGTTCTCCCGTTGGGTTTTTAAATTAAAATTGCAAATGTTTTCATTGTAACGTTGTTAACTTGTCTTATTGGTTTCGTTTTCCTAATCATCTGTTCCAGGGTCCAGCACTTGATAATCAATGTATGGTGGCACTAAGCGAAGGTGATAGTGAGTCGGATAATGATTTCCAATGGCACCACGTGCGCCCGAGGAGCTGCAAGGTGTAGTCTCACGGGGTGTGGCACATGTAGCTAAGGTGGGTTCGTTCCCTATCATCAAGACGCGAGGGGGGATTAAGATATAGTAGGTGCCCCTCATGCGATTCTAATACCATGAATGTCTCCTCGAGCCTCAACCCGCTGCAATAAGATAGATAAACCTTCCGCACAAATTATAAATAGATAATTAGATAAAGGGTTCCCTTGACGAATCCCACATGTCGGACAAACAGAACCAATAACCTCTCCATTAACCATCATTGTATATTGCAGTGACGACACACATAACATCATAAGGTCAACCCACCTCCGATTGAAACCCAACGCAACTAACATTCCCTAAAAAAAAACTCCACTCCATTTGATTGTAAGCCTTAGCTATATCAAGCTTTAGCACAACCCAGCAGATCGATCCATTATTTTTTCTACGCAGATAGTGGCCTACCTCACCCACAACAATCACATTATCTGACAAAAGCCTATCAAGTACAAATGCACTCTGAGTTGGAGAGATGATATTATCCAAAGTAACCTTCAATGCTATTAGCCAAAGCCTTTGCTAAAATCTTGTACGCCACATTACGTAAAGAAATCGGGCGGAGATTATAAACTTTCTTAGGCACTTTTTTCTTTGGAATTAACACTGTGTTGGTATCATTTAGCCCGTTACGAAAAGAACAACTATTAGGCAATTCAAAATAAACATATACAAATCATGCCCGACAATAGGCTAAAACTGTTGATAAAAGGAGGGATACATACCATCCAGGCCTAGAGACTTTTCAGGAGCCATTGAGAAAAGGGTAGCTTTGATCTCATCAATAGTGAATGGTTGCATAAGCTGGGCATTCATCTCATCAAACACCCGGGAATGTACCTGAGAGAATAGATTGGAGCTAGTACCCGTTGAGCGAAAGATATCATTAAAATATCTGAGCACCTCTATATTTAAGTCATTTCCCTCCATCCACACACCATCAGGGTTCATTAACCGCAACAAGTGATTATTGCGCGCGGCGATGGGTAGTCGCAAATTTGTGGAAATACTTGGTGTTGAGATCACCGTGCTTCAACCATAATTGCTTAGACCTCTACTTCCAGAATAATTCTTCTTGTCGCAACAGTGTGTCCAGCTCCATCTCGGTTGCCAAGAAATTCGAAACAGCTGAAGGGGTTTGGTTCTCTTTTAAGGTGATGAGTGTAAAAAGAGGGTGTGAATTGTCGTTCCGCTGAGGATTAGGGTTATGGCACGTAATTGTATGAATTAAGAATACTAGACACCAGAGTATGTGAATCAACTAGAATGCAAGCAACTAATAACTGAATGATGGAAATTAAAAGAAATAAATTGACTAAGGAATTAACTATATGATAAGGAAATGGGTCAGATTAGGGAAATTGTAATCTTGATGTTCTAAAAATCTCAGAATTAGGGAAAGAATAATTAACTTAGAGATTTATGGGCAATGCACATAAGAATTCAATTCAGCTACTTTCGTAATCAATAAACAGAATTATGCTACAATTGCCCCACTGTCGTGATGCATCAATCATAACCTTAAACACCTAAGCATTGTAAGCCCCCAAAATTACCCCTATTCTCATAGTAGGAAAATTAGGTTGAAATTGGTAAGGCTCGAGGTCTCCATCCAACTTTCGTTGTAATGAATCCCTCTCCTAGACTAGCAATTAATTGTGGCCATCAATCAATAACAAGTAGAAAGCAATCCCCAAATCAACATAAACACTAGGTAAAAGATTCAATCCCTTTATGCAATAATCACAAATTGAACATCAAGATTAACAATAACACCCTAATCCAAACCCATAAGCAAATTACTCACGCATGATTGAAGTAGACAAAACAAAGCAAGAATTAAATACTGAAATCATAGCTGCAAAATTAAAGAATATAAAGGAAAACTTTACTAACAATTCTTGAGAGCAATTCCAATCCAAACAATGATTCCAAGCTTGTAACCGAATTCAATGATGCAAATATGCTCTATGCTATGCTATGGAAAACTCTAAAGAAGGGAAAATTTGCACTAAACTAAACTACTGGACAGCAGCCGGATCACGACCACCATCATGGTCGGGATCGAGGCCGTGATATGCTGCGGCCCACTGTTGTCCGCGGTGGAGGTCACGGCCGCCATCACGGCCGTTAGGCGGCCTTCTGGCCCACTTCTAACTCCTTTCGTGCTTCGTTGCTCCTTTTCGTCCCGAGGTAGATTCCTTATGTCTCAAAAACTTGTCCGAGATGACCGAAAATCCTTCCTTTGCCCCTCATTTGCGAATAAACTAAGATTGATCAAATGTAACACACAAACGAGCCTTAAATGTATCAAGGTAAAGGAAATAAGCAACAAAACTACTGAATCGTGGGGCAAATAATGGTGTAAACTCATGTGTATCATAAGGATTGAAGAGTGCTCCAAAGTTGCCTTATACGTCTACCAATTTCCTAAAGAATTCGCCAGCCCATTGCCAAAGATTAATTCCACACTGTTTAATGCGGTGCTGAAAGTCCAACCCCAAAGATTGTTGCCAAGACTGATCAACCACCTTATGAGACCCCTCCACATGAATCCAGGCAAATTCAAATCTAAATTCCCTCCCAGAAACTCGCACAGGCATGGAATCCAAGTTTAAAAATATTGCGCAATGATTAGAAGTCATAGTGTAAATATTGTGAACTACTGCCTCAGCCACTACTACATAAAACACTTTTAACGTCGGTTATTTTTCAACGTTGTTCTTGCCGACGTAGTAAATAAATGATACGACGTCAATTTTTTGAAAAACCGACGTCGTATCTCTTTTAAAAAAAAAAGATACAACATCGATTTTGTTAAAAAACCGAGGTTGTATATCTTTAAAAAAGTTGCAATGTGAATAAATGGATCCAGATTGAATAATCTGAAAGAAACTGCAGTGTCGCACAGGCTAACCACGATCGAAGGATCGAAACATCCAGATTGACAACCACCCAACAATTGAACCGAAGTCAACAGTCAAACCGTCATAAGCGATCGAAGTCGCTGCCCACGATCGAAGCGGCAGCAGCACTGTGGTTGCAATCGAAATCGAAAGCAGCGAACTCCACGTACTTGACTATCTCTCGCCGGAGCCACAGGTGAAGCGGATTGAGAAGGCCTTCCCATTCCCCGTACGTGGCACTTGCGATGAAGAAGCTTCCTCTGCCTCCCAAATCTATCGCCCGCTGCCCGCCTTCCAAATCTGTCATACGTCTTCAGCCGCCTGCTTCCTCCGCCGTCGTCCTCCGCCACCGCCACCTCCATCAACCTTCACAATCGCAACACTCCACAAGTACTGAATAATACTAATAATATAAAAATGGATGGGGTTTTTAGGAGCAATAAGTTATATAGGAAAACATTCATATTTGTCCCTCCATTATAATTAGTACTGTCATAGCGGGCCGGACCGCCCATTAGGCCCGTCCCACCGTGGGCTTTTTTTTTCGCAGGCTTTCGCGGGACGACCCGCGGGCTAGGGAACACTCAACCCTAGCCCGCCCCATGTGGGTTCGCAGGCCCGCGGTTTTTTTTTTTTTTTTTGAATTCATTTCAAATTAAGTACAAAAAACTCTAAAAAAGATTAGAATTAAAACACATTACACTTCATAGTTCAAAGTTAATAATCAAAGTTCATAAATCATAACTAGTAATGGCATATCAATCCATTAATCATTAATTCCTTACACATATCACTAATATCAATCCAAAACACAAACATACTAAACTTCAGAATTAATATTTAAAGTTCATAATCACATATCAAATTCTAAAACACACTATGCTTCAGAAGATTCAGTTGTAACACGAATAGGAAGATCTTCAACATCACCATCATCACCAATACAAAAATTAAAAAATTGAAAACATATTATTATATTATTTATAATAATTAAATCATTAAAATGTTGAATAAAGAAATTAGTGAATTACCTTTATCATCCAACTCAAAACCGCTTAACCAATTGCGAGTAGAAATCAATGCTTGAACATTGGAAGGAAGCAAATAATTCCTATACTAGTTCAACACACGACCTCCTATACTAAAAGCTAATTTCGATGTCACTGTAGTAATAGGAATATTTAACACATCACATGCCATTATTGATAACTCACCAAAACGATGTTTATTATCCTTCCAAAAGTTTAGAATATCCAAACTAGCATATCACTTCATATCCATCTGTGGCTCATTCAAATACACATCCAAAGCAAATTTACCATTTTGCATATTATCTTGAACACAATAATCAAGGAATTCATCCTGTATAGTATATCAATAAGAAATTCACAAGTATTATAATAAGATTAAGAAAATAATTGAAAAAATCACAATAAGTAAAATACTTACATCAAAGTCATCACTTGCTTCCATTGCTACAACATTTTCACATTGACTAGTACTTGCAGTTGAACTAGTCGTCGTGGTCAAAGATGTGGCTTTATATGCTTCAAAAAGCTTATACAACTTGTTCTTCACAACATCTAACTTTTCTTGTTAAGTGCTTCCATCCAACTTTTTGTAGCAAAACTCCAAAAGCTTAAATTTCATTCTTGGATCCAAAACAGCTCACATTGCTAGAATAACACTATATTGCTCCGAATATTTATCAAACTTGATTTTCATTCTACAAGCCATATCTTTAATCACTGAATCTCCACTCTTCATATTCATTGTCAACAAATACTCAATTTTCCAAACTTGTCGAAAATATAAGTTAGATGTGAGATAGGTTGAACCAGAAAACAATTTGGTAATTTCATTAAAAGGCATTAAGAAATCACAGATCTTTTCAACTCTAACCCACTCTTCATGTGAAGGACAATGCTTATAGTTTGTATCAAGTAATTGCAGACTACTGAAAGTACGCCTATACTTGATAGCAGTATCAAGCATTTTGAAATTGTATTGTGGGTCTTGAATGTACAATTTAGCTAAAGGTTCCAACTTTATATTAATGAGATTATTTATCTGAACGAATTAAACTAAAAAAACAGATAAATAAACAACAAGAAAAAATAAAGCAATAAAACATGAACCAGACACCAGAATTGATCACGCAGTTCGGAGCTCCACTCCTACATCTGCGGGACACTTCACGTCAGCCCAATCCACTAGATGATCACAAGGGTTACAAGGAGTCTAACAACAACCATCCTATACTAATGATTACAAAAACAAACTCCTAGCTAAGCCTTCCTCATCTTGGAGCTGACACTGTGCAGTACATCATGATTCACCAACACGGCTGAATCTTCAAGCAACCATAATAAGAACAAGTAATGAATCCCATGTAATAGAGCTATATTTATAGCCAAGCCATTAACCAACCTTCCCTTAATGTTTGCAGCTGAAAACCACTCCAAATAAGGATCAACCATAGGATTAGATCGGAGTAAAGTGAGGATCATGATGAATGAATTCTGATTTGAAAAAATCCCGTCCACTGGACTACTCGCTGGCGCTGCTCCAGAGTATGTGAGAAAAAACTGCTTTTAACCAAGATAACGGACCAACCTACCTAATAACAACTTATGTTTTTGACTAATAATTAAGCCAATAAAAAGGTGGTCCAAAGTGTATCCGTTGTACACTAACAAACTCCCCATTTGGCAATTATTTGTCAAAAACCTATGCAAATACAAAATTGGGGCATGCATACGAGAAAACTCATTTTTATTAAAGTGCCACCAATTTATATTTGTTTACAAAGACACCCTGCAAAGGTAGACAGTAAAAGCTCAAACTAGGGACAACTGCCAGCAACTTAGCTCATAACTCATCATGGACTGATTGACTTCACAACACACAACACATGTTCAACCAAGGAAACATATAGTCATAGATCACACGTAACACATCAATCACATAACAAATTAAACACATAACACATTTAAAGCCAAATAAACACTTATCAAAAAGCAAAGCAACATCTTGATTATCAACAAGGAACTAGCAAAAGGAGTCAACCAGATCATAATGAGTCATACAAAACCACTAAAGTTGCTCCCCCTAACATCTTATTCTTCCCCTTTGTTGACAAAAAATTGTCAAAGTGATCATCTATCCATGGACTGGGGAACCTAACGGAGTGCCCTCATCATCCTGTGAAGGGCCTTCAACATCCGGATCTTGTGAAGCAAGCTGTTCCTCTAAGGCATTAATTTGACGATGAGTCGCGAGCAGCTTAGGTTCTGTAGCAGCAATAACATCTTGAAGTGAAGAAACTGCCGATTTAAGATTATCCAGAGTAGACTGATAAAAAGCAGCCTGACTTTTTAGCTGGACCAGAACTGAAGCAGAGACAGGAGCAGAGGCAGAAAGGAGCTGCAGATGATCCCGAATGAGTTTCCTGAGGAGGAGGCACTGGATCAGAAACTGGGGTAGTAAGAAGGGATGCACGATCATCGTAATGAGTGCCTGAGTAGAGTATAGCATCCGTAGAGAACTTGGCAGATGCAGTTTTGATGGGCTCATTGGGATAGGGCTTAAACCCTTGAGATTTCAGAATACCAAGCAGAAGGCACGAATATGGCAAGTGAACCTTAGACTCTTTCGGGGGAGTAAATGACATAACGTGATCAAAGATAACAGTCCCCAGATCAACACCCATATGGTTGCGAATTTTGTAGATCAAATTTGCCATCTTAGGTGTAACAACATGCCGTGAAGCATTGGGCGGCCAGTTGTGCGATGCAAACCGAAATAGCACGGAATAAACTGTTGTCAGGATATTAGATTGGATATCACCCTGCGGCCATTCAGTAAGCTGAGCATGAGTCAAGGCAGACGCCAAGAAATCCAGGGCAGGTTCATAGGGCTCCTCAATCTCAGACCTGTGGAGATAAGCATTGATAATAGAAGGACTGAAGTCATACCAAGTGTTGCGCATGAAAATCTTGTGGAACAGAGGAGAGAAATCCAGAGCAGTGTTAGACGTCAAATTGACATAAATTTCGGGAGTGAACCATTCAGAGTAGGATCCAACATTCTGAAGAGTATGAAGCAGATTCTGATCACGAAGTAGAGAAATCACATTGCACTTTCGGACATAGTGGTCAATGTCAATGATCCGCTCAACGATTAGATCCCGCTTAATATCCGTGTCCCAATTTGTGAGCAACGAGGGACACCTCAGGATGGGTTTGAAAGGCTTAGGCTTTGCGTTCCACCACTCCATTTTGTTGAGGTGTTTTCGGTGCTGAGTATTCATGGGTGATGCCATACTTGTTACAAAAATCATCGAAAGAGCTATTGTCGAATTCATGTCCGTGATCACTTCGGATTCTGACTATCGGCTCATTTTCCGTTTTCTGAAGTTTGAGTGTTAGAGCTTTGAAAGCTTCGAAGGTTTCAGATTTTTCCCTGAGAAAAGTCACCCAAGAAAACCTTGAATAGTCATCCACACAAACTAGAATATACCTCTTACCTCCAATGCTTTCCGTCTGTGTAGGACCCATGAGATCCATGTGGATCAGCTCCATGCAGTGTTTGGTGTTGATTTCTTTTATAGTTGGATGAGATGTTCTCGTCTGTTTCCCAACTTGACACGCTCCACAGATACCTTCGGAGTCGGATTTGATATCTGGTAGTCCAATCACCGCTTGGGTTCTGATCAGTTTGTCGAGCGAGCGATAGTTCAGGTGTCTCAATTTTTGATGCTAGAGTTCAGCTTCATTCATGCTGGACCTGCAGCACGTAACATCACTGGTTAAGATATAACAGTTATCAGTAGAACGCTTACCTTCCATGATGCATTGTTTTTGGGTGTCTAGGACATTGCAGCTGTCTTTTGTGAAGTTAACCTTTCAGTCTTGATCGCAGAGTTGGCTTATGCTGATGAGATTTGCACGTAACCCATTGACAAGTAGCACTCTTTTGAATTTTGGTAATCCGGCAACATTTAGCGTACAACTCCAGTGATTTCCCTTTAACCCCATCACCAAAAGTCACTTCACCTGTACTTTCTTTGATGTTGTTCAGGAAGTTGATATTTCCCGTCATGTGGCGAGAATAGCCACTGTCAAAATACCACCTTTCTTCTCTACCTGAGGATTTTGTTAGAAGAGATACATGACAGATGTAATCAGACTTCCTTACCCAAACCTGTTTGGTGAACGGAGTGATAAACTTCTGTTTGTACTTTTCGACCCTCTGATCTTTGTAGAAGTAGTAACATTCTGGTCTGGTGTGTCCTCGGATCCTGCAATAATGACAAATAGCGTTATAAGGTTTAGAAACACGTTTATACTTCAAGACCATATTGCGACGATGCCTTGCTGAGTTCAATGCCTTGCTGTACTAGCTTCTGGAGTATCTTCTGGAGCTGGTCCAGTAGCCTTGACAAAGATAGTTTGCCCATTGTTTTTGTCTCCAGTGAAGCCAAGACCATATTTGGTAGTTGATTGCCGACCTGTGTCAAGAATTTCATCAAGTGTTGATGTGGTGTCCATCATCTGAATTTGCTTCTTGAGTGAACTTAATTCATGTGTAAGCTTGACCACATCCTGGTTCAGCTTGGCTTCTCGTTCAGAAGCTGCTTTGAGTTGTAGATCTCTTTCACTTATTTGATCTTTGTATACAATGATGGCTTTTTCTTATATCCCTACTTGACTACACAAGTTACGATTTGCCTTAAGTAAACATTCCCATTTTGAATACAACTTTTTATACTCGGGTTCATAAGAAAAAGCAGGGGCTTCAAGATCTTCTGCCGAGTTGTAGTCACAACCTTCCAAGTCAGCTGGATCTTCATCTTCATCTTCTGGATCAGTTGTAATCCTGGCCGTGAAAGCAACAAAATTGCCAGTAATCTCTTCTGTATCAGCTTCAACTTCTGGGTCAGCTTCATCATCGCTCCATGTTAGTGATGCCATTGATTTTTTTCTTCGCAAATAGGTAGGACATTCAGCCTGAACATGACCGTAGCCTTCGCACTCATAGCATCGTATGTTTTTGCCACCTGTTCTTTCTCGAGGTTGGGTTGTTCGTGATGCAGACGGTGGTTGTGTTGTACGAGACGCAGTGGGCTTGTAATTTGATCCATTTGTTGTTGAATTAGATTTTGATCAGTTGGAGTTTTGAGGTCTGTTATCGCAGAAGTTATTCTTTTGTTTGACCTGTTTTAAGATTTTATTGAAATGTTTGGTTAACAAAACAACTGGATCATCATCCTCGATTTCGTCTGGATCTGGTACAGTACCCTGTTCGTCAGTTGTGAAGGCAACATTCTTTTGTTTTCTAGAATGGTCAGTCAATATTTCCATCTCATAAGTTTTGAGGTTACCCATAAGTTGAGCCAAGCTTTGGTCTTCCCACCCGGAATGTTCTTGTATAGCCGTTACCTTCATCCTGAACTGAGACGGGAGAGAACGGAGAACCTTTTTTTTATCAATTTTTGTTGTGAAAATGATTCACCCAGAGTGACAGCATGGTTAGCAATCTCTTGAACTCGTTCGTTGAAGCTTACTATGTTTTCATCTTCATTCATACGTAAGTCTTTAAAATCACTCTAGACTAGTTGAAGTTTGGACTGCTTGACCGACTTCGTGCCTTCATAAGTGGTCTCTAAAATTTCCCAAGCTTCTTTAGCAGTGTCACAACCTGTAATCAAGTTAAATTGACTTTCATGTATTAAAGAAAATATAATATCTAAGGCTTTAGCATTGAAGCTTGCTGTAATAGTCTCTGTAGCATCCCATTAAACTTCTAGTTTTAACACCTTTGGATCTCCTTCTTTTTCCCCGTCTTTGGTAGGATGAATCCATCCGGATAGAACTGTTTTCCATACACCTTGGGCCCTCAGATGTGTTCTGGTGCGAGCGTTCCAGTACGCATAGTTTTCTCCGGTTAGTTCTGGAGGAGGTCGATGCTTATCCATCCTGGAGTACTTAATTGATAAGACTCCGAGATACCCTTATTTTAGGCACATTTTAGGGTGTTTTATCGCGTCAATAGCATCCTTATTTGGTAAATTATGTGCGTAAATGCTTGAAAATCACTAACTGATGCACAGAAGGTACTTATAGCTTAAAAGAAGTAAAATAGGAGCCCCGGGAGCAAATAGGACCAAAAGATGAGTTTAAAGAGCAAACCAGGCAAAAGCGGAGCCCCGGAGGACCAATCTGGAAGGCCACACGCGTGTGAGCAAGCGTGGAAACTTTCCAGAAGCTCCCCAACGCACGCTCACACGCGTGTGAGAGGCGTGGAGGCGTGATGCGCGAATTTCAACTAGGGTTGTCATTTCGGAGACTATTTAAACCCCTTTGATGAATTTCCAGAGGAGGATTCCAGAATTTTAGTTTTTCCCTTTTCTTAGTTTTTCCTTTGGAGAACTTTCTCCATTTTTTCTTGTTTTTAGATTAGATCAATCTCCATTGTAGAAGACAACAAGCTTAGATTGAAGATTTTCTTCTCTCTAGGTGATCTCTATTTCATTTCTATAATTTTAGTAATCCTATTCTTGGATTAAATTAGCTTTTGCTTGCATTTCATATCATGAGTAGCTAATTTAGTCTAGGGATTTGGATTGTGTGATTGAATATTGCTTTTGTGATGATCTTATTTCTATATCTTGGATCTATGANTATAAGAAAATTTCAGCTAGCGCAGTCTGAAAGATTGAGACGGTAAAGATAGTTCCCGAACTCTTTTTCACTTGAAATTTTTATGGTAGAACCCTAACTCATAGTACTTGATGTTCATAAAAAGTTTTGGTCATTTTGGTTCACGAATAAACACAGAAAATTCCATTTTTGCCCTTGGCGGTGTGCTGTCCGGATTTTTCTTCTCTCTGGACCAGTTTTGGAAAATAATTTGGAAACCATACTTATACTACTCCAAAAATTATGAAATTTTATATGCAGCTTCTACACTTATAGAACTACATGTATAAAAAATATTGGATCAAAATACTTTACCGATTTTTCCCAGAAATTCTTGGAAGTTACAGCCAGAAATCTGTCTTAGTTTCTTGTCAATATTTTCACAAGTATAAGCCTATATGGGCATAAATATGATATGTACATGCATATTCAACCATAATCATGTATAGAAACATATTCATAAAACCCCTAATCTCATCATTCACTATCAATTATCTAGTTTCAAATAACCTCAACCAAATAAAGGGATTCCTTACCTTGAATAGGCTTACTAACACTTTAGGAAGCAATTTTAGATCCTTTCTCCAATTTTCACCTTAAAACCCTAGGTCCAAAACAACACCAAAACATCACATATCAAGAAATTAAACATAGATTCATAACCTAGAGGTGATTACAAAGCTTTTTACCGAATAAAAACGAAGATTTACCGAATGTTTGAAGACCTTGGGTGAAGAAATGGCTATGGTGGTTGAGCTTGGATGAGGAAGATGAAGAAATATTTTCTCCCCTTTTTCCCTTGTAATGTTTAGGCCAAATGGCCAAGAAATGGGAATAAAATCCTTTATAAAGCAAGATAAAATATTTGGGATCACAATTGGGTGACAAGTGTCAAATCCTTATTGGTAGCTTTAAGAAAATATCTCAATTTGGACAGTTTGGGGTCAAAACAGATGAATTTTCGGTAGAAAATAATCTAAATCCCATAATTTCTGAAACCAAAAGTTTATTCCAGTCTAATCCTCAAAATTGGGCTAAGTTCAGTACACTGCGGAAATTTTGCGGTGTACGATCAGAAATAAATTTCGACCCTTATAGCTCATCCAATTTCAACTTAACTAAGCAGGGAGTTCATACTTAGTCATAATATGCCTAATCATCCATTTCCAAAGAAATCCGAGCTGAAAATTCGTCCCCCAAAAATTTTACGGTTCGTGACCGGCACGAACAACCGCTGTAACCCCTCGTATTTTCCGATAAGTTTGAGGGTCGGAAAATATATCTTTAGGCTATGACATTCATAAGATGATCTCCCGATGTGTCAAGGGAATTTTTATACGGAGGTATAGTGGTTATTAAGTTGCGATCGTTCGTGCCGGTCACGAACCGTAAAATTTTAGGAACTAGTATTCGGACCCGATTATCCTAGGAAATGGATTATTAGACACCATATTATTATTCTTGAATATCCCAGTCAATTAAATCAGCCCATAGCGGTAAAAAAATTTATTTTGATCGTACATCGTTAAAATTCCGCGATGTACCGAACCTAGCCCAATTTCAAGTTTCAGTCTGGGATAAATTTTTGGTTTCAAAATTATTCCTATATAAATTATTTTCTACCGAAACTTTATCTGTTTGGACCCCAACTGATAAGTTTAAAAATACTCCATTATTTTATCCTATTTTATTTCTTCCATACAAACATTCCCCTCAAAATTAATACTTGTCCCAAACATGTTTGTTCTCCTTGCTTCTTCTCCACCCCTTGGCTGAAATTTTCAGAGAAAAAAGAGGGAGAGGAGAACTTCATCTTCAACCTTGAGCAACAACTTCCATAGCCAAGCTTCTACCCAAAGTTGATCATCCTTCGGTAAAATTCTAATTTATTCGGTTAAAAAGTCTTGATTTCTTCCCTAGAACTTGATTGTAGGTAAAGATTTCTTAAATATGTTGTTATGGTGGTGTATTCTACCTAGGGTTTTTCGGTGGAAATTGGGGATAAAGGTTCAAGACTACTTTTACGGTGATATTACACACTTGTGAGGTAAGGAATTCCCTTAAGTTGGAATTAGTCGCTTGAAGTTGGATAATTGATTTTGGTTGAAATATGGTGTTTTTGGAGCTTTGGGAATATTTTTGTATACATGTTCATAGCTTGAATATGCTTGTATATGTTGTATTTATGTCCATATTAACTTATACTTGTGGAAATAGAGAAAGGAAAATCAGGGTAGATTCTGGCAGTAACTTCCGTGAATTTTTGGGAAAAATCGGTAAGGTATTTTGATCCAATATTTTTTATACATGTAGTTCTGTAAGTGTAGAAGCTGCATATAAAATTTCATAATTTTTGGAGTAGTATAAGTGTGGTTTCAAAATTATTTTCCAAAACTGGTCCAGAGAGAAGAAAAATCCGGACAGCACACTGCCAAGGGCAAAAATGGAATTTTCTGTGTAAATTCGTGAACCTAGGTGACCAAAACTTTTTATGAACATTAAGTACTATAAGTTAGGGTTCTACCACAAAAATTTCATAATTTTTGGAGTAGTATAAGTGTGGTTTCAAAATTATTTTCTAAAACTGGTCCAGAGAGAAGAAAAATCCGGACAGCACACTGCCAAGGGCAAAAATGGAATTTTCTGTGTTAATTCGTGAACCTAGGTGACCAAAACTTTTTATGAACATTAAGTAATATGAGTTAGGGTTCTACCATAAAAATTTCAAGTGAAAAAGAGTTCGGGAACTATTGTTACCGGCTCAATCTTTCGGACTGCGCAAAACTGTAATTTCTGGACAGAGGCAGTTAGAAACAATTTATGA
>CP025646.1:6484701-6501778 GCA_003576665.1 Ipomoea trifida
ACCACCACGCCGCGCTGCTGAGGTCGGAAAGGGCGAGGGAGAGAGAGACGGAGGCTGGGGACGCCGCTGACCACGCCGGTCGCCGCCGGGAGCCTCATCGATCGGTTGATGGCTCGCCGATCGTCGCTGTTGCGTGAAGGAGAAACGAGAGAGACGAGAGACGTGAATTGGGGATTTGGGGCTGCTGATTTTGACTTGAATTTTGGCAATGAACAATTAGGAGGTAGCTAATGAACATATATTTATATACCTAGGGTTAGAATTTATTTTGGCTCAAAACAATTGGGCTTATAATTGGGTTCAAGATGAACTATTTAAGCTTAGGAGATTAAATCATTTGGACTAAGGGAGTTTGATATAGTAAACATAACTTGGCAGGTTCGTCTCAGATAGACTTTTGGATCAAGATTTTGATAAATGAATTTATCCCAGAGTTTTTAAAACCATAAATAATTATATAAATATTTTGTATCAAACCATTTGAGATAAAGGGTTTAAAATAAATTACTTATAAGCTCATTCAGCAAAATAATTAGATTTAGTAATATTTTACCAAAATATTTAATAATAAGAAAATAAGCTCTTTTTGAAATAATATAATTAAATTAATAATATTGAGAAAATGCGGGGTGTTACAACACTCTTGAATAGCCAATATCCTAGCAATCCTAATCCATGACCTTAGACTCTCACTATGCAATATTCATGAACACTATCCAATCCCTACCCCTTTTACATATTCCCAAAATCACTTTTACTTTACTACTCTCTTGCACTCAAACCAACCAATGAACTACACTCTTGGCGAGCTGTCGTAGGCTCCCAGATTAAACCTTAAAAACGTAGTAGTGAGAGTAAGGATCGTTCCCACGAGGAGTAACTAGTTTGATTTATGAGTTCAAATTAAAGAGGGGGATTCGGTATGAAATTAACATGCAAAATAAGTAAATGAATAAATAAATAAATAAGAACAGAAAAGATGATAATCAAGCCAAAGTTTACGAAAGAAATCAATTGAACTTTTAATACTTGGTCTAAGAAAACATTCACCACTGGATTTTAGTAACTGATCATAGATTCACGATTAATTCATAACAATTGAACATTCGTTGTGGGATTAATTCCCGATTTTCCTTAGTCATAGGTAATCAAACACAAGCGGTATCAACTACCCCTAACTATCAAATAACACAAGACAAGCACTTATATTTAATTTGATAGCAGCATTAAAATAAGAAAATCAACGAAACTGAATAACATAAACACATGCGGTTATGTTTAATTTAGATTAATATTCTTCCTATGATTAAATTAACACTAAGCCGTGATAAAATTAATCATAGTTGCTACACAGATTAGAAAACCAATTGAACGAATTGTTAACTAATCTAGCAATAAACTATTCAAGAAATTAAACTAGTAGGCCTCCTAGCAATTAACTGGAACAGTCATATAAAATAAAACAAATGAAAGCACAGGAGAATATCAATTACTCAAATGTATATGAATTCAACATTAAGAACAAATTCAATCTCACAGTACAGAATGATCCAGGGTTCATGTAATCTTTTGACCAAGTTTAGAGAATTAGCCTCGCAAGGCCATGAACCAGAGAATTTTAACAGAAAAATAAAAACTTGTAAACTGGAGAAAACTATAAAATTATGCACAGCTAGTCTGATCTCTCAACAACAAGAACTCACTACTATTTATACACCATTAATCCCAACAAAAACTCTTAAATTGAGGAAAATAATTAATCAAAAAATTAATTTGAACCTCTCAAAATTAGACCCAAATGGTGAAATTATTCCTTGCCGTTCATTCCTTGCTGACTGACGCAGTCTCCTCCAAGCTTTAGCCGTAGAAATCTTTGCTGCTGTTTTGACGAAGCATTTGCCGAAGAAATCTTCCGCTGCGGTTTCGTACGTACGTAGCTGCGCAAGAAGCCAAATTAAAACATTTGAATTTCCCCTTTTTTTTGTTTATTTAGTAAGATCATTAGGTTATTATATACCTTGGACTAATTTTATTAAACAAATAGGGAATGGGCCATGATGTTCTTTGGACTCAAATTACAAATAATATCAAATAAAATCAAGAAATTGGGCTAAAGGCTGGTTGGACTCAAAACTTAAATTATTAACTAGATAAAATATTTATTTAACTAATTAATTACTAAAATTTAAAAATAAATAATTATTATATAATAATAAATAATTAATGCAAAAATATTATAAAGATGTACATAAAATAAAGATATAAAATATGTCTATCAAATTCCCCCACACTAAAACGTTTGCTTGTCCCCAAGCAAAAATATTATTTGCTAAATAAATTAAAATGAAATTCCCAAAACGCATAACACATCATGAACAATAATCTGAAGCACCCTGCAATTAATAAGTTAGCAACCGAGTTAAAAATATGGAGAGAACTAAATAAGTAAGCCCTCACAGGAATATCACTCATCGCGCTAAAGTGTTTGATGGGTTTAAATTTCACTCAAGTTCATTCCTATAAAAATGCTCTACCATAGGCTTGCATATCTTCTCAATCACCACTACAAGAGTCATGCATGACACAAATCATAAGGGCTTTTCATAGCTTGTAATGGGGTTAGGGTTAAGGTAGGGAATATTTAGGAAAGTAGCTCAAAAAGCTTTCAAACTAGAGGAGCAAATAAATACAAATAATTCCACGCACTCAATTTCCAATCAAAAACACCCTCTTATTGATACTTCAACACCACTATCATTCTCAAAAACAAATAATTTTTCCTCAATACTACAAGAACTTTCCCATACTCCATTTATTCAATAGTAACTCAAACTCAAAACTAACTGATGATTCTCTCTCATTTTCTCACAAATTTCAGCAACATTTTTCATTTTCAAACATATATTCTTCATTTGTTCATACATTTTTCAATCTTTCATACTTTTTTTTTATATATATCATGAATTGCCTTCATTCTTTTTATAAAGACAAAAAATAATTGGCAACAAAGATACAACCCACCTCACTCTCAATCTTATTAACAAAAGCAAGTGATCTCCCCCACACTTATTCTTCACAAACCACGTAGATTACATAAGGAATTTAAAATTTGTTCCACTAGTTATTCAGCTGGGTCTAGACATTAATTTTTGGCATAAAAGGCTTGTAATGTGGTTCAAATAAGAAAAGAAAAGGTCAAAAAGCTCAAAGTGGGTTAACAAAGGAAAATAAATCATAGGACAAATCGATTATTTGGCTAGTGAGGCTCAAAATGAAATAATGGCCTTAATCACACTTGAATCATGCATGGTCAAATTAGCTTTAACAGAGAATCAAGGCAAGTTCTAGAGAAACAAAATTATGGAAGAAATCACACAATAAAAATAAAATAAGACCGAAGTGTCAGTCAATTGCTCAAAGTCTCACAGGTTTATTGCTTACTTAATCTAGCCACTACATATCAAACAAGAAATGCTAACAAACTAATCACAACTTGCCAAACTATCTATTCAATCATGTTATGATTTTCAAGAAAGTAAAATATAATATTTAATACTTATTTTGCAAAAAATAGTAGTAAAATATTTCTGATTTTTTTTTGTATAAATAAATCTAAATTCCCTCCCCCACACTTATTATCAACATTGTCCCCAATGTTGGGTAAAAAGCACAGAAAAAGAATTATTAAAAATAAGACAAAGATTAAAAAGGAACTCCCCTTTCAGTTGCTCTTATCATTCAAAATAAATTGGATCTTCAAGAAGTACTTCTGCAACGTTTTCAACTCGAAACTCATCATGGTAAGGTTTAAGCCTATGGCCATTCACCTTGAATATCTTGGAAGTCTGCAAACTTTGAATCTCTATTGCACCATGGGGAAAAATATTAGTAACAATAAATGGACCAATCTAACGAGAACGTAACTTACCCGGGAATAGACGAAGCCGTGACTGGAAGAGTAGGACTTTTTGTCCAATTGAAAATTCTTTTCTCAAAATCATCTTGTCATGGAATGCTTTCGTCTTATCTTTGTAAATTCTTGAATTCTCGTAGGCCTCATTGCGAATTTCCTCCAACTCAGAAAGTTGCAACTTCCGGTGCAGGCCACTTTCATCAATATTCATGTTAAAGTTCTTGACAGCCCAATATGCTTTGTGCTCCAACTCAACTGGAAGGTGACATGCTTTCCCAAACACAAAGCGATAAGGGGACATACCAATAGGTGTTTTGTATGCAGTTCTGTACGCCCACAATGCATCATCTAATCGCAAACTCCAATCCTTCCTGTTTGGGTTGACTGTTTTCTCAAGGATTGACTTGATCTCTCGGTTGGACACCTCTGCTTGCCCATTAGCCTGTGGGTGGTAGGCAGTTGACACTTTATGGGTGACATGGTACTTCCTAAGCAATGCTTCAATAGTGCGATTACAAAAGTGAGTTCCCTGGTCACTTATTATAGCTCTTGGAATCCCAAACCTGGAAAAAATGTTAGACTTGATAAAATCTGCAACAACTTTAGAGTCATCAGTCCTGGTGGCTTTAGCTTCCACCCACTTTGAAACATAATCAACAGCAAGTAAAATATAGACAAAACCAAAAGATACAGGAAATGGACCCATAAAATTAATGCCCCAGACATCAAAGACCTCACAAAATATGATCGGAGTTTGTGGCAATTCATTTCTCCGGGATAAATTACCTGACTTTTGGCAAGCATCACATGACTTACAAAATGAATATGAATCTCTAAATAAAGTCGGCCAATAAAAACCACACTCCAACACTTTCCTTGCTGTTCTCTTGGCACCAAAGTGGCCTCCACAAGCATAAGAGTGACAGAAAGCGAGGATTGAAACAATTTCATCATCAGGTACACATCTTCTTACCACTTGGTCAGCACAATGCTTCCACAGGTACGGTTCATCCCACACATAGTACTTGGAATCACTCTTGATTTTATCTTTCTGGGCTTTAGACAACTCATGAGGAAACTTGTTAGCAACCAAAAAATTGACTATGTTAGCATACCATGGTAAAATCGATGTTGCAGCAAGTAGGTGTTCATCAGGGAATGCTTCTTGCAGTGGTGGTTCAGGTTCGATGTGCACCAAACGACTCAAATAATCTGCCACGAGATTTTCTGCCCCTTTCCTATCCTTGATCTCCATATCAAACTCACTCAAGAGGAGTATCCATCTTATCAACCTTGGTTTGGCTTCCTGCTTTTTCATCAAATAGCGAAGAGCTGCATGATCAGAATAAACTATAACTTTAGTACCCAACAAATAAGACCTAAATTTTTCCAAAGCAAAAACAATGGCTAAAAGTTCTTTTTCTGTAGTAGAATAGTTTTTCTGAGCATCATTTAAAGTTCTAGAAGCATAATAAATAACATGGGATGTTTTCCCGATCTTTTGACCCAACACAGCTCCTACTGCGTAATCACTTGCATCACACATTATCTCGAAAGGATAGTTCCAATTAGGCGGCTGAATGATCGGCGCAGACGTCAACAACTCTTTCAATTTTTCAAATCCTCCTTTACACTCTTCATCAAACTCAAAGGATGTTTCTTTTTGCAACAATTTGCACAAAGGTAGGGCTATCTTCGAGAAGTCTTTGATAAATCTTCGGTAGAAACCTGAATGTCCAAGAAAAGAGCGGACTTCCCGCACATTAGTAGGATAAGGTAGAGATTCAATAATATCAACTTTAGCTTTATCAACCTCAATCCCTCTAGATGAAATAACATGCCCCAAAACATTACCTTGATCAACCATAAAATGACATTTTTCAGAATTTAACACAAGATTACTTTCTATGCATCTTTTCAAAATAAGTGTAATGTTGTGCAAGCAATTATCAAAAGAATCTCCATAAACGGTAAAATCATCCATGAAAACCTCTATTATATGCCCAACATAATCAGAAAATATGCTAACCATACACCTCTGAAAGGTGCCTGGGGCATTACAGAGGCCAAACGGCATGCGTCGATATGCAAAAGTGCCGAAGGGATATGTAAAAGTTGTCTTTTCCTGGTCTTCTGGAGCAATTGCAATCTGAAAATAACCTGAATAACCATCAAGAAAACAAAAATATGAACGACCAACTAACCTTTCTAGCATTTGATCAATAAAAGGTAAAGGGAAGTGGTCTTTTCTTGTTACAGCATTCAACTTCCTATAATCTATACAAACTCGCCATCCATTTTGAATACGAGTGGGAACCAGTTGTGATACCCCGAAATTTTAAACCCAAAAATTTATTTTCAAATTGAGATTATTTCGGATTTATTATTAAACCTAATATTCTTTAAGAATATTTCTTTATAATTATTTACCTTTCAAAACAAAGGTTGTTTCGCGAACTCTAGACCAACATATTTCAACTCAAGTTATTGTTTTAAAAGGGGTCCAGATGTTGTTTGAAATTAACCTATTGTAAAATATTTATCTCAAAGGATTATTTTGTGCAAAAATATTAATATTAATATTTTGGTACCAAGCTTATGAGATAAGATTCATCCATATTTTATTATTGTTATTAGTACTATTATTATTATATTATTATTATATAAGTGTGGATAAGTATTCATATATTATATTATTATTATTATTATTATTAATATTATATATATAGATCATATTTCGTATATATATATATATATATATATATATAGTGATAAGGATGAAGAAAATCTCATTTCTTCATCTTCATCTTCCAATTCGTGAGAGAGAGAGAGAGAGAGAGAGAGAGAGAGAGAGAGAGAGCAAATTTAAAGTCCCGGTCGCAATTTGTTCGGTAAATTTCTATTCTATTCGGTTCAAAAGCTTTGTTTCCTTCCTAGATCATGAATCTAAGTTAAAATTTCTTAAAGTATGTTGTTATGGTGTTGATTTTGATCCTAGGGTTTAAGGTGAAATTTGGGGAAAAGATCCAAAATCCATCTTATGGTGTTAGAATGCTCTCAAAGAGGTAAGGAATTCCCTTAATTAAGTTGGTTTAGTCACTTGAAATTAGATAATTGATTATTTGGTTGAAACATGGTGTTTTGGAGCTTTGGAAATATTTTTGTATACATGTTCATAGCTTGGATATGCTTGTATATGTTGTATTTATGTCCATATAAGCTTATACTTGTGGAAATAGTGAAAGGAAATCAGGACAGATTTCTGGCAGTAACTTCCGAGAATTTCTGGGAAAAATCGGTAAAGTATTTTGATCCAAATTTTTTTATACATGTAGTTATACAAGTGTAGAACCTACATATAAAATTTCATAATTTTTGGAGTAGTATAAGTATGGTTTTCGGAATTTTTCCCAAAACAGGTCCAGAGAGGAAAGATGCTGGACAACACACTGCCAAGGGCAAAAATGGAATTTTCTGTGTTTATTCGTGAACCAAAATGACCAAAACTTTTTATGAACATCAAGTACTATGAGTTGGGGTTCTACCATAAAAATTTCAAGTGAAAAAGAGTTCGGGAACTATTGTTACCGGCTCAATCTTTTGGACTGCGCAAGCTGAGCTACTGTCCAGAATAGGCAGAACGTGTTGGACACGGACCTGGACGCGCGTCCACTGCACGTCCAGTGGAGTCCAGTAGGTTCGGGAGTAAGATCAAATCGTATAAGCTTTGATTATTATTATTGATGTTTAGATGATGGGGTTGTAATGAACCTAAGAGGTTATGAGAATGATTATAGATTCAAGATGAATGAGTATCATGGGTTGTTTAATGAATTTTGTTAATTAATGATGGTGGATTAAGGTAATGATTAAGAGCACTTAAGGATTAATTATGGTGATTATTGAGTAATGATAGGATGCTAAGATTATGATATAGATTGGTGATTTGGTTAACGTTGAAGCCTAGTGATGAGGATAATGTTGGACTAATGAATAAATGTTTATGTTAATTATAGATGGGTGAGTTGTTGAAGGTGAGAAATTGTGGTCTAATTATGAGTTATGGTTTAGTGATTTAAGGTTTGAAATCAAGTATGGATTATGGTTAAGGGTGGTGATTATTGATAATGGTGATTAGGAACTATTATTCTTATTAATAAATAAGGAAAGTTATGAAGGATATGAGCTTATAAGGATTATGATTAAGATTGAATTAGTGATGGAATTAAATGAGGATGATGGAATGATGGATGACGTTATTGAGGATGGTGATGTCATTATGTTGTTGAGCTAAGATGTTGAATTATAATTATGATGGTGATATATATAATGCTATAATTATGGTACATGAGTTATGAATTGGTGATCATGAATTAATGGTTTAGATTAATGGATAATTATGGATTATGGTTAATAGCGGTGTTAATGCTTTCGATGACTTAATAATGATGTTATAAGGTTGTTGACTTGTTGTCGATGATGGATTACAGGGTTAGTAGTTACTAATGACAGTAATTAATGCTTAAGAGTGATTAAGGTCAATTGTTGGATTATGGTGACTAAGTATCGATTATGGATGTGTGATTTCCTTAAGTTATAATGGTGTTGATGATAGTGGAAGTTGTTGATGACGATAGTGACAAGGACAACTATCCATTATTAGTTAATGGTGGAACCATGATTATGGATCACCGATGGTGATTGGACTGTAAGATGAACTGAAGTCGTGGTAAGGAATAAGTATTGGGAATGGCAGATGTAGTGTTAGTAGAGAATATATAAGTGTCCGATGAGTGACCAGCTTGCGTTCAGCTATGTTTTCTTCCAAATTTTGTTCGTACTTGAACTACGTTTGAAGAGCCTCTGGGCAAGTGAAAATGTTTATGAAAACTTACGTTGAAGAACGTATGCTATTCTGGTACATCGGTTGTCAAAACCTTACTTTTGAGGGAAAATACCACTTTTAGTGAGTGAGTACTTTACGTGGAAATGACGAGAAAATGATATTAAAATGAATAAAACCTTAGTTTCAAGAAGTTACGAGGGCCTTTTTGTCTTTTTACCTCGGGCTATAATTACCGAAGGTTGTCATTGAAATATGTACGATTGTATTCGTACTTTGGCGAAGTCTATTCGCCGAGTCTCTACGTCACTCATGTATGGCTAGACTGTGGGGGTGTGCACACTTAAGCGTATTGACTCAGTCGTCTCCGGGTTGGTGTCATTTTAATGGACCTAGGCGGGGCCACACTAGGGGCCATTCTAATGAACCATCGTCCAAGGAACCGAGAAAAGAACTTGGGTAATGACCGCAAGCCCCTGTTCCAGGTTCAATCGGTCAACGACAAGGAATATTCAACATTTCCTATAAGGCCTCATACTTTGAAATGAAACTAAGTCGAGTTTTCTACAAGTAAAAGTTGCACCAATGACTGTGATGAGATGTATGATACTAGTTCCAAGAAACTAGACGATTGATGTCTCAGAAATGAGATATTGTGAAGATGTCAAGTATGGTTGTGAAAATTCACTTGATGTTGAGACGTGAAAATGATTTTGAGCGGCAGTTATGCCATTATTCTTATTTGAGAACATCTTTACATGATTTAACGTATATTCGCTACTATACTATCTACGAATCATTTGGTTGCAGGGGGATTTTCAAATCATGGGAAAACTTTATAAAGCTTTCAAATTATTATATTTTCAAACCTTTGTCTACTTTTAAGTGACAATGGATTTCCTTACTTAGCCGTCGCGCTAACTACACTTCAATGTGTTTTCTGTTAACAGATGTTGTATAGGGTTGGTTTTTGTAGCCCGATGAGCTCTGAATAGGATGGAGGTGCAGGTTGAGGTTTACTCTATCCTAGAATAGATACCTTGGAAGGGTTATTTCCATATGTATTAAGTTTGATGTTGATGTTGTATATTGATGTTGTAAGTTTAGCCTGTGCACTTAGAGTGCAGTTTGTCAAAGAGGTGATGGAATTCACTCTAGGTGTGGCGGTAGCACCCAGTTTTCTGTTGGTTAAAAGCTTCCGCTGATGTATTATTACGGATTTGTAATAAATATGAGATGTGAAAACTGGGGTGTTACACCAGTTCATCATTTTGGTTTTTCACAACTGTAATTCCTGTTTTCTTAGGAACCACTTGGGTTGGGCTAATCCATTTGCTGTCTGAAATTGGATAGATTATCCCAACTCCAAGGAGTTTAAGGACATCTTCCTTCACTACTTCCATCATGAGTGGATTTAGCCTTCTTTGTGGTTGACGGGATGGTTCTGCTCCTTCCTCTAATAGAATTCGGTGCATGCAAGTGGATGGGCTTATTCCTTTGATATCTGCAATTGTCCACCCAATGGCAGTTTTGTGTTCTTTCAACACATGGACAAACTTTTCCTCTTCTGCTGTAGAAAGTTTAGTTGAAATTATGACTGGCAATGTTTTATTTTCTCCCAAGAAAGCATATTTAAGGTGTTCGGGGAGAGGTTTCAACTCAGGGATAGGTGCCTGTACAACAGAGGGTAACAATTTTTTGCTAGAAACAGGTAAAGCCATATAAGAAACATTATTATGTTGGTTCAATTTAGGACAATAATTCAATGATGCAATAGCCTCTTGTAAATTGGCACTCAAAGCAAACTCATTATTCCCATTTTCAAGGTGTTCACTAATAACAACTTTCAATTCATCATTACCATCAAATTCAAAAACTTCTTCAACTAATGAATCAAGAATATCAACAGAATAAGCAGAGTTGTAATCACTAGGGCATTTCATAGCATCATAAATATTGAATGTAACAATATTACCATCAAACTCCATAGTAAGTGTACCACTGTGAATATCAATTTTGGTTTTTGCAGTTTTTAAAAATGGTCTCCCTAGTAGAATAGGTACAGAATGATCATTATTTTCCATATCAAGCACATAGAAATCAGTAGGGAATATCAAATTATTAACTTGCAACAATACATCTTCAATAACACCCCTAGGATATGCATTAGATCTATCAGCCAATTGGATAACCACACTAGTTTTATTCAAAGGTCCAAGTTTTAAAGAATCATATACAGAATATGGCATAACATTAATAGATGCTCCTAAGTCTAGCATGGCTTTCTCAAGTCTAGTATCACCTATCATACAAGGAATAGTAAACATACCTGGCTCCTTGCATTTTTCAGGAAGCTTGCTTTGAATCACAGCTGACACATTCTTTCCCATTATCACCTTCTCACCTCTTTTTGATTTTTGCTTCCTTTTTGTTGTACACAACTCCTTTAAGAATTTAGCATAAATCACAGGGACCAGTCCAATCACAGTAATGAAACCAATCATAGGGACCGAAGTCCAATCACAGGGCTAAGTCCATCACGGGGTAATCAACGCCAATCACAGGGACCGAAGTCCAATAGTCAGTAGTAGCACAGTCAGTCCACCCATCAACCTCCAAAAGATACTCAAAGATCCACCACTCCATACTCATACTCGACTCAGCCCAATAACCATCACTCAGAGTGCTCATCTCAGATATGAACACGAACCAACTCCCAGATAATATAATCGAGGATTCAACCAACCAAATAATAGACTCATATAATGGACTAAGAAATATGAATAAAATACTCCAGAATCAGGGTAACATATCCAATAGAATACTCCAATAAACTTCAGAATAAAGGAGGAAACAAACAACGGATCACTCACCTCCACCAACCACTACCACCTTACTCTTACAGAAGACCCCAGCGGTTACATTATCCCGCTAGAGCGCCCCGCAAGAGCAATTCCCACACACCGAATCAGACTCAACTCAGAATACAAAGAAATGTTCCAGAATACACAAATCAGATCACAATACCAACATTTCATCTAGCAGAGGCCGAATAATATGGAAATCCAAACCAACAAATGATCATATACATCAATAGACAAAGGATCAAGACACAAGTCCATGAATCCAACAAACACAATCAACAATAGGCTAATAATCAAGGAATTTCAGGATTTCCAATCACCAAATAATATCATATAGAATGAGAGTGTAAAAAAAATAGATTTTGATGGACATAGTGGTTACCTTTGAAGCGTAATTAATCCAAAAGCATATAGTCCAAAGCAACACCAACCCTAAGCTCAGTTCATAGTCGTGAACCTGAAGAATTAATATAATCTAAGACCATTACTATGACTATTAAGAACGATATTGATATTCCTAATCGGTCCATTATAATTATTACCTATAATCCATGCTCAAGGCTAATGTAACACGATCATATGAATCATACTAAACTAATTACTAACTAATATCAAAACAAGGATATGACCAATAGTACTAATCTAAACCTAAACTATAATATTATAACTAATGCTTAAAACTTATAAGCTTAATATTAATAGACTAAAATGTTACCTTAAACCTGCTGCTTGCCCCTGGAGTTGAACCCACGCCTACCAGCTCAACGTACAAAAGCCATACCACTATACCATGCTGCTTCTTAGTGCTATGTTACGCCAACAATCACATAAACCGGTCACACAGGCTCCGGCCACCATCGACGGACAAGTGAGACAGAGGGATGATACGCGCCGATGTTGCTGCCGCTGCCTTCACATTGGAATGTCGCCGGAAGCTCCAGCCACGCCGCGGCCTGTCGCCGCTGCCGTTGTGTTGCGCCGGGGAAGAGACACGCCACCATTGCTCGCTGAACGGGGGAGGATGACGGGCAAGCCCGTGCCGCCGCTGCGCTCCGCCACTGCCTAACGGAAGGGAGAGTGCCGCCGAGCCGCTCCGCCACCTTGCACCGCCTTGTTCTGCTCTGCCGCTGCCGTCGTTTGCTGTTGCTGGCGTTTGGCGAGGAGACTTCGTCGGACGTCGCCCTTGCCGAGAGGAGAGCCCAACCGCCGGAGAAACGGAAAAGACGTCACCTTGCTGCTAGTTCCGCCCGTTCGCTGTTGCCGACGAACAGAGGTCCAAGGATGCTGCTCCGCTTGCGCCATTCGACGCTGGGAACAAAGGTGTGACGCCGCTGTCTCATCGCAAGAAGGGAGAACGCCATCGACGTTGCTCTGTCGCCGATCACCTTCATCGACACCTATTGCCGTGAAGCCGCAGCCGGAACTCCAAGGTCTTCGCTTGATGCTGGCCGGTGACTAACGAGCTCCTCACTGCTTCTGCGTCATTGAGCTCCATCACCAAACTCCATCATTATGGTTGCTGTTGGAGACGAGAACTAACGCCGACGCTCACCATTGCTGGGGTTGTGGCCGGCGGACGACCGAGAGAGACGGAGAGATACGAGAGAGAGGCAGAGAAGGGAGACGAAAGAGAGACACGAGAGGGGTGAAAGGTTTGGCTGCTGCTAGAGTCCATCATCCTCAAAGTAGATAGTCTATTTAGGGTAGGATTTCCTAAAATGGATTAGGCTAGGCTAAAAATAGTAGTTGGGTCAAGACTCAATTATCTTTGGGCTCAAGGATAATTTACAGATACCATAAACATATAATAAGAATTATGATTCATGGGCTTAGAGTAATATTATAAACCATTTTTATAATCTATTTTAAAATAATTCTTTGGGTCCATAGCCCATAATAAAAACCATATACTATTATATATATATATATATATATATATATATATATATATATAAATAGGTGTTTTGGGCTAAGAACATTTTAATATAATATAATAATAAATATAGGTAGTCCAAAGAAAATACATTATTCCAAGCCCGATAATAAGATGATTATATTTAAGAAATCGTTTCCATAATCGTTTAGTAAGAAAATAACCCCTTTATATTTAATAGAGTAGTAGGAAATTTCGGGGTGTTACACTCTACCCCCCCTTAAAAGGAGCTTCGTCCCCGAAGCTCAGAAAATCGTTTTGGGGACAGAGAGTTAAAAAAAACTAGTACAATAGTACATATAGAGAAAATATTATATATCACATATGTCCTGGTTTTGAAAATTTGACCCAACGGAAGAAGGAAATGAAAGGTTTAAGGTATAACGTTCAAGAACGATCACCGATTATGAACAGAAACGAGTGTTATCAAGGTTACGACTTAGGGAAATACGGTTGTCACCTTGCACAAGATATTTTCAAGAAGCACACAAGGTCAACGTTCGAGAGGATGGGAATGATTTTGCAATAGAAAGGAATGTCAAGTTCTTTAAGGAAAAGAGAAGAACCCGGCTTCGAAAGAATATAAGAATAACTAGGTTCAAAGAGGCCAAAAGAATTTCTCAATTTAAGGGAGTGTCAAGTTCTTTCAACACAAGAGAAGGAACGAAAAGAACTTGGCTTCGAGAACAAGTAATGGCGAGATTGAAAACTCAGGAGGAGTTTTCCAACGATAGGGTATTTACCTTACTCCGAGAGGTGAAAGAAATTAAGTTTCAAGAGGAGTTGGGAATGAGGTCTAGAGAGATAGAAAGGATTCTTTAACGATAGGGTATGCACTTTCTTGAAGGAAAGAGAAATTCAGTTTCAAACGAAAGTGAGAAAGAGATTTAGAATGGATAGAAAGGGGATGCCTAAACGAAAGAGTATGCAGTTTCCAAGGGAATGAGAGAAATTCGGTTTCAAGGATGATAGCAATGAGGTCTAGAATCAATAGGAGGGATGTTTCAGCAAAAGGCATTTGGAGTATCAAGGAACAACGAGGAATTTAGTTTCCAAGAATATATAGGGATACTGATTAGAACAAAGAGAAGGGATTTCGCTATGGAGGGATAATTGGGATTTTAGGGAACAAGGAAGAAGTCTGTTTTTAAGAAGGATAAGGAGTCTCTCAACTCTAAGCGATTTCCACCGCTCGACGATTTGACCACGACACTTTGGCCGGTTGACGTGCTTTAACCTTGCTCCTAACGAAACGCGAGTACAGAATTCAGATAATTCTACTTAGGAATATCCGAGGATTAAGCTAGCCTTTAGGTTCACTTCGGTTGGTCTTGCTCTTTTGACGATTCGGTCTTCTGCTAGTTGCTTAGCTATTCCTTATTCTTTCCTGCCACCGAGGTCACCTCTTCAAGTTCTTGCACAAGGAGTTACTCCCAAGGTGCACCGAAAAGGTTACCCGAGGTCCACTTCACGGAGTCATACATCACTTGCTTATGGCGTTTC
Source organism: Ipomoea trifida (assembly GCA_003576665.1). Taxonomy (NCBI): domain Eukaryota; kingdom Viridiplantae; phylum Streptophyta; class Magnoliopsida; order Solanales; family Convolvulaceae; genus Ipomoea; species Ipomoea trifida. Next base: position 6,499,758 of record CP025646.1, read on the forward strand.
TTCTTATCTTCGGGGATCTTAAACGTCCAAGTTTTCCTTCTATTTGACTCGATCTTCTTTGTTTTGAAGGTTGCAACTTCCAGCTCGCTCCTTCGTAGTCGCTTCAGGGGTAGGTAGGACTATCTTGCGAATCACGACCCCGAGTTATAATTCTTTAGGCTTCATTGTTACTAAGCTTAGCTTGCACAAGATTCTTCATCATCGGTCCAGAAGTTTCGACTCGGCGTGCTTTAACTCTTCTTGGCGCGTCGGTATTTGCTCGTGTCGTTCCCCCATAATCGGGGGTCTTCGAGTCTTCAGTCTTCGGACTCCTTTTGCTTTCTTTGTCTTGTGTCGAACTTCAGCTGTACAGAACGTGTTCTTCAAGTCTTGAGGTTGGAGAAGACTTTGTAGACGAGGCTACACGCGCGAGGATGCCGATTCCCGGGGAACGTAGATTGCTGCCGTTGACTCCAAACCGCGAGTGGGTTAGTCTTCTTTGACGAGCCGCCAACCTTCTAATTGCTTAGACCCACACGGTGCTATCCCTCGTTTCGCATCAACTAACTACTCGTTCCTAATCTAAAGCAGGCTCCTAGGCAATTCTAAAACGAGGCGACTTAACTAAAAGCGATTAAGACTTACCGGGAAGACGACCCGCAACCTGCAAACAACAAGGTTAACAAAACACAACCATATAAACAAGCAAGGCGTGTCCTCACCGCGATTCCTAGAATTCACACATCCTAGGATTCTCAAAACATCTTAATTGCTACCGATCAAGTCCTAGAGTCTCAAGAGTTCAACCCTAGGATCTCTACTTAGACCTCAACACAGGCTCTGATACCAACTGTGACACCCCAACCTTACACAAGCTGAGATAGATAAAAACTCAACACAACAGCTGCCTATCTCAATCAACAACAGAACATAGCGGAAGCGAATTTAAAACCTAAGGGGCGTCATGCCACATCTAGGTAAGATAACACAGCCTAGATGCACAGGCTAACCATAAAAGCTGAACTGTATAAACGATAATCCTTAAATCAAGTCTCAAAACATCCAAACACTAGTCAAGAGATTAAGAAATCTCAAACGGCACACAGGCCCGAAACCAGAGTCTAAACAACATAAACTAAGTCTAAGCATCCTCATACGGTAGGCTCTAACGCGCTCGCGCTCAGACTTACTCCATACCTGGAAAACACGCAAAGAACCATTAGCAAAAGACTGCTAAGCAACCACCATTCACACCCGCAAGGAAGTATAGATATACATAAGCTTGTAAATAGGTTTACACACCCGTATAGAATATAAACACCAACAAACTGTTCAATAGTTCAAAACAGATACTCAACAACAATAAGCTGAACGAATCATAAACCAAGACTAATCCAAACAAAGCCAATATCAAATAACGAGAGTACAAGACAACGAATCAACAAACGAGATACCAACTGAACAACAACCATAAAGAATCAACCAACCATAACCAAGAATCATAAGATATCAATCGAATAACCACAAGGAACTCACGAATACAGAACCAAGACAGAATTCCCAATTCCAATCTCCAACCCTCATACCAACCATCATACCAAAACCCAACCACACTCAGAAGTCAGAATCCAGAAATCCGGTACGCAGGGGTGATGAGCCCAATCACAGGGACCGAAGTCCAATCACAGGGACCGTAGTCCAATCACAGGGACCGAAGTCCAATCACAGGGACCGAAGTCCAATCACAGGGGTAATGAACCCAATCACAGGGACCGAAGTCCAATCACAGGGACCTAAGTCCAATCACAGGGGTAATCAACCCAATCACAGGGACCGAAGTCCAATAGTCAGTAGTAGCACAGTCAGTCCACTCATCAACCTCCAAAAGATACTCAAAGATCCACCACTCCATATTCATACTCGACTCAGCCCAATAACCATCACTCAGAGTGCTCATCTCAGATATGAACACGAACCAACTCCCAGATAATATAATCGAGGATTCAACCAACCAAATAATAGACTCATATAATGGACTAAGA
>CP025646.1:6505587-6561615 GCA_003576665.1 Ipomoea trifida
CCTATTGTGATCAATCTTTTTAGCACGCAACTTTCCTTCATGGTCAATAAGCATATTACCAAAATCTTCATATTTAGGCTTTTGCTTACAACTGCTTAAATGACGGCTTAAAATTGATGTTCCATACTGGTGTGACCCAATAGTGTATTCTCTATTACAATATTTGCATCTAGCCATTTCTTTATTACTACTTGCAGTTTTTGCAATTCTTATAAAATGATTCCAAACCTCTGAAGTGAGACGTCTTTTTTTAACTTGGGTTTCAAGTTGTGAAGGTTGCATTATTTGATCATCATTGTCATTTGTTAAATCAACGGGAGAACTTTGTCCTTGAGAAGGATCCATTACGTACCAAGTAGTCAAGTACCAACGTAACCCACCTAAAATTAATATGACAATTAACATATTCAATTCATCATTATAACATATTAAAATTAACAGTGACACACTGATTCACTGGACACATTAAAATTTAGTACTTAACTAAACTACACAAACTTAATGACTTAACAAAGTAATACAATGATTACAATTTACAAGCTATGAAGCTAAACAGTACTAAACAATAAACACATTTACACAACACTTAATTAACAAATTTATACAACACTAATAATAACAAAGTGCTAAATGCTAAATAACATGGTAAATTGCTAAACAGTAAACACATTTACACAAGCTTAACTATCCTACTGTGAAAAACATTAAACAATTTGGTAACATGGTAAAATGCTAAATGCTAAATAACATGGTAAATTGATTTATGGCTAAATGCTAATTGCTAAATAACATGGTAACATGGTAAATTTTTAAATGCCTAACTATGCAAGCTTAACTATCCTAGTCCTATTGTGAAAAATAAAAACTACACATTAATGGATTTATGGATGGCATACATGTGGATGCTGGAGAGGAGGATGGAGGCAGCACAGAGCCGACCGCCGGCAGCAGCGGCTGGAGTCGTGGACTGACTGTAGCGGCTGGAGACGCGGGCTGACGGACGGCTGGAGACGCAAGCTGACGGCAACGGCTGAAGATGCGGGCAGCCGGCAAGATGGCAGCGGCTGGACGGTGGAGAAGTTTGGTCGCTACTCGCTACTCCTGGTCTCCTCTCGCTGGTCGATCGCTAATTAGGGATTTAGGGGTTTAGGCTACCAGCTACGACAACGACGCTACGTGGGCTAACTCTCAACTCCAACGACTACAAGGCGGGTGCGGGCTAGCCCGCTAGCCTCGACCCATTTTGACAGCCCTAATTGTAATCACTGAGCATAATGCCTAGCTTCAGTTTCAGGAATCAGAGAACATAGATTTGAAGAATTTTACTAATTATTGAACTAACTAATACAATCGATTTACTCACACTGAGATCTATTTTAAAAAATGGAATTCACCAGAGATTCAGTGTCGGCGCATGCATATTCTTCTCTAACCACACAACTTTATGCCGAAATCAAGAGTTAACTTATGTATCCTGTTTGTATCGCCTTCCACTTCCACTCCACCGCCGCCTGCTGTTTTTTGCCGTCTTAAGTGTTGTATTTATATATTTATAAACATATTACGTAAAGTTTTCAAACATAAAAAAAAAAAAACATACGACGTCGGTTCATCGACGAACCGACGTCGTATGTAATTATAATTTTAAAAAAAAAAAATAGAACATATGACGTCGGTTCTTCGATGAACCGACGTCGTATGTCATTCTAATTTTTTGTTAAAATAGAACATACAACGTCGGTTCGTCGATGAACCGATGTCGTATGTCATTCTAATTTTTTTAATAGAACATACAACGTCGGTTCTTTGATGAACCGGCATCGTATGTAATTCTAATTTATTTTTTTTAAAAACTAGAACATACAACGTCAGTTCTTCGAAGAACCGATGTCGTATGTCATATAAAATTATTTTTTAAAAAAATTCCAGCATACGACGTCGGTTAGTAAATAACCGACGTTGATTGGGTGACGTAGTATCCCTTTTTTGTAGTAGTGAGCATACAAGTCAGTCCATTCAAGAGAAGCAACAACTCTATCTAGATGTTCTTCAACCCATGCATTTGTGCCTCGACCATGTTCTCATGTGAACCGGTTTCCCAACATACCCAAGTCAAGCAAACTACATGTGAAGTAGGTTGAGCATGCTGCCCTCGCTTCTTCGATTGACAAGTAATGTCGTTAAAGTCACCAAGGACGACCCATGGGAAATTAGAATCTTCGTTAAGCTTTCGCAGGAGATCCCAAGACAATTGTTTCCTTTTCCTTTTGGGATACTGTGACACCCCAACCTCACACAGGCTGAGATAGATAAAACTTAACACAACAGCTGCCTATCTCAACCAACAATAACAACATAGCGGAAGCGAATTTAAAACCTAAGGGCGTCATGCCACATCTAGGAATAAACACAGCCTAGATGCACAGGCTAAACATAAGAACGAACTAAGCTGTCATATATATAAACGAAATAAAATCCTCAAGTCATAATCCATAATCATCAAAAGTACCCAAATCACTAATCACGAGTATATAATATCTCAACGGCACACAGGCCCAAAAACCCAAAGTCTAACATCATAAACTAGTCTAAGCGTCCTCATAGATAAGCTCTATCGCGCTCGCGCTCAGACTACTCCATACCTGGAAAACACGCAAAGAACCATTAGCAAAAGAATGCTAAGCAACCACCATTCACACTCGCAAGGAGATATAGATATACATAAGCTTGTAAATAGGTTTACACACCCATATAGAATATAAAACACCAACAAACTGTTCAACAGTTCAAACCGATACTCAACAACAATAAGCTGAACGAATCAATAACCAAGACTCAGTCAAACAAAGCCAATATCCAACAACGAAAGCATAATACAATGATGAACCATAACCGAGATACCAACTGAATAACCATCCAAAAAGAACCAATCAACCTCAATGAAAACAACAAGGTATCAATCGAATAACACAAAGGACTCACAACAACCACCCAAGAAAGAATCCCAACTCCAACCTCCAAACCCTCAAACCAACCACCAAACCAAGTCAATCACATGGTCAGAAGTCAGAATCCAGAAATTTGGTACGCAGGGGTAAAAACCCAATCACAGGGATCGTAGTCCAATCATAGGGACCGAAGTCCAATCACAGGGGTAATGAACCCAATCACAGGGGCAAAAGCCCAATCACAGGGGTAATCAACCCAATCACAGGGACCGGAGTCCAATCACAGGGGTAATGAACCCAAATATAGTCAATATAGTCAATAGTAGCACAATTAGTTCATCCAACAAGTCTCAACGATACCAACAAACCACCATCACATACTCATACTCCAACATCATCCCAAAACAACCAAACAAAGTGTTCATGTCAACTATGAACACAAACAAACTCCCAGGTAGTGAATTCCAAAGAATTAATAGACCAAGAGTACAAAAAGAGAAACTAAAGACATGAATCAATCTCCAAGATATGGTAATAAAATACCCAATAAATGACATGAATAAATACTCCAAAGACATGGTAAAATACCCAACAAAACAATCCAACAATAATCAGAACAAAGGATCAACAACAGACAACAACAACAGAAGACAGTTCACTGGAATCGAATTTCCCAGTGAACTTGCGGAACACGTCAACGGTCCACAGACCTCCGCCGCACCCCTCCGCAAGGAGGAGGCGGTCCTCCTCAACGGAACATCCTCAGCCGTCCCACTCTACCGCCTTGGCCTTGCGGAACTCCCCGGCGGATTACATTGTGCCGCCGAGGACCTCCGCAAGGTCAAACACCAATCCCAGATTCCAGAACACTCCCAGACACGAAATGATCCATTTCCAGAGAGCAAAATCAGACCAAAATACACCAATATTGCATCAAATTAGAGGCCAAAAACATGAAAATCCAAACCATCAATGATCATACAACACTAGGCAAAAGATCAAGATGAAATCCAACAAATAGATCCAACAAAATAGGGCTAAACACAAAGAATTTTCAGGATTTCCAATCACCAAGAACATCATATAGATTAGGAGTGAATAAAATAGATTTTGATGGACATAGTGGTTACCTTTAAGAGCTTTTCCCAATCCAATCAAGCCTCAAGCTAGCCCTCTAAGCCCCACCTCCTTCTTGATTATCTTTTACCCAAAGAACCCCAAAAGAACATTATAAGAATATGCAAAAAGACTAATAAAACCACAAAATGTAAGGTAGATTCTAGGCTAGATGCACTTACCCAATCCTAGACAAGCATAAAAGAGCAATCTTGACTTGAAAACTTGTAGGAGAAATGAAGATAATTTTTGGATGAATTCTTGATGAAAATGGCGTGAGAGGTGATTGTAGGGAGGAGAAGGAGTGAAAACTTTTTAGGGGTTTTTTATCTTCAAAATATATACTAAGAATACATACAATATTTAGGGTGTAAGACATTAATATGAAGTGGGCTTAAGTTGCTTATAATATAATAGATGTAGGAATTAAATATATATATTCAAGACTATTAAGTTGGGCTAATGAATTTACCCCTTACAATTAAATATAATAATTAGGACAAAGAAGCCCATAAGATGTCTTAGAAACAATACATATATATTATATAATATATGATCAAGAAATTGGGCTTGTAGGAATATTTAATTACAAATATTGTAAGGATCCAAATTGAATAAAAATCCCTTACAAGAATAAATTCAATTAATTGGGCTCTTGATTAGAATAATTAAATTAGGCTCAAGGGTTATATATATAAGTATATATATATATTAAATTGAAAGAACTAGCCCAATTGGAATTAATTAAATTGCCCAAGGAATTAATTATTGAACGAAAGGCTTGAACGAATTTACGGGGTGTTACAGATACCTATAAAAACATGTGAGCCTCCAACGAGGTTTACCAAGCATGTTCACTTCCACGTCTATATGATTACTAAAAAAAACTTATTAACGATGCCATCCCTGAATCTCTCTAGAACAAAGCTAGACCACCCTTTAGCCTTACACGATCCACACAAAACAACCCTTCATATCCCATTCTTAGTCTCACTTGTTCCATTTGACACGTAACAGACTTTGTTTCCATAATAATAACGAAATTAGGTTGCTGCTTGCACACCATGCCCAAAAGTTCACGAACTGTCCAGGGGTTACCCAAACCCCCGCAATTCCAACATAAAGTACTCATTGGGATGGGTGGGATTGAACCTCTAGACCCGCCAATTGCACTTTTTTTGAAACTTCAGCCATAACAACATATTTCCCATGTGAACTACCAACCTCTGTACCATCATCGCGGCGTCTCTTGAGATCACCATGCAAACCACTACTTTCCACGATCACCACCAGATCCAAGGGGATCTAAGGGGGTAGGCTTATGACCAGATGTAGAAGGGCCCTTCTGTACTAGAGGGAAGCTTAGGCAAGAGCCACCTTGCACCCACCGGTTGAACTTCACGCTTAACGCCTGCACGAAACCATGAACTATAGAGGAAATTCTCTGGACTGATTCCCTCCTCATAAACCTTCTTACAAAATTTATCCAAATGGCCTAGTAACCCACAATAATAGCAAAAGGTATTGAGATGTTCATACTTGAAGGTAACCCATTATGAAGAGCCATCCTTACGATTCAATTTCATCATCCTCTTCAGTGATGCATTAACATTCAACTTGACTCTATCTGATAGTAACTCCGTCAACCACCACCAAAGATATTGGGATCGACTATCACAAAAGAAGCAACGTAACTCCAAATGCGCTGAAGAAAATCATTTGTCGCGTAGACTGCGGGCAAATCATGCACCTGGATCCAGAAATCAACAGAGTCCAACACTACATCCTCTGGCTTTAACCCAACCATGACCTGCTTACACACAAGCAAGTTATTCTCGAATAACCATGGTCCATCGTAAAAAACCCGTTGCATATCTTTAGAATGCGGAAACTGGAAAAGAAACAAGTTATCTTCAAGAGGAAGAACATACATTCCCATAACTTTATTTAGTTTTTACTTTATAACTAAGAATATGAAATAGAAAACAATTTAGTAACTAATAGGAAACTATAAAGAAAATCCTTGTGTTCAAAGTACTGAGAGTGGCAGTAAATAGTAAATACCTTGGGCTTTGCTTGCAATAATTATTGCGTGTTGTGTCGACAACGGTCCAAAAATATATAAAGTACATTAGTTTAACTCATAAAATATATTATTCTAACACATAAATTACATTATTCTAACTCATAAAATATATTTTCTTATCTCATAAAGTTAATTATTCTAACACATAAAGAATATTATACATTATTCTAACTCATAAAATACATTATCTTAACTCAAAAATTTCATTATTCTAACACATATAAAGTACATTCTAACACATAAAGTACATTATTCTAAGTCATAAAATACATTATCTTATTACTCAATAATGTTCATTATTCTAGCATGCTCGCGAGGCAAAGAATATTTTTAACAACAAAACGACGTCGTTTTGAACCATAGTCTACACATCACACAATAATTTGCCCATTCCTTAATGGTGGTAACACACAATAAAAAATTGGCTTCATTTTTTTTCCCTCTCATCCCTGTTGATGAGTTCCTCTCTCCTGTCCATGTTGACGAGTTTTTCAGATCATTCATGACCTTCTGCTTCATTTATTCCTTCCTTAATACTGTTTCATTGGTTTGGTGATGTTATTCAATGCCCTTTCACCTAGTATCTACCACATTCAATTCGTGTTTAAAGTTTCTGTGTGTTCACCAATTCCAACATACTAATACTTTTCATCGTATTGAACTTCCACCACTTCTGCTCTACCCTACACTCAAACCCCACATCACTTTTGAAAACTATTCTCGGCCTCTGTTTCCCTTGTTCCTTTGTTTGTGATGGCTTCACGCAGCAATGCAACCGAAAGCATGGAGATGGAATGTGCAGCCCTTTCCCTTTATGATCCAGAGGAGACGGAGTTCCACACACATTGACGAAGAAAGCTACGAAGAATCGGAGATCGAGACCCCTTTTGTTCTAGTTGGAAAACTCTTAACTGACAAACCCATAAAGTTCAACTTCTTGAGGGATACTATGGCAGCCATTTGGAGACCTGGGAAAGGGATGATGGCGAGGGAGGTCACAAACAACCTGTTTGTGTTCTATTTCATCCACGAGAGGGACATGAACCGTGTTATCGAGGACGGGCCGTGGTCGCTTGAACATAGCTTACTCTTGTTGAAGCGTGCTGACCCCAACACCCCTCCGTTCTCTGTTCCACTCAGCCATGCAGAGTTTTGGATCTAGGCTTATAATCTCCCGTGGAGCTTCCAAAACAAGAAGACGGCAGAAGCTATTGGGTCTTTCCTGGGGGAGTTTGTCAAAATGGACGAGGTGAACATGACTGGCCTTTGGAAGCCGTTTATGAGAGTGAGGGTATGCATTGACATCTCCCTACCTCTCAAACGGAAAATGAAGATCAAGCCGAACAGAGGTGAAGCATTTTACGTGGACTTCAAGTATGAGAGGCTCCCTACGTTTTGTTTCATTTGCGGCATCATTAGACATAGCGAGAGATTCTGTAGCATGCAGTTTGAAGGAGTAATTGAGGACTTTGTTAAGCCTTTCAGTGCAGAACTAAGGGCCTCCGGCCGGCGAGTTCAACCTAACCTCGGCCAGAAATAGCTGTTACAGGAACTTCCCCGACGGTCGACCAATGTGGGAGATGCATGAACCACTTTTGGGAACGCTAATCAAGAGCATGTACAGGGAGAAGATTCAGGCAAAAAGAACGGGTCAGAGGAAGGGCATTATCCAGCAGATCAAAGCAACCAAGCTGACTTTGTTCAGAGTGCTGCAACATTAAATGAAAAGCATAAGGAGCTGACCAACCATTTAATGCCCATAGAGTCAAGTTCAAACTTGGGCCTTTCTCAATTCACTTATGGATCAAATCTCTTGGAGCAAAGGAAACGGAAAGTAGGCCGAACCCATGAAGAGTCCACAAATGAAGATAATATGGGTATGGACTTCTCCTTTCAGTTTGCTGAGCCAAAAAACTTGTTGGAGGTGTGACTTGGACCCCAGGCCCGCCAAGACCAATGAGTTTCTTATCTTGGAACTGTCGAGGACTGGGCAACCCTTCGATAGTTCAAGTATTAGTGGACCTTGTCCACCAGAGGAAACCCGTGGTGATTTTTCTTATGGAGACACTAGTCAATAATTATAAAATGCAAGGTATTAAAACTAAGCTGGGCTGGCACAGATGTTTCACTGTGGAACCTGTGGGCCGAGGAGGAGGTTTGGCCCTTTTGTGGAAGGAAGAAACCAAAGTCTCGGTGTCTTCCTTCTCCCAAAATCATATCGACACAGAAATTCAGCTTGCGGGAAATAATCTTATTTGGAGATTTACTGGGTTCTACGGAATGCAGAGAGGACAAGAAGAGCAGCATCGTGGGACCTCTTGGTGGATTTAGCGGCGAGAAGCGAGTTACCTTGGCTTGTAATGGGAGATTTTAACGATCTTCTCTACCAAGAAGAAAAAAGAGGTACACATCCACATCCCGAACCTTTAATTAGAGGCTTCACCGCTGCTGTGGAGAGTAGTGGGTTGAGAGATTTTCCTTTCCAAGGTTATCAATTTACCTGGGAAAGAGGAAAGGGGACAGACAACTGGGTTGAAGAAAAACTTGATAGAATCTTTGTTACTGCGGCCTGGTTAGAGAAGTTTGAAAGAGCTAGGGCTTGGTCGACAATTGTTCCAACAAGTGATCACATTCCTCTCATCCTGACTCCTATGCCTACGACCATTGTCAAAAGAGTCAAACGCTTCAAATTCGAAAATATCTGGGTGAAGGAGGAGCATTGTCGTGAACTAGTGTGGACGGTCTGGGACCAATCTAGAGGGGAAAGCATTACTCACCGCTTGGAGAAATGTAGCTCAACACTCTGGGACTGGGGAAAGGGTCTAACGAAGGATTTCAATAGAAATATTGAAAGCAGTAGAAAAAGGATGGAAGTACTCAGGGACCGAACAGATAGTGGCAGTATTCTGGCGTTTGGTGAAGCCCAGAGGCAATTTCTCAACTATCTAAATCAGCAAAGTGAGTACTTGAGACAGAGAGCAAAAGTTTCTTGGTATAGAGAAGGAGATGCTAACACTAAGTTTTTCCACAATGTTGTAAAGGGGAGAAGGAGAACGAACAGTTTAGAGAAGTTGGAGGATGACAGTGGGGTGTGGAGACATAAGGGTCCAGAGATGAACGCTCTTATTATTGATTATTTTCAAGCTTTGTTTAGTAGCGTGCCAGGAGATATGGATGAAGTCCTGGACTGTATTCCCATAAAGGTCACAAATGTTCATAATTCTGCTCTAACCCGGCAGGTCACTTTTGACGAAGTAAAAAATGCGGTGTTCAGCATGCACTGTGACAAATCTCCTGGTTCGGACGGGCTCAACCCGGGATTCTATCAAGCTTATTGGGATATTTTGGGTAATGACCTGGTTCATCTATGCAACTCTGTTTTCATGTCTAGGCAACTTCCGGGTGGTATCAACTTCACGCATCTTGTGCTCATCCTTAAGAAGACAAATCCATCAACAATGGGAGATCTTAGACCGATTGCCCTATGCAATGTGTTGTACAAGATTATTTCTAAGGTCATTGCGAACAGGTTAAAACCCCTCCTCAACTCTCTTATCTCAGATAACCAGTGTGCTTTTGTACCTCGCAGGCTTATAACAGACAACATAATGGTGGCATTTGAAACTCAACATTTCTTGAAGAGGAAAACCCAAGGAAAGGAAGGCTGCGCGACAATTAAACTTGATATTAGCAAAGCCTACGACAGAGTTGAATGGCCGTTTATTCAAGCTATTTTGGCAAAAATGGGTTTTAGTGTTCACTGGATTAATCTTATTATGCAATGTATCTCTTCAGTCTCCTACTGTGTGTTGCAAGAAAATGAAGAAATTGGTCCTATTTATCCAAAGAGAGGGATTAGACAGGGAGACCCCCTATCCCCATATATTTTTATTCTGATTGTAGAAGGTTTGAGTGCGATGATACGAAGTCTGGAAGCCAGGGGAGGTCTGCATGGGATTTCTATTGCAAGAGGAGCCCCAAAGATATCTCACTTACTCTTTGCAGACGACAGTTTCATTTTTATAAAAGCAAACCATGTGGAGAACACAATTCTGAAAAACATGCTGGAAATCTACGGTAGGGCTTCGGGCCAGCTCATCAATTATAACAAATCTGCTGTTTTCTTCAGTACTAATGTGAACAGAGAGAGGATGGATCAGGTCATGAGCATTCTCCAAGTAAACAAAGAAGGAGCTGATGGTAACTACTTGGGGCTGCCGGCTATCATTGGTAGGAATAAAAGAAGCATCCTCGGATTCATCAAGGAGCGTATTATAAAGAGAATGCAAAGCTGGACTAATAGATTCCTTACTAGAGCAAGGAGAGAGATTCTGCTGAAAAATGTAATTCAAGCCATTCCCCTTCATGCCATGAGCTTATTTCTGTTGCCTAAGACGTTGATTGAGGATATTGAGAGAGCAATGAACTCATTTTGGTGGAAAGGGAAGTGTGGGAGTAGAGGTGGGATTAATTGGATGGCTTGGAATCACCTCACTAAGCCACGTTATTGGGGAGGTTTCAACTTTAGAAATCTGAGGGATTTCAATCTCGCTATGATATCTAAACAAACATGGAGAATTATGCAGAATCCTTCCTCACTGGTTGCAAGAGTTTATAAAGCAAAATACTTCCCTACTTGTTCCATTCTGACAGCAAAGAAAGGTGGTAACCCCTCGCTTATATGGAGCAGCATGGTTGAGACCCAAGAAATCATCAGGAAGCATAGTAGGTGGAGAATTGGAGATGGTAACTCAGTCAAGATCTGGGGTGATGAGTGGTTACCTGACCGTGATAATGCTAAGGTACAAACACCACCATTCCCCTTTCTACAGGATGCACAGGTTTCGGCATTAATGATGGTTGACAACTCTGGATGGGATGCAGAAGTGATCCGGGACATCTTTGAGGAAAGAGACGCCAATTTGATCCTAAGTATACCTCTACCACAAGTAAAGAGGAGCGATAAATTAATCTGGAATGTCGGCAACAAGGGGTCATTTACAGTGAAGGACTGTTACAAGAGTATTTCTAATCCATATGATCAATCACAAAGAAAGCCTTGGACTGCTATGTGGAATCTCAACATACCCAGGAAAATCAAATCTTTTGTTTGGCAAGCTTGCTCTAGCTGTTTACCAACGCCCGATAATTTGAGAATGAAACGTGTCCACTGCCTTGCAGAGTGCCAAATGTGCCTTGTCAAGGATGAGTCTGCCATGCACCTGTTTACTGAGTGCAACTTTTCTAATGCAGTGTGGAGGATGAGTGGTCTTCCTTTGATCACTTCTGGTTTTAACTCCTTTGCACAGTGGGTGGACCTACATATTCTGAAGTTGGACGTTGATAAATGCAGTTTGCTGCTTATGTTATGTTGGAAGATATGGACGGCACGTAACGCTAAAATCTGGAATGGGAAGATGGCATCTCCAAGCTCACTAGTGGAAGGAACTAAATGTTACTTAGCAGACTGGATCAATATTGTGAACATGGGAGAGAGAAACAATGTTGCTGCCAGTACCAAACCGGAACAAAAACGGGAGAGGCCGGTCCAAGGATACCTAAAGCTTAATATTGATGCAGCTGTTCGTCCAAACAATGGTCGCATGGGATTTGGCTGGGTTCTTAGAGATGAATATGGTCTTTTTGTTGCAACCGGAAGCATCCCAGGCAATGGCGTCTTCACCCCAAGGGAAGCTAAGGCAATGGCTGTGAGGGAAACACTTAGTTGGATCAAGGATCATGGCTATAGCCAAGTGGAGGTGGAAACTGATGCTCTACAAATTATTCAAAGCTTGAAGCAGAGTGTTGATGACTCTTCTTTTGATCTTATTCTTCTAGATGTTAAAGATTTGCTACTATCACTTACAAATGTAGCTATCTCTTATGTCAACCGCACCGCGAATAGAGTTGCCCATAGTTTAGCTAGGGAAGCTTGTTCTATGTCTGTGCGTCAGGAGTGGACTTCCGTCCCTCCTTTCATTGTCGATGATCTGTACTTTGATTTGAATTAATGAAATTTCTTTTTATCCTCAACACACAATAATTTGCCCTTTCTTTGATGGTGGGTAAAACTCTCACTTTTTATTTAATATTTATTAAATACGTCGTGCTTTTCTTGATGGTGGGTAAAACTCCCATTTTTATTCAATTTTTACTTTCTAACGAGATGTCATGCAAATGATTGATCTAAAAAAGATGAATTACTTATATTCATTCACTTTCTTCTAGTCAATAAAATTAGTGACACAAAATGGAAGTTAATCAAGTTATACTGATTGAAAGTATATATAGCAGTTTCCATAAAGTAAACAAACTTTTTTTCCACTCAAATAGTCAAGTATCATCAGGGCGCCAGATAGGTACTCCGCACCAGGATAGCATGACCTTTTTTTAGAATAAAAAAAGAAATTAAATTTAGGTTTTTTGCTTCGACCCCAAGTTTTAACAGACTTGCGATCTGATAAACCACACTTCACCTTTCCAGGAGACTACGACCAATCTTTCTACTTGAGGCAATTCTCGTCTCGTCTCCTCTCGTCATTTCCCCAGCTGAGATCTGCCAAGTCAAAGTAATGGCGGAAGAGAAGGATGCCACCTCAGTTCCGCTCAGTCAAGCCGTCGCCGACGACCCCGAAGACCCACTCAAATCTTCTCCCGCTTCATCCAATTCTTCTACACGCAAGGTCTGCTTTTTCGTTTCTAATTCTACTTCCATTTCTAATTATTTGTTCTCTAAACCTAGATTTCGTCCCATTCTCCAAGATTCTTTGAAATCGAATGTTTGAATTCTGTGTTTCTGCGTATAATCGTTTCGTTCTCCATGCCGTGGATAAAAATCACAAATAAAATAGTTCAGAGAAAATATTGGAATGTAAGATAATGTATGAATTCGTTAAGGGTTCTTGAAAAAATATTATTTGCTCCGATCTTAATTCAGTGTCAGTCACCGCTTAGAATTCTTGTTAATTGAATTCACATGACTGGGTCATTACAAGTTACTGTACAACATTAAATTGCCATCATATATATCCATTCATATTATTAATACTCTATCTGGAGTAATTCTTTTGCTGCCATTGGAACTTGTGAGCCTATATGGAGATTTTTGTTTTGTTTTTGGTTCCTTAAGGATATTCCATTTGATTACAGAAACACCATACTCTACATCAGTATGGTTAACCTCTTGATGGCTCTTGCCTTTAAGGTCTTGCATGAAACACTGCAACTGAGTGACTACTTTTCTTGATATTTGTTATGTACGGGTACTTTCTTCAGGCTTGTTGTTACTTTCTTCAAAGCTGGGTCTCAAAGAAGTTCATGACTGGATGGTGAGTTTCCATCATGACCTATGTCTTTATCAATATCCTTAATATTTTGCCAATTTCTCTGACCTCAGGTACTCTTGAATTTTGGAATTTCAGTGTAGTACTCTTTCCTGTTGCTGTTACATTTTTCGTGACGTGGTGGTTCATTCAGTTTGTTGATGGTTTTTTCAGTCCACTATACGAACAACTTGGTTTCGACATATTTGGTAATTCCAAATTGTTAACATTGTTCTGTTTTAAAATTTTTAGCTTGGTATTTGCAACACCTTGATTAACTTCTTCTTCTTCTCCTGTTTTTGGTTTCGTTTTGATGCTTTATATCAAGCCCAATTTTTATTCTAATACATACTGTTCTCTTTACATATTGCACCTTGCTGTTTTACCAATATGTAAAACTCTTGAGTATAAAGTTATTCTTCTATAGCCATGACTGAACCACTTGGTTAATGCTGTGAAGGATGCCAATGGGGACGGAATTGTGTAGCCCTATGAAAAGAGTTAAAATGAGTACTCCCAATCATGCCAACTTCATCTTGAGACGTCACTTATTAAACTGATTTTCTGTCATTATGTGAAGGCATTACACTCAGTTTGGATAAAGAAGATTTAATTTGTCTAATAGTTGCAATTGATTGCTTTTCTGTTTTCAAATAAAGCCTCAACTGGTTGACTTTATATTCCTTGAAATGATATTTACCTGGAATCTGGATTTGACTTTTATATTCCTTTATATATACATATACATTCTGTGTGTAGCACAAAATGAAAAGAGAATTGTCTTCATGCGCTGGATCTTCAAATGTCTAGACATATATGTGTGTGTGTGCAAATGCATTTGTGTGGCTAAGTATGCGTATTCTTTCTGTACTAGATGTAGTTGTCTGTGTTAGTGTGCTCATCAGTCTCTTGATATAGTTTGTTTTGTGATGCAGGACTGGGATTCGTGACATCTCTACTTTTTGTATTCTTAGTTGGTGTGTTTGTTTCATCATGGCTGGGTGCTACTGTTTTCTGGATTGGGGAATGGCTTATAAAGCGAATGCCATTTGTTAAGCACATATATTCAGCTTCCAAGCAAATCAGCTCTGCAATATCTCCAGGTAAGCTACAGATTTCTTAGTGCTAAGTGATTGCATGAATTTGTGTTGTGGGGAATCACACTGCCACAGTCTCTCTATTAGGTATAATGACAAAAGTAAGTGATTGCACGAGGGAATCTAATCCCACGTGTAAGAAACCTTTCTGATCTGACATCTCCATCCAACAGGGAAGAAGATGAACAAGCAAAAATATTTGAATTGATATCATCTTATAAAATGCTTGTTGTTTCCTAGAAGCATGTGCGATGAGGAATACTTTATTACTGAACTTCTTTTCAAGGGAAAAATAAAGTTATACTTTATGTGACAAAGTTTTATATTTAAGATTATGTAGACATCTTCATATGTAGTATGAATGTACCTTTATTATGTACACAATTATAGCTGTTAATGTGGAAATCTAAAGGGTTATCCTTCAGCAAGAGCAAATATCGTAACATATATAATTATATAACATTTATAAATACCTGCATCTCTTCATGTGTATATTTTATTAAAATTGTCAATATCAGCTTAAGTTTTCAGATGTAAATATAATTATTCCTTGAAACTGACTTTTTATGTTTATTCTAACAGACCAAAATACAACAGCTTTTAAAGAAGTGGCAATCATTCGTCATCCACGTGTGGGTGAATATGCATTTGGTTTCATAACATCTTCAGTCATCCTTCAGGTACTTGTTTCTTGAAATATCATTTGCCCTTCAAATATTGCGTTCGAGAAGTAAGAAATCCTGTTTATTATTACAAGCAAATATTGAGTTTGAGAAGTTAGGGCTCCTCACCGTGAACCATCACCTGTGTTGGACAATGGTTTGTTCGCTCATAACTTTAGAAAGTACATAAATAAAGGAATTCAAGTTACATAACTCTATACTACTGCTTATGACTTTACATTTCTGTTCAGTGTTATCCTGTACATAGAGGGGGGAATGAAAACCTTCATTATACTTGTGCAGAGCTGGGGAGAGTTGTAAAAGTACACTTTTAATTGATGGACATATATAGTGTTCTTATTAGCATAGCATGTACCCCCTTTCCACTGAATCGCAAATACTTATCCATGAAAAAGATATCACACACCCTAATTTACCATCTAGATTTTAATACCCCCACTATTAATAACTACTCTGTATTTACTTGATTCATCTGAGAAAGTATTTACCTTGTCAGTCTGAGTGAAAGGAGGAAGATGAAGCATGAAAGATTGACAACTGTATACATCTGAGATAGAGGCCTAGCATGGAAAATATCAATTTAATATATTAATTTCTCTACTTGCTTATTTTGGGTGCAGAAAGACGATGGTGATGAAGAATTGTGCAGTGTGTTTGTTCCAACTAACCATTTGTACATTGGTGATATACTCTTAGTTAGCTCCAAGGACATCATAAGGCCAAATTTGTCCATCCGTGAAGGCATAGGTATGTTTTTTGGGTTTTAACATTTTCAAAACCGCCTAAGTATCATATGTGTATGGAAAGATGGTTGTGTGCATCATCCATAACTGTCATAGTGTTGCATGCCCTCTATATTTTCACCTTTCTTTTATTATTTCCTCATTGGAAAAAAAAAATTGTGGATTGAGTATATCTCTTTAACTCTTTTTGAGGTGGAATTTCTTCTTTATGTTTCGCCCCTGCCATCTGAACTAAAAAGGAATTATAACAGTTCGAAAAATGCTATTTTCTTCCCTTCATGAATTTACCTCCTAACCGTTTATTATTATATACATATATATCTAAAACCCACAATGATAGAGCCATGTAAGATCTTTTACTGTCATTTAAGCCTTTTAGATTTTGATTATTGATTGGGTCTTTCATTCTTCTCCTAACGTTTGGGTGAATGAACTTTGCAGAAATCATTGTTTCTGGTGGTATGACGATGCCGCAAGTGATTTCTCCAGTGGAAAGGGTTGCTCGACCTAATGAAAGAATCCCACTTAACAGAATAATGTGATTGTTGATTGTGTACCCCACCAGCCTTCTATTTCCTATAGTGCCAGTGGTTGGGACGATATACTTGTTGACTATGTAAGAGATGCAAGTTTGAGAAGGAAAGGAGAGTTTTTCATATTGTAATTAGTAATGATGTTTAGCAGCTTCCTAGGATTATTATTTGTCATCTATTCCTGTCATTGTTTACACTTTACACTATTCAAGTTTCTCTGGCAAATAATAACTAACTATTATGAAACACAAACACAAAAAGGAAAATGGTTTGATTTATGGTCCACATTAAGGGATCGTCAATAATTGAGGGATTGTGAGTTTTTAAGATTTTAAAATTCAAGTTGATTCTTAAAAAGAAAAATGCATGGACCATTGGATAGCTTATGTTTCGAGTAATCTCAAATAGATAATGAAAGACAAATAGGTGAAACAGTAGCGTTTAGAAATTAAGGATATAACCCGTTGTCCCACATCGACAAGGGAGACTGTTGCCCAGCAACTTCGACGTGTATATGAAGATTGTGGCTTTGCAAGGAAAACTCACGCAGCCACGCGATGAGCACATAGCGAACTATTCTTTCGCCTTTTACTAAAGAATACCGTGGCATTGAGTGGCATACGCCAATTTTTGGAGAGGGCCTATTACAGAGGACCTCAACTAATTCCTACCTCAAAGTTTTGTCTAAAGTAGCTGTGGAGCGTAGCAGTGACAGAGCCCCAGAGGAGGATGACTCAACGGTGTGGACAATTACCAACTGTTACTTAGTATTTTAAAAGATAAAAGGATAACAAATTAGGACCAGTCAGCAATCCATTTTAATATATATATATATATATATATATATATATAAAAGTGCTAACAAATTAGACCATAACTCAACAATTCATTTTATGATTTTAATGCTTCGAAATTTCACCTACGCTTGGTAAAACCTAAGTGCAAGTCTTCCCCCCCACCCCCCTCTCCCTTTTAAAAAAAAAATTATAGAGAACATAACATGTTAACCGTCACGTTAGCACAATAATAGGTAAACAGGTCAATTTGGACTTAATTGCAATATTTTGTGTAGTTTAGGGACCCAATTTTAATCTTTTCGAGTTCGATGACCTAATTGTAGTTTTGTGTGTAGTTCAGTGGTCTATTTGACCCTTATTCCAAAGTTCTATTATTATGAGCTGTCAATTCAATTATTGCAATCTGTGATATATTGTTACTGCTATCATAAAGACTAAATCGTGACCACTATCTATTGACATTACCATTTCAAATTACTCATTAGTAGCGTGTCTATGGATACAAACAACGTATTCTAAATCTGATTGGTAAAAATTGAGTCACGGTCTAAAATTATGAGTGTAGGAATTCCTTGAAGCTTTACCATTCTATAAATAAACACCGTAGCAACCATCTTTGCCTGGTGGTGGTAATTCATTGCCTGTAAATCATCCCAAAACATATTCTGGGATGCTCAATGGTAGCAAAAGACCCGTTAATAAAAAGAAGACATTTTAACTCGTTGACACAAATTCTCCACTATATAAAATATTGAAAGCCAACAACAGAGTATATTGTACCCTTTTTTTGAATGTACCAATAGATATTCATGAAAAAGATGATTGATTAACGATGAAGTTGGCAGCACCACGGAATTTATCTCCCATCTTTGCAAAATGTTGCTAAATATATATTCATTCAATCTAAATTCACAAACTAACACAGTAATACGTACTATTAAACTACAAGATTCTTGAAATCTTCATCTTATTTATTTATTTATGATATACCTCAATAAGTTTTTATCTTTAATAATTTACAAACGCATTTTACAAATAAAAATTGTAAAAAGTCTCACACAACATCGTATAAGAGATCTCAAACCGTCCTATAGTTTCTTTTTTTTTTTTTTTTTTTTTTGAGTGCTACCGACTCTATTACATCACAGACTACTGTGAACCAAATTAGCTAATGACATTTTCCAGTTTGTATAAAATAACAAGACAGTAAATTGTTAAGAAGAAAAATGGCAGAAGCATTGGATAACTTATTCCCATTATGTTTGGAGTAAATCTGAGACGGTGGAATGGCCAAACAGGTGAAATATTTAAACCCGTTGTCCCACATTGAATACACAGACTCGCATCCAGCGCCTTGGACTTGTATATGATGATTGTGGTATCACAAAGAAATTCACGCAGCCATGCAATGAGCACATAGCGAACTATTCTTTCGCCTTTTACTAAAGAATACCGTGTGCACGTTGCAATAAGTGGCATACTTCAATTTTTGGAGAGGGCATCTTTAAGAGGACCTCAACCAATTCTATTTTCAAGTTTTGATTGGATGATTATAATATAATTCAGGGATGAAATCCATAGTTAAATTAAATAATCTAAACACATTTTGTGATGGTCTATGGTTGCAAAAGACTCGCTCGTTAGTAAATTGGTTAAAGATTTATAAATACACTTTATATAATGAAAAAATATAAAAAGGTTTACACAACATTACAACAATATAAAAAATACTGATTAGTCACCCAACATTACAATGAAAGTGTATTTGATTTATTTTTATTTTATTTTGCACCAAAGTTTACGTTTATGCGCATGAAAGGTTTGAAAAAGAATTATTTCAATTGTCGTACGTAATTTAACTATAGAATTAAAAAAGATATATAACTAAACTTGAAACAAATGAAATTATTTTAATTTTATTATTTTTTGAATTGAAATTCAAAACAAATAAAAAAATTTAAAAACATCTATAATATTAAAATATTAAATTAAATAAAAGATTTCAATTCTATATAAAAGAATTTAATTTTAATTAATTTAATAGACTTAAAATAATAACATGTTAATTTCAATTCTATATAAAATATTAAATTAAATAGAAGATTTCAATTATAATAGAATTTAATTATGTAAGTCCATATTAATTTTAATTATATATTGTAATAGTATGGTAAAAAAAATCAATCTACAATATTTTGAAAATGAACCAATATTATATTAAAAATTATTATAATATAGTGATTTAATATATAATTGTATGTTAATTTAATACATTAAAATAAAAATATCAATATAGATGTTATTTAAAAATTTATCAATATAGGTTTAAATCTCATTAGCAACACTTTTTTATTACTTTATCTCTTTCAATCCTTCACAAGATAAATTAAATATTTTTTTAGTCTACCTTTTATGAATCATTTAATTAACAAATTAAATGTTCTTTTAGTATACTTTTTATTAATCATTTAATTAATGTAGTATACACGTTTATATTATACTTTATTGTATTCAAATTAATTTAGAAAAAATTAAAGTTGATCTTACTAAAAATAATTAAAATTAAAAAGTATTTATAAATATAGTGTAATTCAAATTATTTTATCTAATTGATTATGTTTCATATTTTGTCATAAATGTTTTCACATTTTCACTCCCATCAAGTATATTTTTTGCTTTGACCCTAACTATCATGTAATCTATCGAAAATATTCTATTGTAATTTATAATGTATTTTGTATTTTAACCTTATTATCACTGTTTGATATTTTGTCATTAACATTTCTAACGACAGTTGATTTTCTGGATCCATCCCTGCCGTTGGACACTATCTTATCATAATCATGCCTCATTAAAAACTCGCTAGAAACACCATGTGAAAAAAATCTAGTCGAGAAAATAGTACACGATATATGGGTAATGCATTATGTGTTTGATAATGTTAATTCCTCCCTCTACTAATATGTATCGCAATGTATGTAAATCATGTAGTAAAATAGTAGAATTTAGGCCAAAAGATCTCTATTATTACTCTTCAATGAAGCATGAATAGAGAGAGTTGAGAGCATGACCCCTTGGGTGTTTGTTTAGAGAGAGAGTGAAGTGAGCCAAGAGTCCTCAACCTAAAGGGCTAGGGTCCCTTTTATAGGTTAATACACATACTCGTCTACGGTCTACGTACTAAATACTCAGGACCGTACACCCGGGTATATTCCCTATCAACTAGCCCCCCCAGTCCGAGCCCTGACGTCGAGTCAACAAGGAAGGGGTCGGGCTGGAAGACTGGCCTCACCGTTCGCGACTCACGCTAGTTGCCTCGTTAAAAGCCTTGGGCCAAGAATAAACCCAGTGGGAAAAAATCCTAGTCAAGGAAAAAAGAGCACAACTTTGAGCGCCAACGGGGAAGAGTTCGGGCTGAAAGCTGACCATATAATCTGTGACTTATGCCGGTTGCCTCGCTAAAAAACCTTGGACTAAGAAAAAACCCAATGGGAAAAAATCCTAGTCAAGGAAAAAGAGTAAAACTTTAAGCACAGTCTTTTGGACTATAAGGGTCGTCCGAACTCTACCGATCTTAGGGATCGAATTTTACCAATCAAGGGATTGGATTTTACCCGAGGCGGGAAGTCCGATCTAGTGGACTTATATGCGTACTACGCAGGGCTTACATCCGAATATGGTCTCGAGCTCGCCGAGCCGATGGTGGCAATGCCGACTTAATCGGGCTTGTAGCGCCGGTGGAGGTAATGCTGATGACCTAACTGGACTTAGTACATGACTAATATATATATATATGGTCGTGTACAATTTAAATTTGCTATTACAAATTTCTAAGTATAATGCTATAGCCTATACAATTTTCTAAGTACAAAATTACAACGTAAACAATCTAATAGGACTATGCTAAATACAATTTACAAAATAAAGTGTGATCGTAATTTTACAAATCTGTGCCAGGGGCATCTTCCTTAATTCAATGCACCTTTGTCTGCCACCTCACCCACGATCAACAAATTAAAGGATTAAATACACATGCACTTGCACAGGAGTACGGGTCATGATAGGTGTACTTGCATGCATGAACCTTCATTTTCATTTGCAAAGGATTGTCAAGGAATTTTAATTCCCGAACCAAACAAAGCTGCAGGCTCCTCGCCGGGCAAATGTTACGATCGAAGAAGATGCAGATCAGATCTTTGACCAAGGAAGAGTTCTTGAAGTGAAAAACATCATTTTCTAACTTCTCTAGAACCGATCTTTGGGCCTTTGTTGCAGCAGGTGTATATGTTATTGAGCCTGAAGCTAGAGTTTCCGGAGATAGTAAGCAAGGTACCGACAGTGACCAGTAAAGCATCCACTTCAGAAAAGGAGGATTCCATCCGGCGCCAAAGTTCATCACTTCGGCGGTGGTCTAGATAGGAATCTGCTCGAAACTTTTCACGGTCAGTTGTCACTCGGGAAACTACTACTGCAGTTCAAAGATTCTGGTTTGAGAGTCCTCACAGGGCGCTTTTGTCATGATTGATTCACAATCTGGATTTGCTAGTGCCTTGTAGTAATTAGTAGAAATAAACCGAAACATCGCCAATGAGTGGCATGGCCGATCAACGCCACCGGAGGATGGGGTCGGAAGCCCGGAGCTAGTTAACTAATGCTCAGTCACACCGGTGCACAAAGTTGAGTCGGTGGTTAAAAACCTGGGGAAACTGTCATAGGCAAACCTGACAATCATCAAGAATCCAGCCCGCGGCTCGTTGCGGAGTATTTAATCCCCACGCGTACGAATATATTTTGTACGTAGTTAGCTGACTACACGTGAGCGCTTGACCTGATGGCTGTAGAGCATAGGACTGTAGTCGAAATGCACCCTTTTAACCCCAAAACAGAGGACTGGATTCCTTCGCCAACTCAGCTCTAAGCGTTTAGAAGGACAGTCAAGGTCGGATGAATTCTGACCGGGAGACTCTGATCAACCAACCAACATAGTACCGGCTACTTTCACTTGATCGGGAGACTATGCAGAGTTAGTCTCCGGCCACTTGCTCGTTCATCAATATAATGTGTTTGCTGGTTGGTGATGGCCCGGGATCGGAGTTCCGAATGTACCCCGCGACATGGACAGGTGATCGTGGTCATTGTGGTTGATTCGATCAGAACGCAGCTCAGCGATGCTCGCTGTTGAGGTTGCCAGGTGCCCGGTCAGTGAATCCCGGATCAGCGTGATTAGTGTGGTTGGAGACATGCTCAGAGGTGGTTCTGGAAGTCTGCTCGGAATCATCATGGTCGGCTGTTGCGGGCGTTGAAGTTTGCTCGGATCGGAATCATCATCAAGGTTGAGTTGAATCAGCAGGAAGGTCGCGTCGGGACGTGTATGGTCTCCTTTTATCCACAGTCTTGGTGCAAAAAAGGACGATTGGCTACCCGAGGAGGAATATAATGTATAGTATGAACTTGTACTTATAATCCCGTCGCTGCGATCGAACCGAGCCCGAGGGAGCGCATAGGATGCCGAGTACCCCAGCTCTTCATTCTCCGGTCTCGCCACTTGCATGCATTTTGCTTTTCGTTCTTTGCTTTCTTTATTTCATTTCTCTCTCCTTCCACTATCTCAATTTCCGATTTTCCGCATTTCACCGCCATTCCCCGCCAATCCTATCGCATGCAATATATAATTTCAATTTCTTTCGCCTCATAAGTGTCACCGCCACCCACCACCAACCACATTGCATGCATCGCCCAGCGCTTGCCTCTTCTCAATTCGAAAATGAAGAAGTGGTTTTCAAGCTTTAGCGCCGCCGGCTGATGGAGTTTGCACGTAAGGATGAAGAGAGCAAGGAAAACGAATGAAGACTATATTGAAAGAAAGTTAAAGTGAGGTTCTTATCTCAGTAGCTTACAGAGATGGAATATAAAGGAATGGAAGAAGAAAACAGTTCTAACAGAATGCAACAGAATGCAGTGTATGTATATAAAAGCCCCTAACTACTTTCTTGCTTAGCTACTGTATGTATATCCTCCAACACCCCCGGTAAGCTGGACATGCAAATCTTTTGTATGTTCAGCTTAGAATGGAAGTGAAAGAGACAAGATACGTCTTCAGCTTGAACAAGAATGCCTTCACATTTACTTCTTGGGAGTGTTATCCTTCTCTGCCTTCTGCGACTTGGCCATCACCTCTCCTTCTTTTGCTTTATCAAATACAAACTTTGAAAGCTTTGGAATCACCTCTGTATCTGTTTCTGATTCAAAGGTGAAATCAAATCGGATTGGGGTCTCCTTTAATGCCCCATAATTGATGATAACACCATTCTGAACAACCAAGAAGTCATTTCCAGCACCAGAGATTTGAGGATGACTATTACTAGGTGTTGTCTCCCCATCATTAACAGAACCAAACCTCAGAAAGCAATTCTCCTTCTTGGAGTCCAGTAATAGAACCGTAACTTTTGAAATTTCCCATCCTTCCATGATGGGATTAGCTTTAGATGCATCTAGCATGGAAGATAAGTTGCATGCATCTTGAGTTGCTTTTTCTATTATAGAAAACTGATTCTCAGAGTCATTCAATTCCACAGAATCCGATTGAGACTTGCAGTTCATATGCCATGCTAAAACTGGCTTTAAAGTTACAACCAGCAGCACTTTCAGTAATACCTCATTGGATGCCATAGCTAGCCTTGTTTGCAAGTTCTCTAATGCATGTCTTACTGTACATATCAAGAGCACTGCATCCAACAAAAACGTCCAATATCAAGCTGCTTATAACTGTGTTCAAATCAGTGCCGTTTCCAAATGAAGCATCAATCAGAGACTTCACCACCACAGCGGCCAGTGAAACTTTCCATCCATTTTCTTCATGAGTTTCATTTATCTTAATTTTATCATGTGTATTCATTGTACTAGTCTCCAGTACAGCTTCTTGATCAGCTATATAGATGTAAACGCTGCTTTTCTCTGAACCTTCATTATGATCGTTCTCGGAGAACTGTTCTTCGAAGACACGATCAAACATCTCATGATCAAATACCTTGGCGAGCTTGCCTTCTCCATATCCCGACACTGTTGTATTAACTAAAAAAACGATGCACAGAGGATTAAACGGCATTGAGCTTACTTCTGTGATGAACAACGAACGGAGAATATGCGAGAAGTGAGGTTGCGGCGGCGGCGGCAGAGGATCAATCTCAGCCACCCCTCCTCGAAACTGCTTCCACACCACTGGATCTGCTCCAGGAATGGCGATGGATGAAGGATGAACGAGCACTGCAATCATCTTCCTTGTTCGCCGCTGCGGCGATGATCTGCTCCCGAAATCACGATCGAAGACCGCAAACACAGCATTAACGAGCACTCTACTTCGATTAAAAACTGCGATTCGGTTCTTCAGATTCGAGATTCTTCGCTTTCCTTGCGATTTTTCAGAAGCAAAGTCGCGAATCTGAGTCAATAGCTGATTCTTCTTCCTCGTTCGCCTCTGTGGCGACGATACAACTGCTACGAGCTCTGCGCTCAAGATTTCCGTGGATCTGCTCCGGAGGAAAACTACAAACAGGGGAATAACGAGCTCTGCGCTTGATCTCACGGATTTGCTCCGTGAGCTACGATTGAAAACGACAAACATAGGAATGATGAGCACTTTGCTCAAAATCTTCACGAATCTGCTCCGTGAAACTCTTGACTGGAAGGAGAGCACTGCGCTCAGATTGAACGGCGAATCTACTCCTCTGCGGAGTGAAGATCGGATCTGTCGTCGAAGACCAACTTGCAGCTCAGCGTGACTCGCCGGTTTCGGAAGCGGCATAGCTTCCTCACCGGCGAGCTCTGATACCATGATGGAGTTTGCACGTAAGGATGAAGAGAGCAAGGAAAACGAATGAAGACTATATTGAAAGAAAGTTAAAGTGAGGTTCTTATCTCAGTAGCTTACAGAGATGGAATATAAAGGAATGGAAGAAGAAAACAGTTGTAACAGAATGCAACAGAATGCAGTGTATGTATATAAAAGCTCCTAACTACTTTCTTGCTTAGCTACTGTATGTATATCCTCCAACACCGGCGATCATGCTCAGCAACAACGAACCACTGCCGCATCCTCTCCGCCGCCCCTGGCCGGTTGGACTCGCATGCTTCCACAAAAGAATCCAACGGCACTCTGGGACTGAACAGGCCAGGCTAAAGGGAAAGGTTGCTGGTTCGTCGTGCAAGGCTGGGAAAGTGGAAAAGGTGACTTCAAGGCTCCCTTCCGGTGACCAAGCTATTCCGGTGGTGAAGAAGGTGATTTGGGGTTCTGAATAATTTGCCTGAAATTATCATCCCGGACACAGACTATTGGTGGAGAATGACTAAGACGTACGGCGAGGAAGAGTAGTGGAGGTTGGAAAAGCCACGAACCTTCTGCATGCTGTTGAATAGACCTGTGCCTCCAGATCTATCCGTCTTCCTGCTCTCTTCAGCTAAATACATATGCACAGAACCAACAAATAAACTTAACAAATCTGAGAGAAATTTTTGCCGAAGGAAGGAATGGGAAGCTGATATTGTTGACATTTTCTCTCATTCTTTTGTTCTCATGGTCTTCTGGCTTCTACTTTGATGTATCTATTTCTGGGAGTTTCTTGCATGCATGGTGCAAATATTCCTGGTGTTGGCTTCTCTCCTTTCCCACTGTATTTTTATTTTTACAAATTTTTCTTTTGGAAGGGCGGAGGCATGCAACAAACAGGTGAAGAGGGGTCCAGCCGAAAATCAAGCTTCGCTGATCTGCTGCTGGTGGCTCCATCCACCGCAGCCGCCTCGCCCGAAGAAAAGGAACACGGCCTCTCGTCGGTCCCCACAGACGGCGCCATTT
Organism: Ipomoea trifida; assembly: GCA_003576665.1. Lineage (NCBI taxonomy): Eukaryota > Viridiplantae > Streptophyta > Magnoliopsida > Solanales > Convolvulaceae > Ipomoea > Ipomoea trifida. Next base: position 6,531,761 of record CP025646.1, read on the forward strand.
GATAGTGTTAAATTCTTTCATGTACTCAAGCATCTGAATCATGTAGAAGAACTGTGTGCAAAATATGTAAAGCATAATGTATAGTAGATCCAGAAAATGACTCTCAATTCATCCCTTTCATTAATTGTTCTTGAATCATAGAGAGAAGGGAGAGAGTATAGCTATTGAGTATTCTAGAGAGAAGAGGAGAAGGCCAAAAAGTCCCCCACTTGAAGGGCTAGGAGTCCCTTTTATAGGCCAATACCCGTACCCGTACCCGTACTCGTACCGATCATTCGTACAAAAATACGTAGGGTCGTATACCGGGGTATACTCCCTATCAGTGTTGTTCCGGTTGCCTCATTGAAAACCCTACCATAAGAAAACCATGTGGGAAAAAACTTAGTTAAGAGAAAAAGAGTACTTCTGAGCATAATATTTAGAATTTTGGGGTTTGTCTATTTAAATATTTATTTGCAACTTTTCCCTTTTGACATTACTATATTATACTCATGTCTCGTTAAAAACCACACTAGAAAAACTCAATGAGGAAAAACTTACTGAGAAAAAGAGTACATGATATGTATTCATTTATGTGTTGCAAAAATAGTACAAATGTTGGTCTATAAGACCCAATCATCATGATTATTATTCAAGTCCAATCTTCAAGGTTGATTTAAGTCCAATCTTCAGGATCGAATAATAATCTCGTGACTCTTCTGAAACTCACGTGGATTGAATATTGACGCTATATATTTTGCTAAATATTCTTAAACATACCCATTTATTATTTGTACAACACAAGTTTTATTGTCCTCACATAGGACAATTGGGTAAAATAAAACATAACCAGTTTGGGACTTGGTATCATGGGGATCAAATAAAATAACAAGTACCAAAGTAGCCCATCAAAATCATATATTTGTCTCTCACATAAACGTCAAAACCTTTTGTAATTTGAAGATACTGGAGGATATATGTTAAACACTATTCAAATATTTAATTAATTGCAAAAATGAGCATTAAATGTTATAAGCAATTTTCTCTTAAATATAATATCAGGCCTGATGCAATTATGAAATTTCTAGTCATAGAGTATTGCGCCAATATGACAAATTAGTAATGAACTTCTAGTCCCAACGCACCATCATTATCCTTTTGAGTTCAAAAACGGTTCATTATCTTCTTTAAGAGATTGGAAACCACTAGTGTGATAAGTAAATTGTACTTATCCATATAAAACGCGTCAAAAACATTTTTCAAAATAGGCTAACTAGTGTATAAAATCCTTTCTCGATCTGTAGATCGAGATAATACTTGGTTTTCCAAGTCTGTTATTTCAAACTCAATCTTTAGACAAATATCACAATCGCTTTCTGTATTTCAATAATAGTTATGTAATCAACATGGACTGAGATAATAAATAAATAACTCTATTAGCAACTCTTTAATGAGCACATAATGACACATTCATTTTTACATATTCCTACTTCAGGAGGAAATTACTCAGTCAATTGCTTATTGTTTTCAAGTTAAGTAAAGCTTTTCATTTCGAGAATTATAAATCCAATAGGATTTTTTGAAATAAACATTAGCGCCTAATGACCCATAATTATGCGGTCATGACTTTAAATAGCTACATATCTAAATTATTATTTTGCCAATTATATTGTGAAACTTAATGACATTCATTATGGGAGAGTATATTTGATTAAAATCAATTATGGATCTCTGCGTGAACCTTTGGGCTACAAACTTACTTTATATCACACCACCTCATCATTCTTGTTTCTCTTTTGTACAAACACTCATTTATAACCTAAAGGGTTAACACTTCAATGACATACATTGCATATTATAAAGAGGATATATACATTTATCAGCGAGTTGAGCTATATATGCCTTAATTGCTCATTTTATACATTAACAAATCAGGGCACTTCTGACGCTTAGCTCTGTATTCTTCTCTTCTAGAATTAAAGAAATAACAGTATAAGAGTGTTGGAAAAAATGGCATAAATGGCATTTTAAGTGGTCATTTTGTGGTATAAATATATGTAGGGTCCACATTCGGTTTGAGTCGGGTCAAAGTGGATTCGGATTCTTTGTAGTGAGACGAAAAGATCGATATATTATACGCTCAAAATGGATAATGGGTGAATGAGAAATAATTCGTTCTCAAAGTAGACCCATTTGAGATGGAATTGTGTGGGAAAAACTTTAAGGAAAGCCTTTGTCCCACATTGGTTTGGGAAGAAGATTTCACCCACTATATAGTATATATACAAGAGGCTTTTTAAGGGTAATTGGCTTGTATGGCATAGAGGCTCTTTCTCCCACGCAGGGGTGCAAATCAAATCAAATCTCAAAATGAGCCTGAAAAGGCTCGCGGATGGTGGCGCGTTAGCGGTATCTCGCGGACAACTGGAACGAGGCTCGCGGATGGTGGCGCGTTAGCGGTATCTCGCGGACAACTGGAACGTCTATTCTCGTCTATTCTCCTTCCAACGCGGTATCTCGCGGACAACTGGAACGTCTATTCTCGTCTATTCTCCTTCCACTTGGTGGGAGATGGGAGATATCTTGCGGATGGTGGCGCGTTAGCGGTATCTCGCGGACAACTGGAACGAGGCTCGCGGATGGTGGCGCGTTAGCGGTATCTCGCGGACAACTGGAACGTCTATTCTCGTCTATTCTCCTTCCAACGCGGTATCTCGCGGACAACTGGAACGTCTATTCTCGTCTATTCTCCTTCCACTTGGTGGGAGATGGGAGATATCTTGCGGATGGTGGCGCGTTAGCGGTATCTCGCGGACAACTGGAACGAGGCTCGCGGATGGTGGCGCGTTAGCGGTATCTCGCGGACAACTGGAACGTCTATTCTCGTCTATTTTCCTTCCACCTGGTGGGAGATGGGAGATATCTTGCGGACAACTGGCCACCTGGTGGGAGATGGGGGATTATCAGGTTGAGCAGCAGCAGATGGGAGATTATCAGGTTGAGCAGTTCACCTCGAAACTCTGCTCTTATTATCAGGTTGAGCAGTTCACCTCGAAACTCTGCTCTTCCTTCGTTCTAGTCACCTGTGTTCATCTCACGTTCTCGTTCGCCGGGTTCCAAATTTGTGTGCTCCAAGTTTGTGTGCTCAAACGTTGGAACCGTAGTACTTTTTATCCTGGGAAACCTAGACCGCAACACTCCAGCACCCCGGGAGACGGTAAATTCTGGGAAACCTAGACCGCAACACTCCAACACCCCGGGAGACGGTAAATAAGGTTTTAAGGACAGAGGCAACTCGACTCGTGCTTACAACTACCCCTAAAGTCCCATTCATCTCCGTCCCCAGTTATTCCAGGTTTATCTAACCTTTGTTGTAAGTTTAAATTCCTAGAATTGTATTTTTATTTTATTTGTTTTTATGAATTTTCTATTTCGTTCATTTTCTTGGGTTTTTCGAGAATTATTTCCTACAAAGAGTACTCACATACACCGTCCTATAGCTAAGCCATGCATCCTATCCTAAGTATAAAGAGTAACAAGAGAATAAATAGTTAAGAAGAAAAATGGCAGAAGCATTGGATAACTAATTCCCACTATGTTTGGAGCAATTCGGAGATGGTGGAATTGCCAAATAGGTGGAAATTAAATAGAAGAGTATATGAATATCTAAACTGAAGCACCCGTTGTTGTCCCACATTGACAACACAGAATCCCATCTAGCGCCTTGGACATGTATATAATGATTGTGGTGTCAAAAAGAAAATTACGCAGCCATGCAATGAGCACATAGCGAACTATTCTTTCGCCTTTTACTAAAGAATACCGTGTGCGCGTTGCAATAAATGGCATACGTCAATTTTTGGAGAGGGCCTCTTTTAGAGGACCTCAACCAATTCTACTTTCAAGTTTTGGTGGGATGATTGTAATTCATTAATGAAAACCTTAGTTAAATCATCCCAACACGTTTTGAGATGGTCAATGACTGCAAAAGACTCAAAAGGTTTACACAAGTCACAACATGAAAAATGCCGCAAATTATATCGTGGACCAATAACTGGAAAAATGCTAGGTCTTATAGTTGGGTAATGCAGTATCAACCATGGGTAACCATATCAACCATGGGTAACCATGCTAGGTCTTATAGTTGGGTAATGCAGTATCAATCATGGGTAACCATGACCCATGGTCCACAGTATAACGACTGAAAAAATGCTAGATCTTATAGTTGGGTAATGCATCCTAATTACATCATTTGAAGTAATTACTGGGGTTACTTCTTTTACTTAACCAGAAAATCATTAGAAGTGGTTTTGTATGTACACTTCCCTGCAGGCGAAGAATATATGGTGAAGCCAGTTGCCACTCCGATTCTTAACCGTTTAACAAATCGTTCATCTATTGCTAACTGGAATTGTAGCATCAGGGAAGCAGTAAACCATGGGCAGAGCCAGAAAGCGCTTCTTGTGTTTCGCGGAATGAAGCAGAATGGCGTTGAACCCAACAACTTCACCTTCCCCTTTGTGGCAAAAGCCTGTGCAAAGCTCTCCAACTTCGAATACTCCCAACTCATCCATGCCCAGATTTTGAAATATCCTTGCTATTCAGATATGTTTGTACAAACAGCCATGATTGACATGTATGTGAAATGTGGCAAAGTAGATTTAGCACGTGTTCTGTTTGATAGAATGCCTGAGAGGGACATTGCTTCATGGAATGCCATTATTATTGGTTATGTGCAAATTGGGTTTGTTGATCGAGTTTCGTGTTTGTTTGAGCGGATGGTGTTTGATGGGATTCGGCCAGACTCGGTCACAGTAATGGGATTGACGCGGTTGGTTTCCAGTCTGAAGGATATCAGGTTGTTGAGTGCAATTCACTCTTTTGGAATCCGGATTGGATTTGAGTCTGATGTTTCGGTTGCTAATACTTTGGTTGCTGCCTATGCTAAATGTGGTGACTTGGGCTCTTCACAGATGGTTTTCAATGGAATCGGTTCGAAGTTTGTAACCGTTGTATCTTGGAATGCCATGATTGCAGGCTGTGCATGTGTTGGGAACTCATGTAAAGCAATGCAAACCTACCAACAAATGCTTCGTTGTGGATTCAGACCTGATCTGAGCACCATTCTGAACATGCTCTCATCTTGCACCAGCCCTGAAGCATTCTTTCAAGGAACGTTGATCCACGCCCACTCAATTCAGGTAGGGTGTGATGCAGATGTTTCTGTTCTTAACACCACTATTTCTATGTACTCCAAATGCGGAGATCTATACTCAGCTCGCCTCACCTTCGATACCATGACAGACAAAACTTGTGTTTCATGGACTGCCCTTATTGGCGGGTACGCTGAGAAAGGTGATTTGGATGAGGCATTAGCTCTGTTCACAAGTATGGAAGCAGCCGGTGAGAAACCTGATATGGTCACTCTGACATATCTCATTTCAGCCTGTGGGCAAGTTGGGGCTCTCGAGATTGGGAGAGAAATGGAGCGTTACGCGACATTGAATGGCTTAAAGAGTAGCAACGTAATGGTGTGTAATGCATTACTAGACATGTATGGAAAATGCGGAAACATGACAGATGCTCAAGAGCTGTTTTGCAGCATGGAGGAGAAAACCATTGTCTCCTGGACAACTATGATAGCAGGCTATGCACTGAATGGGAAATCCAGAGAGGCATTGGACAACTTTCAACTGTTGTTGGATTCGGGTATTAAACCAAACCACATTACATTCCTTGCCGTCCTACAGGCCTGCAATCATGCCGGTTTCCTCAAGGAAGGCTGGGAATTCTTTGATATGATGACAAAAGTGTACAGAATTAACCCCAGCTTGGATCACTACGCCTGCATGGCGGATCTCCTTGGGCGCTGTGGAAGGCTGCAAGAAGCACTGGAATTCGTTCAAAATATGCCCGTGAAATCTGATTTTGGCATCTGGGGCTCTCTACTCAGTGCTTGCAAGATACACCGCAGCTTGGAGATTGGGGAATATGCGGCTCAACGCCTCTTTGAAATGGAACCGCAGAGGGCAGCTCCGTATGTAGAGATGGCGAACATATATGCATCAGCAAGGCGGTGGGATGGCGTTGCTGCAATCCGGACCAGAATGAAAAGCAATCAAGTGAGTAAAATCCCAGGACAGAGCCTCATTCATGTGAACGGAAAAGGATGTACATTTACAGTGGAAGACAGATGCCATCCTGGAGGTCATGTAATATATGAAACGCTGAATAGTTTAGGCCTTCAGCTGAACAAAGAATTTGATTTGTCATGGTTAGAAGGCTTTGTTTGATCATAAAACAACACATGACCTTTAATAATAACGGTTTAATCTTGCAATTGGAACCAACTTACTATTAAAGATTACAATTTCAACCGAACCCGACAAGGGAGTCAAGAACAATGACGGTGATAAAATTCTACAAAAGTGTAAAGTTTACTGAAACTTTATGCATTATAAGGTTAAGAACTTATGTTTTTTCCTGACGGGAAAGAAACAAGGATGGAAAATCTCCACCATTTATATCTGATCTGGTTCCAACTGTTTGAATATCCACAAATGCAGTTATTACTAGATAGGACGTTTGTAGTTCCACACATACAATCTATTATTGCTTTTATCATCACAGTATATTGAACATAATTTAGGTGCACGTCCACTGGCTTAGTTCACTAATTCAGTAGGAGTATTTGAGGGCAATTGATATCATGAACCAAGGTCCAAATAGGATTATGGACCCTAGATCGAAACGACTAGGTACAAAATTCATACTTGTAAGGTATAAAATTTCATAACACAAGACACAAAAGATCACAACACAAGACATACACATGTTGTTGTGTTATATATTTATTTATTTTTCAAATTTGATTTAGGTACATAATTTGTGTTCATAGGCACTGAATTTCACAACACAAGACACAAATTCATAACATAAGACACAATTATTAACTTGTTTCAGGCACAAAGGTACATAATTTCATTTTTCATAGCACAACATACATAAAAACTCACAAAATAAGACAAACACATGCACCAAGGTTCACTGCGCACTCTGAACTCTGGTCCATGGTATTTGAGAGAAAAGACAAATGTTTGAAACTCAATAGCGGCAATGGGCATATCCCTTATGTACACCAGCATTTGGCATTGTTGCTGAGCCACTGAATTACCGGATATGCTTTGTTAGGCCGGGGGATTCAACATTTTGGGAGAAGAAAAATTCTGGTACTCCATAACTAACCTAATAAATTTTCTTAATTATTTAATTTATTTGGCATTCAAACAACCAAATATGAAACACGTACTAGAAAACAAATTCATCTTCCTCTAGACTGAAACTGGAAACAAGATTTGAGGAGCAGCTAGCTAGCATTGCGCCATTATTGCTTCCAATGCAAGTTTAAGAATAATATAATTATTTTCCATTAATTCTGATTAATACATACACAAATTAAAGTTGATGGATGGTATATACAATTATACAGTACATAAATTTCTATGGCAAAACATTAGTGATAGGTTTGGTGAGCATGTAGAGATTATGAAGAGACCTATATTTCCTCACCCTTCTGGCCTCCATAACCAAAATCACTACCTCATTACGCTGATCTCTCATCGCCACTTTCTCTGCTGATCTCTTCTTCCTCTTCATCTTCTCGGCTCCTCCGTCGTCGTCTCCGCTGAGCTGCATCAGCTGTTCCGCTGCCATTGCCATGTCAATGTCTTCTGCAACAAATTCTCCTATGCATGGATATGAGGACAACATCGAATCTGCCATTATATTTTAGCTAGAGATCGAAATCAGAAAACATACAATAATATATATTTTCCACTCTGATCGATTTTCTCCCTCACGATAGTAAATTATATTACTCGATCTGTAAATTGGTTTATACGTGCATTGCGTTCAGCGTATGGATTTGGTTGAGAAGCTGCGGGGAGGTGGGAAAGAAGCTCGCTGGAAATTCCATCTAATATATTATATTGCATAATCGAATATATATAGTAATAATAAAGAATTGCTATTAATAGGAAATTTTAGTATTTACTTTTGATCGGGCGTTTTTGGAACGTCATATACGGTTTAGGATTACGTCATTGACTTGGTGTTGCTTCCAACTTCCAACGGCTTGGACTTGACGCGCTTTTATTTTATGGTCAATTTTTTTTTTTTTTTTTTTGAGGAATTTTATTTTATGGTCAATAATCACTCGTTTCCTTCCCTTCCCTTTGGTCTCTTCACTTTCTTGTTGCGTCAAACTTCAAACCCTCAAAGCTGGGTAAAACAAATCAACAATTGACTAGCTGGTACTCATCACCAATATTCATCCAATATTATGTTTTCTTTTTCTTTTGGCAAATAGCTGATACTTGTTACCGGGATAACATTAACTAGTTATAGAAAAGTATTTGGTAAAGTAGTTATTAATTGTTAGTTGATAGCTGATTACATGCAAAATGACATTTAAGAGTATAATTTATTTTATCAAAAAAGCTAATAAAAAAAAACTGCTTTGAATAACTTATATATATATATATATATATATATATAATTTTAGTATTTTTGAGCAATAAGTTATTACAAAGAACTGATTAAACAAATACTCATATTGAATGTTTAACCAAGTCAAACAACAAATAGGTCAAACAAAGTCAAAATTGATTGATAAGCTATCTATTTTACCAAATGGAGATCACTAGTACAAAAAAGAACATATAAGACTAACCTTTAGCCACTGTTGTTATAAGAACGGTAGTGTATTCTTAAAAAAAAATTCGCGGTGGCAATTTCGTAAATAATTGATCAACAATCCGCTACTGTTGTAGATAAAACAGATGCAGTTTAAATAAAGAGTTACATTTCCGCCACCGTTTCTAAAAGAAACAGTAGCGAAACGTTTATAATTAAAAAAGTAAAAAATAATCGATTTTTATTCCGCCACCGTTTCAATTAGAAACGGTGGTTGATTATAATATAAAAGATCCCCCAGGTCAGATCTGTCTTCTCAGTCTCTCATCATACCGCATTAGGGTTCCTCTCTCCTCTCTCACTCTCCCTTCTCACTCTCCATCTAGCTCCACCGCAAATCGCCTCCACCACTGCCAATTGCTTCGTCGTTTTTGCCGATCTGACGCCACCGTTGACGCCTCCTTCGTCTCACACTTCCGCCTCAATATAAAAAACCTCACGCCTACAGTGTTCTCCGTCTCACACTTCCGCGATTTTCCGTCTCACACCTCCGTCTCACCTCCGCCGTAGTCTCACCCTCGCCGTTTCTCCCTCCTCAGCCGCTATCTCAGCGTTTCTTCCCTCCCCTGCGACGTCGCATCTTTCCTCCATCATTATCCTACAGGTTATTCTTCAACCCTAGCTTATTCTTAATTCTACTGGAGAAATTTTCAAATGTTGTGAATGTTCTTAAACTCTAGGTTAATTATTGGATTATTAGGTTTGAGGAGGAATAACGTGAATGTTCTTAAACCTAGGTTAATTGTTGGACTTTTGTGTTTTATTGACAGTGATTATATATGGTGAAAGGGGTTGATAATAAAATCCCAAGCTTGGAGTGATCAGGTGGTGCTTTCACGACAGAGACATTGCTCCTGATGGCAAAACACTAGAGGTAAGCCCTGTAAATATGATTCTATTTGTCAAATTTCTATTGTTCTTTTGTTTTTTTTTTGTTTTTTGTTTTTTTTTTTTATGTATCTTTGCTTGTAAATAAGATGTAACTATTTGGAATTTTTTTTACTAACCCTTGTCAACGACGGCCGTCGGCGGCACTGGGACTCTCCAAAACAATCCGGCTGATGCTGCCAACGACGCCGTCGATGCCTTCCTCAAGTCTCGCCGCTACCACGGTCTCTACTCTCAGATCGAGGTTCTCACTTACTATATACAAGCATACTTATATCGCCTGCGTTGATATAGCGATCTATTGATCTTGAATGCTCATTTGATTATGCTACATATGCAGTCTATCCTGATAGAACCTGTATACAAAGATACTACATTATTGAACAACAAACCAAGCCACTATTCTGAAAAAGTTATTTTAGTGAATGTTGGTTGTTTGATCTTGATATATGTTTGTAATTCATGTAAAACAGTTTATGTAAGCTAGTTATCAACATCGGAAATGTGTTGTGTTATTTTTTGCCAAAGCACTGCTGCTACTGATTCTTGATTACTTGATTTCTTCTTCCTTTCAGTTTTCAACATATTTTTGTCATTCATCTATATTTAATGAAAATATTTCAGCTGCTGAATTTGGTTTTCTCTGGGAATGCTTTGATGTTTTGTTACTTCCCAGACTTTCTCATCATGCAAGCTTAGGGGCAGCCTATGCTAAATTCTTGTTATATATATAAGTTCTGTTTCTGATTGATTGTAGTTAGAAAAAAACTGATTTAAGATTTATCTTTTTTTTTTGGAACTTTAAATCAAAGGCAATGTATCAGTGTATTACTCATAGCAGATCCGTACTACGGGTTGTAGAAAACTTGTCATTTGAAAATTCCTGCATTGTGATCTTGGTCACTAAGATAGGTGCTAACTTTTTATGATGATGAATGGCTAAACATCTTTGATAAAGTACCATAATATGTACTAGTGATTAACCTCCATGAAGTTTTTAGGTGCCCATTATTCTGCATGATGAGAATGAAGAAGCCAAAATATGGAGTCAAATTCATAGTGAAGATACACAAGCACACTCTGTTCCTGTCATTAAAGCATGGCAACTGAATGAAAGAATGTAATTTTCTATCTGCATGCTCTTTTTCTTTGAACAATGTATTTCCCTGAACAAGTAGATCTCATGTGTGCTTTACAGGTATGGGGAGCTTCAGGGTTATAATAAGCCGGAAACAGCTGAAAGATATGGAAAGGAGCAGGTTCATAAATGGCGTAGAAGTTATGATGTTCGGCCACCCAATGGAGAGAGTTTGGAAATGTGCTTGGGAAGGGCTGTTACATATTTTAAAGAGCATGTGAGCTTGATGACTATAACATGTAGAACACACTTTCTTGTGTATTCAAGGCTTGCATTTGTTGATATAACTGATCTTTTAAAAAACCTGTTCTGCAGATTGAACCCCAACTTATGGCTGGAAAACATGTGATGGTTGTAGCTCATGCAAATTCATTGCGGTCCATTATTATGTATCTTGATGAATTAACATCTGAGGAGGTAGGGCTTTGTTTCTCTACCGCCTTGAACATATTAGGCATACTATACATGGATTTTAGTTGATATTCAAATGGATTCTTGATGACAGGTTATTAACTTGGAACTATCAACTGGTGTGCCAATGTTATACATTTATAAAGATGGAAAGTTTATCAGAAGAGAAAGTCCCCCAGGTTAAATGGAAGCTGGTGTTTATGCATACATTGAGGTTGGTGTCTTTTACTCTGTATAGCTGATAAAGATACCTTATTCTCATATCTTCTTTATGCCATGAGGGAGGCTGGAGGGGGAGAAAATATAATTACATTTTTCTTTCTTGCTGTGACTAGACAAACTACAATTCACAAAACAAGAGAACCTTATTAAAAAGCTTTCTATCTACAATCCTTGATAATTTACCTCTTGCCCACTTTTTTCTACTTCAGAGTTTTTTTTGATGAAGTCATCAGGATACATTGAACTTTCAGTTGAGATGTTGAAATTGGATGCTGCATTATCAATGAAGTCTAAATAAATTATTCATAAGAGAAAGTCTAAAAATATTTATTATTGCTGCATTTTTAATTGCTACTTGCTCCATTTAGCATAAATTGATTACTTTATTACCTCATTTTTCTTTATTTTGGATTTTGCAGCTAGAGCTGAACAAACTAATACCACCGCTAGGTCAACCCTGCTGGGAGCATCAATGGAAGTTTACAGATTGAGGGGATCTAAGCATAGATTTAAAATTGTATCTTTGCTCATCATTTCATTAATTGTTGAATTATAATAACATTTATACAGGAGCACTTTCAAGTATTTAGTGAATTTTTTAATTATTTAATTTATTAAAATTTAATTTTCTAATTTTGTTTTTTTTTTTTATTTAGAAAAAAGAGATTCTGCCACTGTTCCTAAGCTGGAACAGTGGCAGAATCCTATTCTTTTTATTTTTTTTTAATAATCCGCCACTGTTCTTACCTAAGAACAGTGGCGGATGACTTAATATTAAAAGAAAAAAATGTAATCTGCTACCGTTCTAGGTTAGAACGGTAGCGGATGATTAGACTTTTCGCTACTGTTGTACAACGGTAGCGGAAAGTCAACGACTTTTAGAGACTGTGCCATCCGCTACTGTTGTACAACAGTAGCGAAAAGTCTTTTACAACAGTAGCGGATGTGCATTTTTGTACTAGTGGATTTTTTTTTTCTAATCTTGAACAAAAAAAGGTGCCTAAGTCGGTAAAGTATGATTCTCGTACTAAAAATTTCTAGCGTACTGCAGTGCAAAATACTACACATAAACAATATTTACTTAGTACATATACCATTGGATAGTGATGAGAGGTTTTTCCTCGTCACTCAGAAATTAAAGTTAGGGATACTGCATAATGTGTTACGGTAAACTTACTAATTAATGCATTTGACCATAGAGTTTTGAATTAGTGATTTTTTATAGGTATTTTGAAATATTGATTGTTAAAGTAAAGTAGTTTTAAATTTATTTTTAAAAATATGATTTTTTTTGCCATGTCATTTTGAGTTTTTATTGACACATCATATATATTGTCATACTTATACTGAGTTTTGATTAATTTAAATGATAAATGTCAAATAAATTCCCTAACATTTTAAAATAATGAAAACCTTAAACTAAAAAATAAATCAATGTTGATTTGGCACCAAATCAAAATGATGTAGGTGGCCATTGACCGGTCACCGTATATATGGTCATATGGATCTTACTTATTCATACTTGCTGTCTTATTTGTATCTTTTTACACTTCGAAGATTGTGTGACCTACTACTACTACTACTACTACAATAACAACAACAACAACAACAACAACAACAATAATAATAATAATACCAAAGACCTTGTGGTCTAGTGGCTTGCACTCTCATATAGTTAAGAAAATACTAGTAGGATGGAGGTTACCATTAAAAAAAAAAAAAAACAAAAAGGGAAGCCTCCCGTTTTTTTTTTTTTAATATTTTAATTAATTATTTTATTTAAAATTAATTTTTTTTTTTTAAAAAAAAAACCAAGAACGGGCCCGGCTTCGTCTCCCGTTGTTCTTATTTTTTAAAATATTTTAATTAATTATTTTATTTAAAATTATTAAAAAAAAAAAAAAAAAAAACAAGAACGGGCCGGCTTCGTCTCCCTAGCCATAGAGACAAATTAAAGGTCTTCATCTCCAGTTGTTCTTATTATTTTTTTTAATATTTCAATTAATTATTTTATTTAAAATTATTTTAAAAAATTATTTTTAAAATCGGTAACTGCCTCGTCAACATACTTTCAAGTAAATAGATCATTTTTTGTTGAATTGCATGAGTTTGTATTGTTGACTGATCCAATTCTATTTTTTTTGAGTTTGATAGCCTAATTATAATTTGGTGTGCAGGTGAGTGATGTGATCCTTAATAAGTAATAATAATAATCTCTTGAAAAATCTTTTTTCTTTGATATTTTTTAAAAGTATCAAATAAGTTTCGGAAGCTCCTGACCCATTTTCTTTTGAGTGTACCCAATGAAGATTGGAATCCATTCTCTTTTAGAAAATCTGTAGGTAAAAGTTAGGCTTGTATCTTTCAACGTAATTAACTTAAAACTTTAAAAAGGACTTTTATTAAGGATATACTAGTCTTTTCTATGTGCAATAGATAAAAATAAATGCATAATATTAATTAATATATAATGTTAAAATTAAAGTTAGAATGATTTTTTAAAAAAATAATTGTGTGAAATTTTTAATAAAGTCATAAAATTCAAGTTGTAGAATTCCTATTATATTAAAAGGTATGGTTAATAATTATGATATGATTAATAATTGTTAAAATAATAAATTTAGATGTGTTAAATGATTAAATATAATTATGGAACATTTAATATTTATTAACGAAAGTTTAATTGTGTATCGATAATTTTGTCTGATAAAAATAATAGTACAATATTTGTAGTATCGTGTACAACTCAATAAGCATAAACATAGAAATACAGATAGACATAAATCAAGAGCACTAACATGAGAAATTTTGGTTGGTCTTATATTGGTGTGTGTGTGTGTGTGAGAGAGAGAGAGAGAGAGAGAGAGAGAGTGTGTGTGTGTGTGTGTGTAGTGTCTTCTCCCAAAATGTTGAATCCCCAATCTTAAGCCCCCCCTCCCCCCCACCCCCAACACCCGGCAAGACAGAGCATGTGGAGGAAGTAAATCACGGTAACTCAGTAGCTCAACAGACATGACCAAATACCAGTGCACACTACGGATTTGCCCACTTTAGGCATAACCAATATGTGTGCATCTAATAAAGAGGGTGGTGGTTTTTTTGAAAGCAAAAACCACGAAATATATTATGGTAGCGAAATAAAATCAGGGGGGACAGAGTCTTAGTACAAACTGTTTGCCTGTGAGTAGGCTTCTGAAGCTAAAGAATGAGCTAGCATATTAGAAGAACGTGGAACTAAATGAACAGAACAAGCATCAAAAGCTAACATTAGGTTCCTACATTCGCCAGTGAAAATACCAACATAGGACCTATCAACAACCTAGGAAGTGTTCAGTATGCGAAAGAGCAGAACAATCCTCATGTAGACGAACCAAAGGAACCCCACGATCCTTGAGCCAAGACAAAGCCTCCTTGCATGCCAGGGTTTCGACCATCATGGGATTAGTACACCTCATAAGTGGGCCATTAGTACCTGTAACAAAGCTCCCTGCCAACGTTAAAACAATTGCACCATAAGAAGCCTTACCCGTTCGTGAGTCAAAGCAGCGTCTGTAAAGCAGTGCAAGGTAGCAGTTGATGAGGGCGTAGTAGGCTGGTGGTGGATGGAAGAAATAGCCGACACCTGGATGCTTGGGTGAGCAATAGCACACCAATTCCTGCATGCCAGACTGCCCGTGGGAACGGTAGCCTTACCTTCCAAACTGCAATTTACTCCATCCGCCAAAGCCAATTGTTCTTCAAAATTGCTCATTAGATCTCTATAACGCCTCTTTACAGTGTGTATACGCCCCTTGGATCCTTGTACCAAAACCAAGTGTCTTCGTAGTTTATGCTCACATGAATGCGAGCGATACGTTCTACATCATCGGGTAAAAACAAATCTCTCAACAAAGGCGTATCCCAAGATCTTGTTTCTAGGTGTATTAAACCTGCTACTGTGGTGCCTTGGAGCTGTTAGGGCATAGTTGTCTGAACCATTGGATTTTGTCCATCTAAGAGCCATGGGTCACCTCAAACAAGCGTGTTTGCACCATTGCCAATCCTGTGCCTCACCCCACCACAAACTAACTCATGGGCCGCCACAATACTTCTCCAGCAATAGCTTGGGCTATTACCAAGAGTAGCATCAATAAATGAGGATTTTGGAAAATACCTTGCTTTGTAAACCCTCGCTGCTAGAGACTAGGGCTCTGTAAGGAACCGCCAACCCTGTTTTCCCAACAAAGCCAGATTAAAAGCTCGTAAGTCTTTAAAGCCCAACCCCTCGAACTTTTTAGGAGTACACATACGGTCCCATGCTAGCCAATGAATTCCTTTGCCACTGGAACCACCTGATCCCCACCAGAAACGATTCATCATGCGCTCTAGAGCCGAACAAAGAGAATCCGGTAGTATGAACACACTCATCGTAAAAGTAGGTGTAGCCTGCGCAACACTTTTGAGAAGTATCTCCTTCACTGCCTTTGTGAGCAATTTTTTGTTCCAAGAGCCAACCCTTTGCCTCACCTTATCTTCAGTGTAAGTAAAAACAACCCTCTTATTCCTTCCAATGAAGAAGGGTAGGCCCAAGTACTTGCCAAAACTATCTACTTGAGTCACCCCAAGTAAACCAGCCACAACATCATGGTCTTCCTCAGGGGTATTTTTACTAAAACAAATGTTTGACTTGTTGAAATTGACTGTTTAACCAGAGAGACATGATGAGCACAAATGATGAGTGTAAAAGGGTGTAATGTCGTTCCGCTGAGGATTGGTGTTATGGCACGAAACTGTGTGAATTACCAGGCACTAGAGTATATGAATTTATAGAACCCAAGTAACAAAGACTGAATGATGTGGAATAAATGAAAACAATTAATTAAAGTGAAAACTATATGATAAAAGGTATGGGCCAGATTAGGGGGATTGTAATCTTGATGTTCCAACCAACTCAGGATTAGGGAAAGAATAATTAACCAAGGGATATATGGGCAATGCACATAAGAATTCTACTCAGCTACTTTCGTAATCAATAAGAGAATTAGGCTAAGATTGCCCCACTGTCGTGATGCATCAATCATAACCTTAATCACCTAAGCATTGTAAGCCCCCAAAATTACCTCTACTTTCATAGCAGGAAAATTAGGTTGAAATTGGTAAGGCTCGAGGTCTCCATCCAACTTTCGTTATAATGAATCCCTCTCCTAGACTAGCAATTAATTCTGGCCACAAACCAATAACTAGTGCAAAGAAATCCCCAAATCACCATAAACCCTAGGTAAAAGATTCAATCCCTTTATGCAATTAATTACCAATTGAACATCAAGATTAACAATGGATCCCTAATCCAAACCCATAAACGAACTACTCCCGCATGATGGGAGTAAACAAAACAAAGCAATAATTGATAACCATAAACATTGCAAGAATTAAAAGGGAATAGAAACTTATCTGATAAATAACAAATCCAACTTCATTCCTTGATTCCAATCTTGAAATAAAATAATCTAATGTAAAACTAGTCTAAACTATGCTGGGGAAAATATAAACTAAAAACTAGGGTTTTGAACTCTGTAAGGGAACCTGCTTAACTTGTAGAGAATATGTCAAATATATAGGAGGTAGATGGGCCTTGGCCCATTAGGCATCTTCTAATTCTTTTCCAACTTGTATTCTTCATTGTAATTCCCTTTTCTTCCAGAACTTGTCCAATATTATTCCTTTGTTGTTCCTTGTAGATATTTCAGCACTTGGACAATATAACACACAAACAATTCCCAATTTCACTAGGATACAGAAAATAACCTTCAAAACAACTAGAATACGGGGTGAATAATTGTACAAAATAGCAGATATCAAGACACTCATAAGTATGTAAGCATTACTTGACAACACCCGCCTCCTGTACATTGACCTTAAAGAACAACAAACTATGAATATCACCAGACAATTGAGCCTGCTGGAATAACAAAGATAAACCCTTAGCACAAAAGATAAACAGATAGGGAGACAACGGGTCACCCTGTCTGAGACCCCACGTGGGAGCCACCTGGCCTCCAATCTTGCCATTGATCAAAACATTATACAAAACAGTGGTGACACATCTCATTACCAACTCCACCCAAACCAGAGGAAAACCCATAGCCAACATCATTCCTTTCAGATCGAAAAGACCATTCCATTCTGTTATATGCCTTAGCCATATCTAACTTCAATGCTCCCCACCCCACCTTACCCAATTGCTTCCTATAAAGGAAGTGACCAACCTCTCCTGCAATTAGAATGTTATCTATAATAAGCCTGTTAGGAACAAAAGCACTTTGGGTTTCTGAGACCACATCACCTCTTCCCTCTCAAAAGGGTGCAACAACATAGAACAATGATTAGGGGTAACACGTGGGGTGATAGAAGAAAAGAAATATGATATACTCGCAACATAGTCATTGGCTTTAAAAATATTCTAAAAATAAGATAAAATAATTGGGCAAATTCCTCCCTCATCAACCCAATTCCCTAGATTATCTTTCAAACAAGAAATAATATTTTTACGCTTTTGAGCCGAGGCATACATGTGGTAAAGTCGAGTGTTTGCATCTGCCCCCCGCAACCAATGTTGATTGGCTCGTTGTCTCCGAAAGACATCCTCATGGGCCTCCAATCGAGTCAACTCGTCATCCGATCTATGGAACTCAGCCAAAGAAGTTGGGTCATATAAACCTCGCAATCTCATCTGCTGCTTACGTAACTCACCAATCCTCTCCCAAACTTGTGAAACTGATCTCCACCCCACCTTTGCAACTTATGACCACAAACCCTAACACAATCCATCAAACCACCCTCACGCCCCACATTCCAAGCATTCTCCACAACCTCTCGGCAGCCATCATATAAGAGCTAAGCTATCTCAAACCGGAACCCATTGTTGCCTCTACCACCCATGCTCCTTCCCCCATACACGTCAAGAAAAAGAGCAGAATGATCTGAGGTCTTTGTGAAAATATTAAACACCTTAGCTGCCTCCTGCCTTCTGGACCACTCATCAGTGGCTACAACTCTATCTAACCTCTCCTCCACCCAGGCCTCAATGCCCCTTCCTCGTTCCCACATAAAGGGATAACCCTTAGTCGGAACCTACAACAAACCACAATCGTCCAGCGTCTCACCAAAACCACGAAGGTGGCCCACAGGGTGTGGGTTAATACCTCGCTTCTCATGCTGGAACAACAAACCATTGAAATCACCTATCACGACCCAAGGTAACAAGGAGCGGGAACTTAGATTTGTAATCTAACACCCCACTTTTTAATTTCCACTTAGGAAAATACGGGTAATTTTTTTTTTATTTACAATTACTACTACACTCATATATACATATACCATATACTTACGCAATACACACTAAACTTATAATTTGTTTTTTATCTACACATTACGTACACACTTATACATATATATTAATATAATATATATACAATCATATAATTATTTCTACACCTAAATAATGGGGGTGTTACATCTAAGAAGATCCCATGAGTCCCTCCTCCTCGCCCACTCAGGAAAGCCATAGAAACATGTCATACGCCATAGTTAATAACCAGAGATACTGACCTCAACATCGACGTGGTTTTTAGAAAAGCAAAGCAACCTAGCTGCATTGTTCCTCCTCCAAAAGAGAGCCAAGCCACCACCAAGTCCAAACCTATCAACGTAAAACAACCCCTCAAACCCCAACCTAATGCGCAGACGTTCAGCATGCTCCCTTCCCACCTTCGTTTCCATTAAAAATGCAGGCCCGTCATGTGGCTTACTCCCCAACGGCACCAACCAGGGGTCTCCAATCGCCCTAGGACCTCAGCTTAACCCAGCTCGCAAGCCTGCACCATACGGATATTGCTCCACTGGGACCGTAGACTCCCTTGTCTTTAAACAAAACCTGCAAGAATACCCAAGGAATCCACAAAAGAATAAGAAAGTATAGAGACGTTCATACTTAAAGTTTACCCATGACCAAGACTTGTCTCTCTTAAGTAACTTCATGCGACGCTTGATCGGCTTATCCACAGGAATAGAGACACGAATGCGATAGAAAATGCGCCACGGGTCTCCAGTCTGTCTATCATCACACTTCACAAAGGTTCCAATGAAATTTCCAATTTGTTCAAGAATCACACATGTGGTATATCCCACCAGTAAGTCATAGAGTTGCACCCACATATCAACCTTATCCAACGTAGCAAGCCCCGACAATTCTCCCACGCTAATTTGCTTGCAGACTAACGTACTATTGTCGAAAGACTAGGGCCCTTCATCCAGGACTCTTTCCATGTGAGACTTATGGAAAAAGACAAACGAGAACAGATTGGGTTCGATCTCAGCAATCTGCACACCACGTACCGGTTGCCAAATAGACGCCACAACCTATTGCATGTACTCCTGCTTAACCAGCTTGGTAGTAAGGAACCTGCTAACCAGCATCTATGTTTCTGTATCCGCAGTATCGGCAACCTCAACATATGTCTCAACCGGCATGAGGCCAACCTCCTCCTCCTCCTCCAAACTAATTTCAGCGCACCGCGATACCAGCCCAGCCACCGTGTCACCGACGTTCGAACCAGACGCCATGTTGCGTTAAAACAAAGAGAAAACAGACCAAACAAACGCCCGGAGAAATTGCCAAGACGTAGAAAAACCAAGAAAATCCTAAAAAGGGAAGGAGAAACCCTAGAACGACTAGGGAGGAAAACACACACTTCACCGCTCAATGTATATAGGGTGGTGGATATATAAATAAATATGGACAATAAAAATATTGATAATCTTTTTTTTAATAACATTGATTTTTCGGCTTTGCACAAGAGTTTAACGCAAATCCTAAACCCAAATCCTCAATGTTCAAGACCAGAAGCAAACACCCACCATGCTACTTATTGCTACTAAAAACAAGTTTTAAGTGAAACGTCTTAGCTACTAGATCAATGCTTTGGGGTTTGATACTCTTTATATAAAGAGTGGTGATTTTTTTTTCAAAAGTTTTCAATCTAATTTGCAATATCTTCCATCCTTTGATTCCCGCACCCTAAAATTACAGAGGAAATTATCAAAATGTATTGTTACTTAAAGATTTAAATAAAATAGATCCATCATTTTACTTCAAAACAAAGCCGTCTGAATTTTAAAAGAAAAACAATTATTTTCTTCTTTGCCGTTAACTTATCGTTTGTCTTCAGAATTCGTTGCTCTATATTCATAATTTTTGAATTCTATATTCACAATTTTAGAACTCTATGTTCACAATTTTAGATTTCAATATACAAAATTACATAACGACACCGTTATTCCAGTCGTGCGTTTTGGTCTTGAGTCCATCTTGTAAGATGGACCTGGATCATAGCATAATTTGCCTAAAATGCTACATCAATAATAGAAGGTGAATAATATAATATTCGTCAATATTAATTTAAAAGTTTGCGAAACACAATTTCAAATACTAAAATCATTCCTGAATCAAGGCCAATGGGCATATTTCTTGATCATCCTCCAAGGGTCGTAGCTCAGGAGATAAAGTTGTACATTTCTGAACTATCACCCAAAAAATAAAGAGAAATTCATCTCATTGGTTAATATACCAGTAGAATCGAGCTAATATCCAATTTAGCTCTCGACTATAATATTTTTCTTTTCGATTTAGTCTTAAAAAACTTTTTGTGCTTAATTAGGTCATTGACTTTGATGATTTTACTTAATTGAGTCATTTATTAAGATAGCTTAGTAATATCCAATTTAGTCATCTACTATAGTAATTTTTACCCAAGTTAGGGGTCGTTTACTTCATTTTTCTGTTTTTCCATCTCCAGTTTTCCATTTTTCCATTTCTCCAGTTTTCCTTCTCCATTCTTCCAGTTTTCCATTTCTCCATTCCTCCAGTTTTTTATTTCTCTAATTTTCTGATTTTATTAAATACAATCATTCTATATAGCATTTGTACATTTCTACATAATAATAATAATAATAATAATAATAACAACAACAACAACAACAACAACAACAACAATAATAATAATAATAATAATAATAATAATAATAATAATAACAACAACAATAGTAGTACAATCTTATTTAGTCATTGCCACTTTTAGTTCACCGTTAAAATTTTTGTCAAATAACCTTCCAAAACAGGGGTATTTTGATTTGTTCATGCTTTGATCATCTCATTTACCCTTTGTAGTGATTTTCATTACAGATCTCCATCAAATGAAAAGGTCCGGCGAAAGCCAAGACTTTGTAATGTGGCTCACATTGCTTTCGTCGGACCTCTTCAATGGATGAAAATGTGTAAGGAAAATCACTACAAAAGGTCAAGGAGATGACCAAATCATGAAAAGACCAAAAATACCTTATTTTGGACGGCAATTTGACGAAAATTTTAACGGTGAACTAAAAGTGACAATGACTAAATAAGACTGGTCACAATGTGGCAAAAACTAATGAAGTGGACTAAAATTGACAATGCTCCAATAATAGTAGGACCAAAAATGGAAATGATTCATAATTTAATAATAATAATAATAATAATAATAATAATAATAATAATAATAGTAGGACCAAAAATGGAAATTGACTATAGTGGTTTACCCAATTTACTTGTCGTCTATAGTGATTTTTCTATATTTAGTCCTTAATTCTAACAACTAAAGACTCACTTAGGTAAAATCATCAAAGTCAATGACTTAATTAAGCACGGAAAGTCATTTAAGACTAAATCGAGAAAAGCTATTATTTTGAAAAACCACTATAATCGAGGATTAACTTAATTAGGTATTAATTATCAATGACCTTGTGGTCTAGTGGTACGAAGTGACTTTTTCAAATGGAAGATAAAATAAATTCGAATCTCTAGTGGGAATGGTATTAATTGTTTGTGTTTTCTACTTTTACGGAAATTGTTATAAATAGATACTACATTATTATTATGGAAAATTTAGTAAACCGGTGTGGACCTATTCTCTATGGATGTAAAGAAAGAAACGCGAAATTAGGGGAATTTTTGTTTAGCATAAGAAGCCAAATCATATACGACAAAGTCTGAGTTTGTTTTATGGCATTCACATTCACGCCACGCCTACAAAGCAAGCACTCAAAAATCCGCAATGTCTCAATTATGAGTCTAAAAGATGTCCAAACTCAGTCAATGAATCCATAGAGTCTCCATCATAAAATTATTATCTTTTTGTGCTCCGCGCCCATAACTTCCTTCTAAATTCTATTTCTATTTCATGTTTTGTTTGTACATGTCAATGCCATTTTTCATTCATTTTACACTCAAATTAATTCATTCACACTCCTAAGTTTTAATACAAATATCATTTCATTCTCAAAAAAGAAGAAGAGGAAAATACAAATAGCATTTCCTTTACTACTTTGGGTTTGGGACTTTTTCTTTTCCTCTTCTTCCTTCTCTTGCCATGACTTGATTCTCAATTTTTTTAATAACTGTTTTTAAAAGATAATGTACTCATTTTCATATGTTAATACAATAATATTTAGAGTTAATTATATTCTTTGTTCTAGATTTATAGGTGGCAATTCATTATTAGTTTTTATTTTTCAGAACATTCCCTTTGGTCCTAGTATTATTATGGCATAACTATTTTTGGTTAGCCGTCAACAAAATCATTAAAATGTCATTAAATACAAGGACATTTTGATTTTTTTTAAATACAAAATGGGTTGACTTGCTAATTTTTTTTTAATCATAATTGAAGACTTAAATGTATTTGTAATTAACTGAATGTAAATGATTTATTGATGGGTGACAAAAAAATTGTCATACCATGATAATACTAGGACCAAAAATTGAATTGACTCATAATATTTATATGACAATTTTTTTTTGGACCATAAATACAATGTACATTTTTAATGAAAATACTATATGAACTCCCACTTTTTACTCCCAGTCTCAACTTCTACTCCCTCTTACAAATCTTTGATGTAGAAACTTTTCTTGGGACCCACATGATGAGAATATCATAATCTTGTTTGTCATGTGAGTAAAAGTAAGGAAGTAAAATTTAAAATTAAAGTACATGTAGTAAAACTTAATATATAAAAAGTACGAAACACATTATTTGTGTACTAAATGTGCATTATTTAATAAATAATGTACTTTTAGTACTTATATAATATTCTTAAAGTGCTCAAATTATGTACCTTTTATTAATACAAAGTACATTTTAATTTTAAATATAATAAAAGTACATTATTCGTATACTAAATGTAAATTATTTGATAATATGCAAAATAATGTATTTAAGTACTTTCAGTACTTTTTTTTTTTTTTAAAAGATACTTTAAATACTCAAATAATGTATTTTTCATGAATACAAAAGTATATATTTAATATACTAAAAATACATTATTTGTGTACTGAACTTATATTAATTTATTTAATAGTATTTTCAGTATTTACTTTCAAATAATATACTTGATGTTGTAATTGCTTTAGGTTGTAATCCATGCAATTACGACTCTATTTATATAGTAATCTCAGTATGTTTGTAACAAGATCTAGTTAGAGTTTAATAGTTTATCATCTTAATCTTAATTTGTTTGTAATATATACTAATATGATCTAATTAGAATATACCAATTACCATCGTATAATTGTATTACAAATAATGGCGACTATTTGAGTGATTTGCACTGCTTTTACTTTTACATTTCTCCAATTTTTTTCTCTATTTTATGTGTTCTTTTTCCCAAATATATAAGTAAATAAATTCTCTATTTTCATCCATTCAATTTTTATTTCTCAAAAAACTTATCCAATTAATAAATACAACTTTATATTTTGTAGGTCCCCAAAATCCCCAAATCAACTACGGAGTACATTACACTAAAAATTAATTTGAGAAAGCTAAACTGGTCAACAAGTTATTAAAGCATATACAAAATGAGTTGAGATCAGACCCAAAAAAAATATTTAATTTATTGAAAATATCATATTTATCACAAAAACTTATATGAAACAAACAAGAACGGTAATACTTTTTAGCCAAATAAAAGTACTACATTTTTAATTAAAATATTATATGTCTTAAATGAAATAGTCTCTATATTTATTAAGTTTATAATATTTCCATCTTAATTTTTATAAACAACTTAAGTTATAATATAAAGTGTTAGAATTCTATAACGGGGCTTAACCATCCAAAAAATGCTGTTATTTAACTCGTCAGTCCGACAACACTCGTACTAAGCCTGCAAGCAAGAATAACTTCAGCAATTCATCCAACACCAAGAGTAAATAAACTTCATATAATAGAGATGAATAAAAAGGCAGGCCTATGTGCTTTTAGTGTAATGTAGGTAGCAAAGGAAAAACAAATGCAGTAACAGGGATTTTCCCACTTTTGGTAAAATCCCGTTATCACAAACGTGAGCCGTAGACCGTCGTAACAATAAAAGCAGAGAGTATTTATTTGTACACTCAAACAGCCCTTCCAACAAATCAGCGATGATGCCTTCCCTGAAAGCCGCCTTTATTCTTGGCAAAGAAGGCATTTTTCGGTTTTGGAATCTCATGAATGTCCATCACTTGTATTGTCCTTTGCTTTTTAGCTTCACAAAGCAAGCAATACACAACAAAGAAACAACCCCCCGGTCAATCAATAGCAAGATGGGACGAAAGGTAAAGCAAGTCTACTAGTACTACTATAGATTCCAAAGCAGTAAAACCAAACCATTTTGTGCTTCTTGGTAGTTCTCCTGAAGCCTCCTCCTTGCTGAATTTAGCTTCTCCATATCCATCACTGATTCCCTCGGTGGCCTCTGCGAAAACCCACCTCAAGTTATCAAAAACATTCCATCTGATACATTATGCATGCAAAGTTGTGTTCAATCTTCATCTAGAAGTAAAAGACAAATGCTTACTACTATCCTGAGCCATGGAACCTATTATAGAGCTATGGACCAATTAAGCAACTCTAATCTGACTTAGAACAAAAAATTGGTCTAATCAATCAAATAGATTGATTTGACAACTGCATAAGACAACTACCACGTGTGCGTTACACTTCCTATATTAGTTTAACTAGAAGATAGCACAAGAACCTGTACCACAATCAGTCACAGCAATTGGATTAATCTGACCATATGTTAGTGACCAACTAAGATATATCACCAATCCTACATTTGAAAATCCATCATTAAATCCTCAAACCCCAGCCCCTTTGAAGCTCCAGTTCCATGCAATTGCCCTAACATAACTGACTGCATCTTATGATTTAAGAATCTATGTTAGGCCAAATGCTTTGCAACTATGTGGATGAGAATGAATGAGCATATACGCTTGGGGGAGGAGCTGAAGCAGGCTTAGGAGCAGATTGAAGTGGTCTGGGAGGTGCCTCATTCCGAGGAACTGATTTTGGCTTCTGCTCTGGTTCTGAGTTATTCCGGTCTGAGCTTGAACTCCCATCTAAAAAAAAAAAAAAAAAAGTACAAAACAAGTTGATCAAAATTGAAAAGTATATTAAAAGTAATTGGTGAACCAGAATGTGATTCCATCTTGATGCTTACTTCTAGGATTTGGAGAATACCCGAAATCAGGTACCTGCAAAGACCATATAACCACTTTAGACCTTCAAAGTTTGAACTTTCCAACTTTAGTTTTTTGGACTTTAAAAAAAGAAATTAGCAATTTGATTTAGAGCATTAACCTGGTGATGACCATTGTGCTGATTTTTATGTAAGTTCTGCTGGGGTGAGTCTCCATCAGCTGTTGCCACCAAATCCATTAGTTACAAATTATGGTTATCATCATCATCAATACACAATTTTAGCATAAACTATAGAAATTAAAGTGGTGCTAAAAATACTTGTGGAACAATACCAATGAGATTAGCAGATGCTTGTTCAGGTTGGTTGAGCCTAACCCATTCATCTACAGTTTCTTTCCATTTTCTGCAAAGGAACAAAAAAATAATATGTGCAGTTAATGCAAACCAAAACTTCATGAAATACGTGTTCAAGACTCAGAAGCAAGACAGTTGAACCACTCATCAACTGCTTCATTCCCAAAAATAAACCAAAACACAAGTTTTGTTTACAATTCTTTTTTGGTCAGTGAAATTCAAACCTGACTAGCTGCTTCACCAATCTCCTAACTTCATTTGATGGATTCTTCCTCAATCGATTCACATGCCTTCCAATATCAGTATCCTAACCAAAATCAATTAAAAAGTTTGATATATCAATTCAAGTAATCATCGAGAAAATTTATATTTATTTTTTTAAACTCACCTTCAGAGCTTGAAATGTAATATCCATATCTTCAAGGTTTTGCAGCAGCTCAATAACAGATTCTTCAGGCTATTAATCCCAAAAATAAAACTTTTTAAGTTTAGTACGAAAACCAAACAAATTCTAAAAACATTAAATTTAAAGAAAAATAATAAACCTGTTCTGGATCTTCAAGCTGCTCTTTGATTCTGAGAATTTTGGTCTGCTCATCGTCGAACAAGCCTCCATACGGATCAGCCTCTTCTTCTTCTTCATCTTCGCCTTCTTCCCGTTCATTATCATCATGACGGTGATGATTAGACTCGGGACTGGAAGGACTCTTACTGATGTCCCTCTCGATATTGGTAACGCTATTGTAATTCGCAACGCCGTTGGGCGCAAAGTGACCGTTGACCACGTCGTTGCAGTTGCGGCAGCGATTGGAATACAACTTCTCGACGATTCCGTCGCGCCGATCCTTCAATTCCTCGGCGCAGTCCACGGACGCCACCTCAATCGCCGCCTCTATCAGCGTCCACACATCCGTTTTCGATTTCGACAGAATCAACCGGAGCTCATCCCCATCCATGCTTGACCAAATCCGTTGGTTAATTTTTGTTTTCACCGAATTCTCGCAACAGCAACAACAGAAAAACAAGATGAAAGGATTGCGCGGTTACGTCACCAGATCTGAGACTTCATGGGAGAGGCGTCATGCGATCTACAGAACGACGCCGTACTGATCCCCTTGTCGGAACTCCGAGTTATTATTATTGTCCAGAGACACTGAACCGACGAGAAGGTGGGGTGGGAGGGGAGGGGAGAGCTTTTAAGACTGGGATTTGGAGTTATTTTCGTTTTTACCTGATGGAGTATGCTGGGCTGGCAAATTTGAAGAGAAGGGTATCTCCTGGAATAACACCTTCTTTTATTCTCTCTTTTGACTCTCCTTTTCTTTTTTTTTTTTTTTTCTTTTTCCTATTTTTCGATATTAAAAAAAAGGTTACTCGGTAATACTTAATTTAGTTATTGTGATTTTTTATTTAATTTTAAATATTTTTGTGTGTTTAATTAGGTTATCAACTATGACGATTTTATCATATTTAATAATCTATTCATTTCATCTTTGTTAATATTCAATACTCAATTTAGTCCTGAATTATAATAATTTTGTCAAAATTAATTTTCGATTATAGTGATTTTATCCATTTAGTCATCATAGTACATTTTTCCTTAGTTCTTGATTCTAATCGAAGAAGACTATCAGAGTCGATGAACTAATTAAGCATTAAAATTCGTTTAGAATTTAATTGAGAAAAATTATTATAATAAAGAACTAAAATTGGATATTAACCCAAAAAAATTATTTTTGTAATTTATATGGGTGATATGGCCATATGGGTGAGCTGTGAAGCAGAAGGCTGAGAAGGGGGAATGAAGTTGCTGACGACGATGATCTCCTTTCTTTCTCTCACTAAAAAGGGGTTTTGTCTTTGAGTTTGGGATGAGGAGAGAGAATATGGACGGGAAGGATAGATTTGGGAATTTACCTAAAGAAAGTTGCATACTCCGAATCCCGAATCCGCGATCCCGCTTGTACGCGGGAATCCGGGATATATGCTTATCCCCCATTGGTAAAGCCCAAGCTGCACGCTTATTGGAATGGGCCGAATACTAGTCTGCTGGGCCTATAAACGTTGCCTTGTCCAATGAATTAAGGGATCACACTACAATAAATCATTATTGCGTGGACTATACTATTAAATAATGTACATTTAATATAAAATAACGTATATTCAGTATAAAAATAATGTATATTTTTGTTATGGTCCACACAACACTATGTAGACCCTATGTGGACCATGGTACACATAATAATTTGCCCATTATAACTCAGCAAATTATGCTATGGACCCGGCACTTATGTTTGTGTTCACAATTTTAGAACTCTATTTTTATACAAAATTACATTACTCAATATTCACAATTTTGTTATATAGATTCAAAAATTGTGTTCTATTGTTGAATATAGAATTATGAAATTGTGAATATAGAATTCTGTAATTGTGAATATAGAATTTTAAAATTGTAAACATGGACCGGGGTCTACCTTTCAAGGTGGTGCAAATTATGCCGTGGACCCAGGTCCACCTTGCAACGTGGACCTGGGTCCAATACGACGCTGTTTCACTATATTTTTTTAAAAAAAAAATTACTAAACATATAACCCTGAAATGTGTGAATGTGGAGGTTTCAAATTGTGAATATGGAGTATAGAATTTGTGAATGTAGAGTTATGAATGTGTGAATCTGTAGTAGAGTTAACAAATGTGTGAATGTGGAGGTTTCAAATTGTGAATATGGAGTATAGAATTTGTGAATGTAGAGTTATGAATGTGTGAATCTGTAGTAGAGTTAACAGAGTTCTAGTAACTTGTAGCCCTGTAATGTGTGAATGTGGAGTTCCTAAGTTGTGAATATGGAGTATAGGAATTGTGAATATAGAGTTTTGAATGTGTGAATGCATAACAGTGGTAATATAGTTACTAAACATATAACCCTATAATGTGTTAATGTGGAGTTTTCAAATTGTGAATGTGGGGTATAGGGTCTGTGAATGTAGAGTTTGTGTTCTGTTGCGATGAGGAGCCATTAACGCCAATAATTTTTTTTAAATATAGTGAAACGACGTCGTAAGGTGGACCTGGGTCTACGGCATAACTACTGTCAAGGTGGACCCGGTTCATAGCATAACAACCGCTACAACTCACCATACTACAAAGCCTATATATATATATATATATATATATATATATATATATATATATATATATATATATATATATATATATATATATATATATATAGGGTTGCACTCTCGTGCGAATTCTCGCCCAGGTAGGAAATGAGAACACTCCACAGCCGTCCACGTGTCCAGATCAACGAATCAGATGTAATTTTAAAAAAATGACGCGGTAGCATTTTCGTAAATAACTGGAACTTTGGTGCACCTAGTTTCACTTACAAGTGCACCTATTTTCGCACCTATTTTTACTTACAAGTGCAAGTAATTTACTTTATTAATATTCATGCACTTATTTTCGCAAATACTTTCACTTACAAATGCAAGTAATTTACCTTGTTAATATTCATGTACTTGTGTGCAACCTAGGTGCACCTAG
Source organism: Ipomoea trifida (assembly GCA_003576665.1). Lineage (NCBI taxonomy): Eukaryota > Viridiplantae > Streptophyta > Magnoliopsida > Solanales > Convolvulaceae > Ipomoea > Ipomoea trifida. The sequence goes on from CP025646.1 coordinate 6,561,593, forward strand.
TTATAACATAGGTTGCACCTAGT
>CP025646.1:6561861-6636861 GCA_003576665.1 Ipomoea trifida
ATATATATATATATATATATATATATATATATATATATATATATATATATATATATATATATATATATATATATATATATATAATCTACAAGCTTAATAAGAGCCAATAAAGTTAGGTCTCTAACTGGAACTAAAAAAATATTGGTCTAATTGTTTTATTAAACGAATGGTTCATATTATTTTGATTTAGTTTTTTTTTTTTAATTATTTTTTCTACTTTACCCTTTATTATATCATTTATTTTTCTTAAATACTCCTGCATTTCGTTAGTGTAAACATTAGTAACAGAATATTCCGTTAATTATTTATTATTTTTAATTTACTCATTGATTTTCATAAGAGCATCCATAGTAGTAGTTTATTCACGGTTTTTTAGGAAAAAATGTCAACATGGCAAGAGAGAGAAGGCAAGATTAACTTCTACAAAACAAAGGTTTATTTATGGAAAGTGGGCCAACACAACATTTATTCCAGCCTCGCACGTCGTGCGTGGTTGTCACTCATGCGCCCAACTGCACGTGACACGCCTGAAAAAGCCTTTATTATTATTGTTATTATTATTATTTTTAAAATCAGATTTGTTTTGTTTTTTTCCTCCCTCCCATTTTTTCTTTCCCAATCACACTTACAAAAACTTTTCTAAAAAAAAAAATAAAAAAAATCCTACTATTAAGGATGCTCTAAGGAAGATCTTAGGTTCGACCCCTATCCCAATCAAAATTGACATAATTGTTAAAACATATGTTATGAATATGTTAGAGTGTATTAAAAAATACAATATAAAATTTAACATGAACTTTGGTCAATTAATTAGAATCACATATTGGACATTGATTAAATGATACATGTAATTTGCAGTACATATTCAACACAGATGAGAAACTATCCGTATTATCATTTTTTTTTGGGAAAGAAGGATTTGGTCATGTTTTTGAAGGTGCACTGCGCCAAGGCACTAAATTTGCAGTGAAGCACACCAAGGGACAAGATTAAATCAAAAATTTATTTTTTGTGGAAGTGGCAACAAGAGAAAGCATGGATCACGCCAATTAATTGGGTTTTGTGTTGCAAAAATTATGCTTGGATTCTATCCAGTGTGGGTATTCCCCTCTAAAACTGCTACTGCACCAGTTAATTTTATGAAAAATTTTGCTACAGGTCATAGTTATGCATTCTTGAAATATTTACTTTTATGAAAATTTTGATAATCTTGCATTAATATGCGCTAGATACCGAATGATACTTTGATATGGTCTGAAATACTATTTTAAAAATACACATTAGGCATTGGACTATACGCGCAATGCGCGCGCGGTAACTTGTGTGTGTGTGCGTGTGTATATATATATATATGTGTGTGTGTGTGTGTGTGTGTGTGTGTATGTAGTACGTGTTCAGATATAAATAAAATATAATTTATAATATTTTTTATTCAAATCATTTTATCAAATTAATTAAAGTGTGCAATTGAATCATTAAAGAAGCAAAATATCTATAATTGAGACATTTTTATGATTTTTTTTAATGCAATTTAAGTTAAAAATATGTCAATCTTTTGATGAGAACGGAATGAATTGTATTGAATGAGATGATTGAAAGATACAGATTACGGGGATATATATAATGAGAGAATCACAAGAAGACTAGGATTGAAAACTCATAGGAAGACTAGGATAGGAAATCATAACCTGACTCAAATACATAGAGTCCTAAAACTCTCCCTCAAGCACATTGTATACTAGGAACCTGTAACTTGTCTCTAAGAAATGAAACTCTAGGACTAGGTAAAGGTTTCGTAAAGATGTCAGCAAGTTGATCTTTTGTTGAAATAAAGTCGACTTGAATATCTCCAGTAGCAACTCTATCTCTAATAAAATGATAATCAATCTCCACGTGCTTGGTTCTTGCCTGAAAGATGGGATTTGCACATATATATGTAGCACCAAGATTGTCATACCAGAGTTTGGGAACAAATACACCAGGCGTTGATCTCACGTAGTATGTGGCATCCTATTTATTAAGTAAACAACAATCCCAAAGGAAAAATTCCAGAATTTATATGGAACAGAGGCATGAGCCAAAAGAGTTAAGTCCGTTTCAACAATGTGCCTATATTTTCGTTCAACACAACTATCCTACTCATTAGTATATGCACATGATTGTATATGAATAATTCCTAATTTAACAAATTTAGAGTGTAACTATTTGTACTCAACTACTAAATTAGATTGTATAGATTTGATTTTTCTAGTGAAGAAACGTTCAACCATGGTGCAAAACATATCAAAGATGACATAGAGATCAAATTTTAAATTCATGGAAAGTACAAGGTGTAATGAGAGAAATAATCCATAAAAATAACTAAGTAACGATAGCCATCAGGAGAAAATAAAGGAGTTGGACCCCAAATATTAGTATATGTTAAATCAAGAATATTCGAATTAGATGACTCAACACGTGGCAATGGGAAACACGCAGATTTACCCAATAGACACGCATTACACAAACAGGACTTACAACGAGTAAAACTACTAGACCCACTAACCGAACAAGATTGAAGAATACGATGTAAGACACGATGGTGTGGATGTCCTAAACGATCATGCCACATAGACGCTGATAGCGTAAATGTAAACGGGGTCTACGGATACGCTACGAATACGTGTGTTACAGATGGGTGTACACGAACCCATGTGTTGCATACGAGTTGCACTACGGGTGACGAACAGTAACAAAGAATAAGCAAGAGAGATAATAAGCAAATCGCAAGTGTATTAGTGTAGTATTGGTGAGTTCAATCTGCGAAATGAGGGGAGTGACCCTCCTATTTATACTAAGCAAGTCACGTGAGCACGTGACGGATGACATGTGGGTGTTCTTACATGGCGCATCTGCATTGGCCACACAGCACAACCGCTCTACAAGGTTCCCGTGACGGTTGGTCGCTCGAGGTGGTAGGTTCATTACTCACAAAACGCCATCGCTAGTCGCCTCGGGAATCGCAATTGGCCAAAATCATCGGGGAGCTCCATTGATTCCCGTAAGTCGGAATCTCCTAGCTCCCTAGTAGGTCGCCCGCATGGTGGTCAATCAGCCAAAATCATCGGGGAGCTCCATTGATTCCCGTAAGTCGAAATCTCCTAGCTCCCTAGTAGTTCACCCCGTAGCGTGGTCGATACGGATTAACCAAGTGGTTGCTTACGAAGCGTAGAGTGGTCGATGCGGATCAACCAAGTGGTTGTTGACGAAGCATAGAGTGGTCGATGCAGACCAACCAAGTGATTGTTGACGGGTCGACCGGATAGTTGATGCCTAGTCCATGCGTATTTACCCATCACGAGTCCCCCACTTCTTGAATCCGCGAGAGTCGTCGGGTTCGAGAAGTAAAATTGATTTTTCACCATTTTTCCTTGGCCGGCTATATCACGAACAACATTCCCTCCGGTCAGTCTACCATATTTTTCTCCATGTAACCTACATGCAACATGCCATCATTATTTTTGGGTTCCCACATGTTTGGGTCATCCTACTTCTAAAGCTCCTTACTTTACCATGGCCCATCAAGGCCCACTATTTTGTCTATAAATACCCCTTCTCCCTTCTCATTCGTTACCTAGCCACTTTGCTATTCTTCACTACTCTCTCTTCACAACAAGGTAACTTTCTTCATCTTCTCTCTTTTTTTCTTTTTTTCTTTTTTTTTTTTTTAATTTTCAATCTGCCCAATCAATCGACTGGGTAGATTATGGTCGACCAATGTTGGTCGACCAGTATCGGTCGACAAAAAATTGTTGACCAATTCGGTCATTTTTTTTTTTTGCCTTTGAATGTTAATGTTGAACTGTTCTGCTCTCTATGATCCATTACATGCTATTTATTGATGTTGATACCGAACTATTGTTGTTGATGATGTTGTCGTTCTTCGATATATTGCTTTATCGCTTACTTGACCGATCGATCATTTTCATGTTCTTACTTGTATATCATGTCGCAAGCTGATAGTCAAAATTTTTCTGCCCATGATTAGGAGGATTGGAATTATGAAGAAGTTTGTGTGTCCGGTGGGGCACCACCGAGCCATTCTAACGACACCCATCTAGGAAAGACCCGTTTGATCGTCCACGTACAGTCGGTCCCTTCACAACCTCTATCGAAGAGAAGAAAAATTCACCTGGACGAAGGTACTTCGCACAAGCTGAAAGAATCTACAAAAATTAGTATGCCGAGTGAAGATTATGTCGAGTTAAACCCCAAAGACGCTTATGGCGCTCCAGTTGAAATGTCTTCCAAGGATGAGTAGCAACTCGCGAATCTTATTGGGGAGGGGATCCGCTATGTGGTTGACCGACACCTAACCAACATCGTTTCTTGTCATCAAAAGAAATGGATAGGTGTCCATCTGGATTCGCTGAAAGCTGGTATGCTCATCCTCCTTGATCCTTTCCTTGTTGAGTTTGTGAATTATTACGACATAGTTCCAAGTCAGGTAGCACCAAATGGTCATCGTATAATTGCATGTTTTCCTCAAATTTGTGCACGCCATCAAGTTCCTTGTACAATCGACCTTTTTAACTTCCTTCATCTTGTGAAGACTATGGGGAAGAATTGTCATCCCAGCTTTGTGGTCATTCAATGTCACGGGTTGATTGGAAAAGTTTCCGGTCTGCCTGATAACAACTGCAAGCGGAGGGAAAAATTTTTTTCATGTTCTTTTGAGGGATGATTTGCCTTTCAAGAAAAGTGGTCCTGTTAGATGCGCAAGTGCATGTCACCACACGAGACTCCAGGGATCAATGATGTTGTCCAGAAGATTTCATCAGAGTGCTATTCTTGAGAAAATTATCACTCTCCAGAGGCGTTAGCTGCAGCTTGTTTACCGCCTTCGACGGATGGGATCCAATGTCAGTTTGTCTCAGATGGTGAGTTGGGCGGGTGATATTATGCACTCTACTTTGTTCCTGCCTTTGACTTCTCACTTGCTTTGCTACTTACTATGCAAGTCATGCGACGACGAACATTGATCCCGATCTTGAGGGATTTGTAGGTGTTGGAGGGAAGTCGACATCTAGTTTTGATCAGCCTAAATCATTAAAGATTACTTTGAAGAAGAAGTCGGCACCATCTTCTAGCCATTGTCATGAGACCAACCAATTACTGCTTGGGCCCCCTTCGTCTGATTCTTCAGCTGCTCCGGTTCCTTCCAAGTCATTTGAGAAGCGCCCTATAGATGAGGTTGAAACTGAGGTACCTGGGAATACACTCGCAACTGGTCATGAGAGGGCTCGACTTGCAGAAGAGGGACCCCCACACGTACGTGCACTCGTTCGTGGGACGGTTGATATACAGAAGATGTTCAACCTGCTGTTCGAGCCAGTGTCGCAAAAATCCTGCCTAGGCGCCGATTAATCACCACCTAGGCGCTATCAAGTTCCCGTATAAAGTGATGCCGAATATCAATGTGTTTCATTCTTGAGTGCTGCACTGGGTTTTTAGATATGCTGATGGCGCTTGTGTTGTCACAGTACAGGATCATAAGATTCTGATTTAGGCCATAGTCAGATAACATTTAATGCATCCAAAGCAATTGTGTAGAAGCACTACCCACAACTATATACTCTGCTTTAGTTGTACTAAGAGAAATTGAATTCTACTTCTTACTTAGCCACGAGACTAAGTTTTTGCCAATAAAGAAACAGCCGCCTAACGTGCTTTTTCTATCATCCGCATTTCCAGCCCAGTCAGCATCGCTAAAACCTACCAGACTCAGATTAGTGTCATTTGAAAACCATATGCCATAGTTTAGCGTACCTTTCATGTATTTGATAATACGCTTCACAGCTTTAATATGAGATTCTTTCGGATTTGCTTGATATCGGGCACATGTTCCGATACTGAACATAATATCTGGTCTACTAGCTGTTAGATATAACAAGCTTCCTATCATACTTCGGTAGAGAGTAGAGTCAATTGATACTCCACTTTCGTCTTTGAAAAGTTTTGTAGATGTAGAAATCGGGGTTCTTGCATATATTGCATATTCTAGGCCAAACTTTTTTAGAATATTCTTGGCATATTTCTCTTGAGAAATAAATATGCCTTCATAAGTTTGCTTTATCTGAAGCCCTAGAAAGTAGGTCAGCTCCCCTATCATGCTCATTTCAAACTCTTGTTGCATGACTTTCACGAGCTCATCAATTGTACCTGCCTTAGTGGATCCAAAAACGATATCATCAACATAAACTTGAGCAATAATAAGATGTTTACCTGATCTTTGGATAAAGACAATTTTGTCTACTCCCCCTCGGTTGAAGTCGTGTTGGATCAGATATTGCGTTAGCCTCTCATACCAAGCTCTCGGAGCCTGTTTGAGACTGTACAACGCCTTTTGTAGCTTGAAGACATAATTTGGATGATGAGGATCTTCAAATCCTTTTGGTTGAGTGACATATATATCTTCATTCAGGTATCCATTTAGGAATGTTGTCTTTTATCCATTTGATATAGTTTGATCTTTAAGGCACAAGCAACAGACATGAGAAGTCGAATTGACTCGAGTCGAGCGACAGGAGCAAACGTTTCATCATAGTCAATTCCCTCAATTTGTGAGTAGCCTTGAGAATAATCCCTCCTAGGTTTTCCGCTAGTTCGGACTCCAGCACTTGGATCTCCGATCACTACAAAAAAACGAGGAAATAACGACGGATTTTGCAACGGATTATTTTCGTTGCTAATTTAACAACGGAATAGCGACAGATTAGCGACGGATTTACTTATTTTCAAAGAATTTAAAGTTAGCGACGAATTAGCGACGATTATTTGCGACGGAAAAAGTTTGTTGTTAAATCCGTAGCTAATTTTAGCGGTAAATTTCCGCGCAAAAATTGAGACAGAATAGCGACGGATTTTTGGCGGGGTAATTTAATAATTTTATTTGCTACGGATTAGCGACGGAAAAATTATCCGTCGCTACGGTTGAATGTATCTATTTATTTTTTTACAACTTAGCGACGGAATAGTGACCGAAAATCATATCCGTTACTACCTAGCGACGGATGCGCTAAGTATAAAATCGAAATATACATTTATAATAGCATATAGCGATGGATTCAAATATCCGTCGCTAAGACATCAAGGCCGGCTCTTTGATATATATATATATATATATATTAGCGACGAATTTCAATCCGTCGCTAGAATAATATGCCAATTTTTTATTTTTTTTGATAGAATATAGCGACGGATTTAAATATCCGTCGCTAGATTAAGATGGACAAATTTTTTTGTATGATTTAGAGGTATACCTAGCGACGGAAATGTAATCCGTCGCTAGGTCTAGCGACGACGGATATAGAATCCGTCGCTAGGACCTAGCGACGGATTCCATTTCCGTCGCTAGATTAAGAGTGTTGAGATTTTTTTTTCGGGAATCTAGCGACGGAAATGTAATCTAAAAAAAAGATATCATATCATTTTTACATTTCCGTTTCTAGATTAAGTAGAATGATATGATGATGTATTGTTAAAAAAAATATCATATCATTTTAGTTTTTCTATCCAAAAAAAAAAAAACAGTTTGAGAGCAAAATATTATTGACAAAGTGGATCAGAGAGGTTATAGTGGGAAAAAAATGGTTTAATTGAGGAGTAGAAAGATTATGTTTTTTTAAATGTCTACAATAAATTCAGCAAGCACCAGTGGTCTAGTGGTAGAATAGTACCCTGCCACGGTACAGACCCGGGTTTGATTCCTGGCTGGTGCATTTCTCTTTGAAGTGGTGTTGATTTCTGTGCACGAGTGGTATTTGGTCGCCATGCTTTGGCTGATCAAATCGGATGAATAATAGCGCATCTGAGCTTCTTTTGACTTCTGCATATTTGTTTCCACTATAACCACCTCGGCACTTTGTCGATAACATTTTGTTTTGTAACTTTTTTTTTTTTTTTGATTTTTTTTTTTATAAATTGATAGATACACTTATAAGGAATGATGTTTTGTTAGAAATCCATCCTGCAACAACCCATAGCTGAGATTATGGAAACTTTTAATGATGAAACCTTTGGCGTTCCAGCATGGCGCCAATGGTTGTAGTAGCTTAGACTATTTTAAGTATACCCCTTCCAATTGATCCAAAAAAAATTAAGTGCATGTATAATTAAAGAACCAAGTCCCTATATGCATGTAAATATAGGACTGGATATGTTATTTTTTCAGTCTTAAAATACTTAAACTAAGATGATATTAGCACACAAGTATACTTATGTTTATATTGATGATTATAACTATACTGAAAAGGTTGAGAAATTGAAAATTTCTTCAAATCACTACTAAGTATGACTAAAATATACAAGCTCAGATGCGCAGTTTATCGTCCTGGTTATTTCAAACAGGCTGTGGAGACCCAAATAACCACTAAACGCAAAAATCCTTAACACTCCAAGAAATGCACCAGCCGGGAATCGAACCCGGGTCTGTACCGTGGCAGGGTACTATTCTACCACTAGACCACTGGTGCTTCTTGGAAGTTTGATAAACGTTATTTTTTATGTACGCATGGAAAATAAAATTCAGTTTGAGCAGCAACCTTAAGCCATCTTTATCTCTTATTTTTTATTTTTTAATGATGAACTTTTTACATCTATACAAAAATTATATTTTACCTATGTAAATGTAGTCAACAAATCATTTATTTTAGCTTCGTCATTTTGTTGCAAGATTTGCATATTTTGGAGAAAAATAATTATGATAAATAATTTTCTTCTGTACAAGTAATATAAAACTTTACAGGCGTTTGGTTGGAGGGTATTACAATTCCATTCTTACTTAATTCCACATAATTCTGGATGCAACAAAATTCCTTCGTTTGGTTGGAGCTGAATTTCAATTCTACGGATTTGTAATTCCCTCATTTTCATTGAATTAGAATCCCATGGCTCCACTTGTAATTTTAATTCCATAGATTTTAGGAAGAAAAAAAGATAGTCCTGAGACAAAATTATCCCTCTCTTTTTTAACCTAAAATTGATATATGGTATTCTCTTCTAAATTATAGCGTGTATTATTCTTCGGCTTTCCTTTGTGTATGTTCATTTAATTTAAATCTTTATTTATATGCAACAACTTTCGTGTATATTTCTTTTAATTCTTTATATGTAGAACTCTTTAGAATTTGCATTCTTTATATGCAACAACTCTAACAATTTGTGAATTAATTTGTCAATTATAAATAATAATAATAACAACAACAATGGACATTTTGGACTTTATACTACTTATTCCCTCTCAATTTCCATGTATACCAAATATTGGAATTGAAATTTCCAGTAATTTTATTCCTGCAAACCAAACACTAGAATTTAAACTCTCACTTTATTCCCGCATTATTATTTTCACATGGAATTGCAATTCTTTTCCCACCTAATTATTTCCCTCTAACCAAACGCCCGTTAATATAATAATAAACCATTGTCGATGAATGGTTGAATCTAATATAATAATCAAGTATTTATCTCGAAAGAGTATTCTTACTTGTGAAAGAATTTTAAAAAATGCTAGTTAGTCTATTCACCCCCCTCCCCTCCCCTCTAGACTCACTTACTCACCAATTGGGACCAACATAACATTATGGAAAGAAGCAATTAAAAGTGAACTAGACTCCATACAATCTAGTCACTCTTGGAATTGGTAAATATATCAAAAGGGTGTAAACCAATTGGTTGTAAATGGATCTTCAAGAGGAAATTAAGACTAGATGGGTTTATCGAAAGATTCAAAGACAGGCTAGTAGCTAAATGTTACACACGTAGATTTAATGAAGATTACTTTTACACATATTTACCAGTAACAAAAATTGCTGAAAGTTTTATTTTTAGTGGTTTAATTAGTGAGTGTTGTCCTCAATGAATGACTAGTAAGAACTTGAGTAGCTAGGGGCTAGGCACGAAATCATAAAGTGTTTAGAAGCAACCAAATTGATATTTTTGTTTTACATGGAGACAATTATGAAAAAGTAATTAATTAGGTAATAAACAATGATGAAGAAGAGGATTTAAATCAAATAGCAATGTACAAATGCTTCTCAAAGTTCTAGGCTAAACAATGCTCAACAATGAAGTGAGGGAACCAAGTCAATGCCAATGCCACTCTCGTGGACATTGGCTACCACCAAGTTCTAATATCATTCTCATAGCAATTAGACTAGGTGAGGTACTTAATCAAGCACCTTGTGTGCATAATCCCTTCCAACTCCCCTTTCTCAAGGGCAAGTTAGAATTGCATTGTGAAAGGTTTGGTCATGGTGAATCTCTATTCTCATAGGTGAAACACCAATTCCATACATCTCTTGAAAGGTTGGGCCCTAACCAAACAAGAGTCAAATAATTCCCTAATTCCACAATCACATTCACACTAGAAGCATTGAAAAGCCTAGACTAAACAATTTAATTCATATAAGCATTCATACAAAGCAATTCAATCTAAATCCCTAAAGGATTTAACTACTCAAGACGGAATTGAAAATTAAAATCAATTGGAATACTATGCAATAAATCCAAATACAAAAGTATTAAGAGTTGCAAGAATGAGAAATAGAAACTCTTACTTGATTGAATTTGTAAAAAGCAAATATGAAACTGAAGTTGAATGTGTAATTACAAACGAGAATTCTCCTTAAATCTTCCAAAGAATGATGGATTCACAATGTATATATGTTCTAAGACGGGTTTGTGGAGAGAAATGTTAAAGGAAGACTTAGAAAATTCAAAGATATCCTAAAAAATAATGCCTATTGCTATTTATACTTCAAAGAATCACGCCAAGAAACTGCCACCAAATTGCCTGGTCACAATGTTGTTCACGTCGTGATTAACAGCCTTGTGGATTCCAGGATGTCACTCTGCTGGTCACGGCGTGACTAGCAGAGTGATAGTTGGAATCCGCAAAGTAGTCAGGGCAGTCACTATGAAGGTCACGTCATGACCTTCACCTTGACTCCCCTAACTACTTTTTTTTATGAACAGTTGTCAAGCTGCCCGTGACCAGTAGCTTGACAATTGACCATTAGAAAGCTGTCAACAATGTCACTCTGTTGGTCACAGTGTGACCAACAGCGTGACACCCTCCTGGTGGCATGAATTGGCTATAATTCCTTGCTCCGTTGAACTTTTCTATGGATTCGACCCTTCATTTTTGAACCATTTTGCCTTGAAACCATCCCGAGTTACCTTCATTTTACGCTTCGTTCTTACACAAACACCTAACATTCACTTAGAAATTAGTATAGTTAAAGCATACTTATAGGATAATTCACGGCTTATCAAATCTCCCCACACTTAGACCTTACTTACCCTCAAGCAAGACAAAACTAAGTTAAGCATATTGAAATACAAGACCTCTTCAAAAGCAATCAAACAATTCCAATGGTCAAGTAAATATGGCGAAAATGAATGTGGTACCCTCAATTGGATCAAAATGTAAGGACCCCAAACAACCCAAATGTCACTCATTGTTTTGCATGGTAACCCTCTCAAACACATTAATTCACAAGCACAAGGGTTTGGTTCAATATACAATTTCCACAGGCATACCAAGTCGAACCCACTAATGAGAACAATGCACACGATCTTTCCAACTTTGCCTCATTTGGCCCCAAAAACCCATTTAACAAACGTGACAATGTAACACAAGCCTCTCCGTGACAACGATGCCATTTGAAAGTTCACTAGTACAAAATAGAGCAAAGAAATAAGGCTTTAGGCTACCCTTCTTTAAACAAGGGTAGTGTATTGTTAAAAAAAAAAGGACGGTGGCATACTTGTAAATAAATGAATAAGAAAGAGCTACCTTTTTCAAATACAAGGGTAGCGGTTAAAAAAAAAAACACATGATGGACTTTCCGCTACCCTTTCTAAGGGAAAGGGCAGCAGATATTTATATGTATCCACTACCTGGGGCAGCGGAACAAAATTAATTAAAAAGAAAAACAAAAAATAAAAATCAAAACCAGATCTGCCCTAGTCCTCTGCCTTATCGACCTCCGCCTTCACATATCTGCGTCGTTCGCCTCCCTCATCCTCAAAAGTCGTTCTCCTCCCTCATCCTCCCACGCCGGCGCCTCCCTCATCTTCCCACAACGCCGGTGCCTCCCTCATCCTCCCACGACACCGGCGCCTCCCTCAGCCTCGGACAAATGCCGACGCCTACACCAAGCTATGGACTCCAATATCTCCCTCATCAGCCACCCACGCCGCTGCCTCCATCGTCTCCACCGAAGTCGGTGACCTAAGACGCACCGCCGCTGCTTCTGCGAGTTCCATCCACCGCAGCAGGTTTTTTTTTTTTTTTTTGTTAAAATTAATTCTTATAATCATCATGTAATTATCTAAATTCTCTGTTTGTGTCCACCGTCGCAGTCTATTTCGATCCACCGCCGCTACTTCAAGGGTATTCTTTATGTATTCAAAATTCATTATTCTGTTTTGTCTCACTCTCTGGACTTTGGTTTTTCTCATTCTCTGCAAACTGCAATGGTTCAACGAAGGAATTAGCTCTGACTTGTTCATTCTTTTTTAATAAAAATATTAGGTGGTGAACGAACCTCTTTGCAAAATGTGTTACTAATTAATAATTTATTGTTTTGTGTATTTTGCATTACTTGATGATGCATAGATTAAAATTCAAGGGCAGGGGCCTGAAGAGTGTGTAGAAGATGTTGAAAAGGCAAATTCTGAGGTTAGAAGTTATGGCTCATTCATTCTTAATTTTCTTTTTTCCTGTTTCTAAGATGCACTGAACTAATGTGCAAAATTTGTTATTACTTAATTTTTTTTTTCTTAAATTCATTTGTTTTCATAGATAAAAATGGAGGATGGTGATGAATCATTAGCAGGGGGCAGATGGTAGAGTGTGTAGAGGAAGAAATTGGATATGGGAAATTGAAGTCATAGGCAACATACTCTTCAGAGTGCATGTAACTTGTTTTTAGATTAAGTATTATCATTTGTTTATAAATTATTATAACTTATTATAAAGTATTTAGGTGGATTATATTGTGAGATTATTATATTGCATGTGTTAAAAGTGTATGTGTGATAATATTATGTTGATGATTAGCATTGTGTTGATGGTTAATTTGTGAGTATATATAATTTTGTTTAGGATTTTTAAAATAATTTTGGAAATTTTAAATTTAATAAATTAATTTTAAAAATAAAATAAATAATCCGCTACCCTTCCTAGGAAAGAAGGGTAGAGGATGAATAATTAAAAAAATAAAATATAATTGCATCCGCTACCCTTCTACAGATAGAAGGGTAGCGAATGCTTATCGAATAAAAAAAACAAAAAAAGAATCCGCTACCTTTCTATCTGTAGAAGGGTAGCGGATAGGCAATCATCTGCTACCCTTCCACAAGGGTAGCGGAAAGCCGATAGCTTTCAGCGACCCTCGCATCCGCTACCCTTGTAGAAGGGTAGCGGAAAGCCCTTTACAAGGGTAGCGGATGCCCAGATCTGTACTAGTGGTTGTATTTTTAGTGGTTTAATTAGTGAGTGTCATCCTCTAGGAATGGCTAGTAAGGACTTGAGTAGCAAGGGGCTAAGCATGAAATCATAATGTGTTTGAAAGCTAACCAAATTGATATTTTTGTTTGCATGGAGACAATTATGAAATAAGTAATTAAGTAGGTAATAAACAATGATGAGAAGAGGATTTAAAACAAGCTCCTAAGTAGTGGTATGAAAAATTTCATAAAAACCTTAATGGACCTAGGTTACACTGCTAACCGGTCAAATGTCTGCTTGTATACTAAAGAGATTGAGTCTAAAATTGTGATTATATGTATCTATGTAGATGACATGCTGATTTTCAGTTCAAACATTGATATTATTAATGAGACAAAAAGAACACTATGTGCCAAGTTTGATATGAAGAATCTGGGTGAAGCTGATGTTATACTTGGGGTAAAGGTTACAAAAACCAATAAGGGTTATCATCTATTGCAAATCCACTATACAGAGAAACTATTAAAGAAGTTCGATAGTTATGATATAACTTCGTGTAAAACCCTTATAATCTAAGTATCAAACAATCAAAGAATTTGGAGACAAGTGTATCTCAAGAAGAATATGCAAAAATAATTGGGAGTCTTATGTTCCTAGTGAACTATACTAGACACGGTATTACTTTCGCTGTGAATAAACTCAGTCACTATACTCACAACCCAAGTGATACACACTGGAATGCACTGAAGTGAGTGTTTCGATACCTTAGAGGCACCATGGACTAGGGGCTTAACTATACAGTGTTCCCAGCAATATTAGAAAGGTACTGTGATGCAAACTGGGTCAATGACAGAGATGATGCCAGCTCGACTAGTGGATATGTGTTCACTATGTGCGAAGCTGCTATATCGTGGAAATCAACTAAACAATTTTGCATTGTGATTTTCCCTTTTTTTCGGTGTGCTTTAATCAAAAGATGTTTGATTGGGGTTGCCCCCGGGTTTCGTCGATCTCAAGGGAAGTCAAATTGGAAGCATTGTTTAGTTCTTAGTCTAGGGAATATATTGCAACTTCCTCATTCGCCTAATCACAATCAATCAAAGAATAAAGAATAGTTGTTGTAGTTCTAAAAGAATCAAAAGAACAAGATTGAAATCAATTAAAGAAACTAGGAAATGAATTGCAAGTGAACATGAAGCTTCATCGTGTGTCTAAGGTCTAGGAGCATTGTCTTGTGTGATTGGTTATTCCCGGGTTGTTTTATGACTACCTTTCACCAATCGGCCTACTAAGTTCTCCCTAGCTTTGGAGTGCTTTTTAGGCAATCAAGGGGCTTAGGGGCATTTCCACAAACACTTTGCCTATGGCACCTAACCTACTCATGCTTTTCAAGTCTAGAATAGGAAATCAAGATTAATATGAGCTACATCAAGTCTAGCAATATCTTGCCTAGCCTTGATGCCTTATATTATTCAATGAGTTGGTCATCGATCCTCAAGGAAAAAACAAGCAAATCATCAACAATGAACAAGAATAATTCCTCCAATCCACACAATACAATCTCCAATCTAGAAATGAAGAATCACACTTAGCATCATGTCACTTCACAATTCAATTCCTAATGAAGAGATTACCTAATCATGATTGCAAATATAAAACACAATTAAAATCAAAATACAAAGTAAATCAAAGTAGAATAAGAGATTTACCTAAGCAATAGCAATTGAATTCCAAATCAAAGAACTTGAAAGTAGATCACCTTCAACAAGATTGCAATAAAAGTAAATGTTCCTCTCTCAACAATCTAAAGATGAACTCTAACTTCTCTCTAGAAATATCTAATTCTATCTCTAATTTTTGCCAACCTCCTCAAAATATCTAATCTAACTCCTTAAATAGTTTCCCCCACTTGCACTTGGTCTTCAAAAATTGCACCATGGCCATTCCACACACGACTCCACGCGCGTGGACTTTTTACTTATTCGCCACTTCTCTTCTCCACGCCTGGAACTTTCTGTATATTTTCCACGCCACATTCCACTCGTGGAAGTGAACGTGGATCTTCCCTGGTTCCTCCTCCTTTGGTTATTTCCTTTGCCAAGTCTATATGCTTTCCCTTTGAGCCTCAAGAACCTATAAAACCATCTAAAGTATGTCAAGAGTAGAGCTTTGCAATTGGTTAGCACATTAGAGCATAAAACACCATAGATTAGTCACAAAAAGGTATCAAATAAGCACAATTGCACCTCTTAATTAGACCATTAACCTAGCTAGGTATCTTTGGCACCTATCACATTGATAGATCAACTATGGAAGCAGAGTTCATAGCTCTTGATTTGGAAAGTCAAGAAGTTGATTAGCTAAGAAATCTATTGGCAGACATGCCATTGTGGGGGTGTCCAACACCTTCTATGCCTATACATTGTGATTCCCAAACTACCATTTGTGTTGCAAAAAATAGTGTTTGCAATGGGAAAAGAAGATATATAAGAGTCATACATGAGTCTATACAACAATTAATAATTGATGGGGTCATCACAATGGAGCTTGTGAGATATGAGAGGAATATTGCAGATCCTCTCACAAAAGGTCTAAATCGAAAGGTTGTCCTTGACACGTCATGGGAGATGGAGATGGGTTTAAAACTACTTGTACTCAATGGAAAATGAAGTAACTCTATAGCCTGGAAAATGTGGTCTATGTTGAGATAGACTTGACAGAGTTGAGTGCTAAGAGATTTAAGGAAAGTCAAAGAGTTTTGACTTCATAGAACCTACAAGTGTTAGAGCTGATATGTGCATCTGAGTTTAAAATTTATCTACCAATAAGTTCAAGATACTTCTCACTCTCGGGAAGAAAATTACTCAATGACACTGCTTGACAATTCAAGTTCAAATTAAACAGTGGCAATAAGGTCAGCTCTTGTGCATCACTTAGACATTGTCCGTTCCAACCTTATTTCTTTCAATGTGTGGGGGGGTTGTTAGGAAAACATTGAAAGGGAAGAAGTTTTTTTTTTTTTTTTTTTTTTTGCTTTACGTGTTGTCCCACATTGGTTTCAAAACCAACCATTTCCTTCATTTTTAAAGTCCAACAATTCCTACAAAGCTTGAAGCATTATGGAGAGAAATAAAGGAGAACCGCGTAGACGCCGCACGCCCGCTCGACTTTGATCGGCTCGGCTTGTCTCAACACGCGTGCAAAGTGTGGTGTGGCAACATTTTGGTTTGTCACATTAATTTTAGCCCCTAAATTTTTGGATCCATTACCACCTTGTGCATAACTTATTTGTGAGATCCTCTTTGCATGTCAATGTTCAAAAATGTTATCGCTTCTTGCGTGTAATTTTGTGGTTGAAACAGAGATGGCAATTATGTGGAGCAGTATATAATCTGTCGTCTCCTCCCTCATAATTCACTACAAAACTTCGCACTTCTCTTCCATCGAGATCATGGACTATACAGTCGCATAAATGCTTTTAAGGTAGTGTTCTCAGTAAAACGACATAGAATTTCTTTTCCTCCTTTCCAAATACTTTCTATTTCAGTCTACAACACATACGTGGCATTGTTTGCCTAATGCCCCATCAAACGCAATTCATTTATGTAACTTTACAATGTAAGCAAAGATTACGGCATCAATAATGGCCGTAGAGCCTATTACATTACCGACGATGATTATATAAAACGATATCTCGTATTTGAATTATAGAGTCATTACCATTTTTGGTCTTACTGTTATTATGGCATTGCCAATTTTAGTCCACTTCATTAATTTTTGCCACATTATAACCAGTCTTTTTTGGACATTGACACTTTTGGTCCATCGTTAGAAAATCCGTCCAAAGGCCGTCAAATAGAGGGGTATGCTTGTCTTTTCAATGAGGTCGCCTATAGATTGGTCCATTTGCGCAGGTTGAGATCGGTGTCGTATCGCGCATTGTAGATAGTGGTAGGATTGCGATTACGATTCCGGTGTCTGTCTCGGCGAAACTCGTGTCGGTGGGGCTGTCATTTGCTCCTGCGCGGCGGCTCTACGACCTCGTGCAACTGCTGCTTCAAAATTACTCGAATTTCAAGCGGAGCGGTGAACAGGCCCAATTTATGCGGTACGTTGAGGAATCGTGGGTGGATGTTGAGGCAAAGGTGTTTGAGGTGGTGAAAGCTAGGTTTTCGAAAGGCATTTCGTCTGTCGAGACTGAAATTTGAGGCTCGAAATGTGTTTTCGACTTGCACCGAATGATTGAACTCAATCTAGATACTGGGGCTTTCCGATCGGTTGCATGGATTGATGTTAACGGTATGTGCTTTTTCCTCAAGTCTTTCGTTTGCTGATTTTGCTCCCATGATGGTGAAAATTGTTTGGTTAATTTGGGCGAGGACCTAAAGAATGGAGTTGTTGTGAATGCAAATGAGAGCCAGTACTTGGTGCAACTGAAACTTGAAATTGAAATTGAATTTACTGATGATTAGCAAAATTAAGTGAACGATTTGAATGATAACGAGGCAAAATTAAATAAGCAAAAGAGGGAGATCATAGAGCTTGAGGGAAGTTCATCTAACGAAAAAGGGAAAAATGTAGTTGAGTGTGAATTAGTTTCCCCCCAGGTGGCCAAATACGCGGTGCTATGATCACTGCCATTCATTTGTTTGTCCCAGCTATGGTAGAGCAGAAGGTAGGGTATCAGATAGTGAGGAATTTGTTTGTCCCAGCTATGGCAGCTGTGGGGCCAAGTGCTATGATCACTGCCATTCATCAACATTTGAGAAAAGGTGGTTCGATGGAGAGAGCTGAATATGATGCTTTCCAGAAGCAGTCACTGCCATTTGCATAGGACGACTGCTTAAATAGTGAAAAGACAGATTTACCCCTCTGTTTGATGGCCTTTGGACGGATTTTCTAACGATGGACCAAAAGTGGCAATGTCCAAAAAAGACTGGTTATAATGTGGCAAAAATTAATGGAGTGGACTAAAATTGACAATGTCACAATAATAGTAGGACCAAAAATGGTAATGACTCTGAATTATATATGATCACTTATTTTCATAACATATCTAATGTAATGTAATAATTAGGTGGGTGGATGCATTTCATTCTACATACTGCATACACATCACATGAAAAGCACTTAGTTAGGTCACTTTTATTGCATAGATGATTGAAACTATTGTTAGAAAGCGTACATTTTTACAACATTTAGAAATGAGGTTACTGTATTATTCATCAATTGACCAAACACTTTGTTTGCATGCTCTCTCATCTTTGATCTGCTAGTTTGTTTTTCTTCCCAAAAGAACTTGACGTACATTGTTTTTTATTTATGTGGTTGCTTTGAACAAAAGTTAACAACAAAAATTGCACCGCTTTAATTTCACTTTTTGTTACATTATATATCTTTTTCAACATTTACACATTTTTTAGTATAGTAATCTCGTGCACTTCGTTAGCATATTAAGTTTGAACAACTCTATCGATATTTTTTTTTTTCCCAATTGTTGAACTCAACTATTTTTGTTTTATAATGTTTACTTTAATTATTGATGGTTAAAATAGTTATTCCAACCATAAAGCATGTGAATCTCTTCCTCAAAGTTGACATATTGCATCATTTATAGGTGACAAATTACAAATAGATTGAAAGAATTAGGTTATTTTTTAATTCGTCCTTCATAGATTGTATTACATAGTTAAAATCAAGTGAATGGCTGAGTTATTTTGACAATCTCATTGGTTTGGACACTTATAAAATTTCTAATAATTTATATTAAATTTTACATTATATATAAATTTAATTAATATTCAGTGCCATTAAATGAAAATATAATATATATTTTTCTGAAAAAATGAAAATATAATATAATTATGATGGTTTTTCAAATAAATTATGCTAACTAATTTTTCTAAATTTGGAATAATATTTATTTGGTTGTTAATATAAATAAAGTAGTGGCTGTAGTTTAGTGGTAAGAATTCTACGTTGTGGCCGTGGACACCTGGGCTCGAATCCCAGCAGCCACAATTTTCTGTACACCGTTTTGAAACGGGCTTAAAATGCGGCAGTTAACATTCTTCTTTGTTTTTTCGTTCTTTTCCTTCTCCGTTAAAGTTTTCACTTTTCAGCAAAAGCAATCAAATATGTACTTTAATTACAAGAAAGGTGGTTTAGCTAATCATTTGAACTTCAATCGCAAACCATTCCTTTCTAGGAATTCCCATTTTAGGAATAAGTGTGTTGCTGACATATTTTTTTAATGCATAGTAATAATAGAAAAGTTTACCAAGCAAAAGGACATTAATATTTTTTTTATGAGAAAAATTTACAATCGCTACTTAAAAATGTGTTTTATATGAAGTCCATCTTATATGTGATTCTAACTGACAAATGATCAAAAATAAATAAATTAATCTATGTTATTTATAGTTAGTCAATTCAAACCGACATTAGTATCTTTTGCACCATGTACAAGTATTTATACTTTTTAATTGTATACAATATTATTAATAATGATTTTTAGCTATACTTAATATAATCATGTGTGATATACGTGATTCTACCCTATGAAAGGTATTGGATATCAATACTTAAAAAAAATGTAAGCACTATTATAGTCAATTGTTAAACCTTCATATTTTTGCATCAAAATTTTAAGTTTTACAATGTTAATCAATTTTTTTTTTAATCATTTACATACATACACACAACAATATCCAACCGAGTTTGACTAGACTGATGTTCTTTTCAAGAATAATTTACTTTTTATTTAGTGACTTAAAGCACCGTGATAAAGTATATTAAATTTCAATTTGTTTTTCAAAAATGATTTTTAAAACAAAATATATATCAATTGAGCTATTTTACATGGATGAAAACAATAGTTATGAGAATGATCTTATTATTGATCAATTCATTGTATTTGAAGTATAAGAAGATATGTATTTATAATGATACAAAGAGTCGCAATCAAGATAGGAATGTAAATGATATATTGGGACAGCAAATTCTAGTGTGTCAATAATACAGAGTCCTAATACGTCCGCTAAAGTTTAAAGTTCTCTAAAGAGAACATTGAGTTTGTCCCTTAGATCATTTAACCTAACTTGTGATTAGTGACTTGGTAAAAATATTTGATAATTGGTCTTTTTGTGGATATGTAGTTTACTTGTAGTTTCTTTGATGCTACATTAATTTATCATGAACAAAATGATAGTTGTTGAGTTGATCAATTGTCATAGGTTCATCAGTGATCAATGATGAGATCATCGCGCGGTACTCAGGGCAAATGCCTTTGAATAGATAGAGATTTTGTTCATCCAAACTAATTCGTCGTCCAACTTCTGCACGAAGTCGAATTAAAACCCTAACTTTGCCAATATACTCACTTGTAGTGGAATCTCTCTGACACAAAAACTACAGCCGACTATGGAGACTTAGATATTGTGCTTGAGAAGAATATTCAAAGGCGACTTCAATAGTCTGTCATAGGGCCCGGGACATGGCATGTCTCATTGCAACATACAAAACTTCATCGGACAGAGACGAGATGAGTATGCACAAAATTAAAAAAAAAAAACAAAATAAAAACTATGGCGGACCAAATTATTGGTCGCAGGATTGGCTACAAATGAACACTCATCTGAAGCTTTAATAAGTAAATCTGGACACGATAACGTGCCATCAATGTATTCACTGAGATTTTGACCGCAGAAAAAGGAAACAAATTGATTCTTCCATAACAGATAGTTTGAGGCAGTAAGTTTAATGGAGATAAAGTGATGGATTGTTTGTAGAGTATTTATCGGGCCTGTGGTTAAATAGGGAATATAAGAGATGGTGCGAGAAAAAGAGGTGGTGTCGCCGACCGGAGGTAGCGCAGGGGGGTGGGGGGTTGGTTGTGGCGACAATGGTTTTTTTTTCTTAGTAGGGTTTGTAGCCATGGATCGTTTGATCTACTAATACATACCAGATGAGAACAATAGTTTTAAGAATGATGATCTTATTATTGATCAATCCATTATATTTAAAGTACATGAAGATGTGTATTTATAAGGATACAAAAAGTCCAGTCATAATAGGAATGGTAAATGATATATTCTCAAGGGGGTTGGTGAAGGAATGTGTCTAAAATACAAAGTCCTAATAATAACATGTAATCATATCACATACTCTCATTTTCTACTCCATATGATGTGGAATGCTTTAATTGCTTAATATAATGGGGGTCATATTTTTATCCGTTTTTTTTTTCTCCAATAAAATTTGAACACTTAGTGGGAGCATGTTTTTGGAGTCAGTATATGATGGCTTAACATATTAAACAAGTAAATACAATTATTTAAAACATGAATTGAGTTTAAAATATAAGTGTGTTTATTAACCAAATGAATTCTTCATTTATCAAAATAAATATAAAATTGAAGAAAGAAAGAACAATATGGCCCATTTACTTATTAATTGTTCTCTGTTTCTATTTTCTAATTTTTTTAGTTTTTAGTCTTTGTTTTCTACTTAGAAAATTTGTTTATTGATATTGAGACTCTGTATTCTAGGCACACTAGAATTCTTTCTCAATCTCGTTATATTATTAGGAATATTATCATTTACTATTCCTATCTAGATTAGGACTTTTCTTTCAAAAAAAAAAATAGGACTTTTTGTATCAAAATAAACAAATAAACAAATAAACAAACAAATATATATATATATATATATATATATATATATATATATATATATATATATATGTGTGTGTGTGTGTGTGTGTGTGTGTGTACGTATATATATACATATAAACATATATACATATATGTATACATACACACACACACACACACACACACACATATATACATATATATATATATATATGTATATATATATATACATATGTATACATATATATACATATGTATACATATATATATATATATATATATATATATGTAGGCTTCTGCTCCTATGAGTCCAACACCCCCCATGAGTCCCTATGGACATCTGTGCTCCACTGATTGTTAATATTATTGTGGCTAAGATTTAATTGTTTTATTATTCTAGATTTTAAATAGATTTAAAGGTAAGGGTTGGGATGTAATTGAGAAATTAATTCACAATTAATAATACAGAAATTATAATTTTAATGTTGGTGGTTAAATTGTTGGCCAATTAATTTCCTATCATTGCACGTTATTAGGCTTCGTAAACAAAACTTCCATCCCCGATGGCCGGTGAGATGGCGTTGCACAGTGAATCAAGATCACCATTGATGCCCACTCCGGCGACAGGTAATTTTTCCCCATCCCCCAGCCTGGTTGTATTCTTTGGTATGGTTGCGGTTGTCTGGGGTGGCATCCTTTGTTCGAGCCTCCTTTGTACTGTGCAACATGGGAGACCTAACTGTGCCGCCTCCGTATGATTTTTGGTGGTTGCTCATTTACATCCATATTAGGCGCACTGTATTTAGGGTAACTTTGATCCCATTGCTTTTCTACAGTGGTAAGTGGATGGTGTTGCCGTCGGGATTGAGCACTACGGGGTTCCAAGACTCGTTGTGTCTCTAAGCCAATAGTTCAATAACAATTGAATGCTAGTTTACTAGAGTTGGTGTTGGGTGTTTGTTTATTTAAAACTGTATAGAGGAGCACAACTGTCCTTACGGAACAATTCTCTAGGAGGTCTTATTAGATGTATCGTTTGGCATTGGATATTGCTGTTCTTAACACCTATTTCATAGCCTTAGAGATATATTGAATGTGTTTAATATTATAGAATTACGGTGTGGTGAATTTGTAGGATACTGTTTGCATATTAATATAATTCAACCAAGTTATAGAGTAGCTTTGCTCCTTCATTTGTAGTGGTACATCATAATGGTGTTGGAGTGTTTATAAGGCCATATCAGTGGGGCGCCATATGGTTATGGGTGTACTGTGCTATGCAGTGAGTTGTACTGTGCTAGGGGGCCAAAATTAACTACTGTGCACCGTGTGATGGAGTTCTGTGCTAGACGTCCAGACTCGTCCCTCGTGGTTGTATGTATACTTCCGGGTGGTGTGGACACGTAGTTGGTGTGACCAGAAAACATGGGTTTGAGCGGTATGGTGATTCAGTAACTGTGACAGCATTGAACTTAATTAGTAGAAATCTCAAATTAGGAGGAAGTCAATTTAGGAGTACTGGGTATAAGTTACAAATAGTGTTTTAAAACTAATAAATAAAGGTGTTAGAGTATGTGGCATCGGTGTAGGGGTAGTAATGTTGGATAAGAAGTGTGTTATGTGGGTACGTATATTGCAGGACCATGCACCAACACCCGCGAGTCTGTGCAAATATGGTATTTTATCACCCTATAAGCTACTGTCAGTTAAGATCAATTGCAATATATATGGTATTCATTATGTTTTTTTTTTTTTTTTGGATTTGGTGTTAATTCCATTCATGTAATTGTGGTAATATGTTGTTGGTAGGATCTTGGGGTCTGTTATGTGCCTTCACGGGGTGTTGTTTGGTATTTGTTTGTTTTAACTCTATGCGTCCCTACTACTGTACCGCTTTATTTTTTGTTGGTTATGGTTGTAAATGGTTTATATGATGTTTCAGGTAGCGTCGATACTTTTTCCCCCGAAACTGATTGCACGGCCACCTACACCTCGAATGACACTAAGTTCTGGGCTCCGATTTCTGAGGTTTCAATCACACCATACATCGGCCAGGTGTTTGGTACAGTTGAACAGGGTGAGGTGTTTTACTTTGAGTACGGTAGGGCGGTAGGGTTTGATATGCGTCGTAGCACGGTGAAAAAGGATAGAAATGGAAACACAACGGTCCGCCACCTGGTGTGTTCAAGACAGGGGTTTAAACAAGTCGTACGAGACTAGTTTGCAGAATTGGAGGTGGGGAATGGTGTAGCAGTGGGTGGTTCGCGCCGCCGGACATCGAATCGTGTTGGTTGCCCAGCTCAGGTTGTGCTGAAACGGGGTAATGCAGGTTATTCATTGTGCATCTATTAGAAATCAGTCACACACACCCATTGTGCAGCGACGTGTCACGGCCCTTTCTGCGAGCGAACCGCTACATGGATGTTACCCACCAGAACTTTGTTACTAGTTGTGCAATAGCAAACGTTGGACCTTCTAAATCATTCAAGTTGTATAGAGAGTTCGTTGGTGATTTCTCAAATATTGGGGCGACGCGTAATGACTTTCGGAACATGAAACGAGATTTATTGGCATTAATTAAGGGTGCGGATGCACAAATGATTATTGCTAAATTCCGTGGGCGACAGGACCGGTGTCCAGATTTTTTCTACGACTACGCCGTAGATGCAGAAGAGTAACTTTGCAGGTTATTTTGGACAGACCGTGTTGCACGGGAGAGTTACGCTTGTTTCGGGGATGTGATGTCGTTTGATTCAACCTACAACACGAACAAGTTAGTAATCCCTCTTTAACGTTTACACAATTAATCAGGTTATTTTTTTTTTACATTGTGTGGCCCCGTTTTCATACCAAGCGATGGAAATTGGTGGTTGGTAGTCTATGAGGGGGGAATGCCCCAATGGTGGTGTAACACTGTTAATGTATGTGTGCAGGTATAAATTTTATGTTCGTCCCATTCACTGGGATTGACAATCACAAGCGTTGTGTGGTGTTTGGTGCTGGGCTACTTGCTAACGAAGATGAGGCGTCTTATGTTTGGTTGTTAGAGAACTTCAAGTGTGCAATGGGTGAGGAGCCTATTTGCACAGTTACAGACCAGGACCCTGCAATGAGAAAAGCTGTGCCACAAGTTTTGAAGCACACACAGCACAGATTCTGCATGTGGCACATAATGTCAAAGGTCACTGAAAAAGCTGGACCAATACTAGCCAAGGATGCTGAGTTCCTTCGTAGTTTGAACGCAGTTGTATGGGATGAACGAATAACTACTGAAGAGTTTGAGTTACGATGGCATAGTGTTATGGAACGGTTCGGGCTGCTGGATCATACTTGGTTTAACCAACTGTTCGAGTTGCGTGCACAGTGGATCCCTGCTTTTTTCCGGGATGTACGTATGGGAGGTTTGTTGCGCACGACTTTTCGGTATGAAGCCATCAACAGTGTTTTTGGATGTTCAACTAACCGCCATGCTAGTTTAATTGAGTTTTTATGCCATTATGACGGTGCAATCGAAGCTCAACGTTATGAGCAAGCGAAGCTAAATGCGACATGTGAAGGGCACCTGCCTAAGATGATAACACCCTTGGCAATTGAGCGGCATGCAGCTGCTGTATATACGATACAATTGTTCTACGAGATTCAAACTGAGATTTCTAAGGCTTGTTTTTCTTGCCGGGTCGTGAGTGTCCAGCAAACTGGGGTAGTTAAGCAATATGTGATACAGGACGTTTATGGTAACGAGTCCAAGGTGGAGTTTAACAGCGACGAGACTGCAGTCCATTGCACGTGCAAAATGTTTGAAAAGGTAGGGCTTTTGTGCAGCTATGGTTTTGTAGCTCTCAAAGATGCTGGCATGGAAGTGATCCCGTCAACGTACGTGCTTGTACGGTGGTCACGTGGTTACGGAAGATGAACCAAGAGTATGAGGGTTCGGGTTAGTATAGTAATTAGTTATGTGGGTTTGTTTTTTTTTTTTTTTTTTTTTTTTTNTTTTTTTTTTTTTTTTTTTTTTTTGAGAATATGTTGGTTTTTTTTATGTTGTAATAACGTAGGAGAGGTTTAGGTATGTTTTTTTTATTTTGCACTATTTAATAACCCATTAATGGTGTTTGAGTGTTATATGGTACTCGTTCACAACTTTATTATTGAGCGTATTCATTTGTTTTAGTTGTGCAACACCTTTCTGTGTCGCCCCAATCGGTGAGTTCGGGGGTTGGTGTGCGAAAATATATGGGGTAGGACTCCATTAGGCATGTGGGTGGTAGTACAAGAATTTAAGGTCGAATACGGTTACTGTTGTTTGCGCTCCTTTTTAATCGTTGGGTTTGTTATTACTAGATCATTAATTTGGGAACTACGCATAGTAGAACCAGGCGACCTTGTTACGGCTGTTACAGTGGCATGAGATTGTGGGACATCTTTGCACAATTGTGTTAATATTGGTATATGCAGGTGGACGCGTGGTTAGCAATATAGGGTCGTGGCAGCAGTGAACGCTTTACTTTAGTGAAGGTGTATGTATTTCCCACACTCCCAAAGATATAATGAGCGACGCGAGTAGTGTTGCCTACGATTGACCAGCACGCGTATACTAGATTAAATAAAAACAACGTACTAAAACACCTTGTCTCTAGTATCCGAGGTTTGAAGGCACGCTTATAATCTACTACATCAAAAAATAAGAGTACTGTGATTGTTCGCAGTGCTACGCTGGTGAATTATTATCATACTAAACTGACATCACCATCCAAATAACACACGCCGCACTTTAACTAAATTGTATTGGGTGTGTTCCTTGCGAGCCCATTTACAAAGGTTCGCGCACGCTTGATGTTGCTATTCTGGTGAATGTTGATGTCATTCATGAGAATTTCCCTCATAAAATACTGTCGCATAACACATATCTGCATGTAGTTCCCTCTCTGTAGTCCAACATCCCAGTTCGCGACCCCTTGGCCCTGGTACGACTCCATGTGGCGCATAGTGAACACGGCCGAGTCAACTTGGTTTTTAGGGACCCTCCACGACATTTGCATCCTTTTAGGTATTAAACCCCTAATCTGTGACGCTATTTCAGTTTCGAGCTTATCATCCAAGAAGGTAGAAAGCATATCTACCTGAAAAAAAGTGCGTTACCGGGGCCAGGTTAGAGTGCATGATAAAGAAATGAAACATGACTATATGATCTAATTAGGGTTGGGTGTGGCGGTTTTACTTACCAATTGATTTGGAGTTTGGCCATACAACTTGTCTTTGGGCTCAGCTGCGGAAGAGTTGTCGATGATGTCTACTTTTTTCGCAATCGTGTCAACACTAATCATGTAAAAATGCCCTCGTTGCAGAATTGGGAAAATATACTGCCAAGTTAAGAAAGGAAACTCATTTTAAGAAACATTCAAGACAGGATGCCATTAACAATGATGTATTCGATCTGTAAAGGCACTTACAATGTGAATCTCACGCCAAGTCTCATGGGGTGAGTTGCTAAAGTCGTCTTCAAGACTTTTAGTGAACTACCCTAGGCGGAGGAACCAGAGAGCTGTGTAGTTGACCGCAGATTGAAGCTGCGTTGGATGTGCACAAACGACATCCTGCAATGGCACAGTTGGTATAAGCAGTTGAGGTGTTAAGCGTATAAGAACATACCACTGTTTTCGTTGACGCAAAGAGCATGTTTGGAACGGCAGCACCTTTGGTAAGCTCTCGATAGTTTAGCACGCATGCCCAAGCGTCTACAACTCTATAAGCCACCTTATTCCCCTCCTGCAAAGACGCAACATTCCCCCACGATGCTTTGTATGCCTTATAGCGGAAAATCTCCTCGTCCTTGCAGCATTGAGTGGTTAGCCTTTGGGAAAACTGTTACATGCGCTAACCATATAAATAGAGTAGTCTAAGTAAGTTGTAAACCTGTTGACCGCGAGGTTGTCGACAATCCAGCGGTACACATAAGTCTGACTAGGTACAGTCCACGAATGGCGCCCCCCCATCTGGCTAACATGGAGTGAAAGCTTCGTGCGAACTAGAGTCGGCTGATGCTTTGAGTCGTGGGGTGGTCTTGGTGCTTTTAGCGGTGCACGCTCCGCTGGTGTTCCGGAAGTAGATGTGTGCGTCCCTAGGATAGAGGCCACGTCATGCAAAACGTCGGTTAGTAACAACTTCAATACTGTTGGTGTTTTCACCGAAGTCACCCATTTACTGTGGTATACCTGTGGGGTGGCGGCTACCCCATCATCACGCATGGAGTGGTGTAGCCGACCAGGTGTTGCATTAGGGTTTGTAATTACCTGCGCAATAAGCATGAACAAACGATTAGCGGTGGTGTGGAGGTAGGTTATGCGAGCGTCAAGAACACATGCTGTAATGAATATTAAATCACAGACCCCATACAAGTTATTATAGCCTAGTGGCACAGACTGGTAGGTGTGTGCACGGTGCACACATATACACACTCAAGTGCACAGATATATGATGGACAATTTTAATATAGTCCTCGCAAGTGCACGAATCAGTTGTAGTGATAGTGTGCTTAATGCAAGGGTCGAACCCACAGAGAATTGATACGATACAATTGAATAACTTGCAATTAATTAACTTGAATGCAATAAAATAAAACTAAAACTAGTAGAATAACTCGGGAGGAATGAATTAACTAAAGACCAACAAAAACGAGATAGTAGGTAATTTAGTAACTGGAAAAATAAATTAACAACGAAAGACAACAAATGTTTAAAGTCTAGGAACATGAATCAATTACCACTACTAATTATGCATTTTAAGTCTAATATTGCCAACCAATTAAGGGTTCGTTCTAACTGGTATATGACTACTCCGTATGGCGTTCAGAGCAAGTCACGTGCTTTAATCATTCATATGCTTAAGACATTTATTCGAATGATTAAAACCTATTAAGCTAAAAAGAACTTACGGAATACCCGGGTTAAGAACCGAATAAACAGTTTAGTAAGACAACCAAACTATCTACTCATTTACCCTACCGAGCATGGAATTAAAAGGCATGATGTATACTCTATAACTCCCCTCAAACAGACTAATTATGCTAGAATTGATAAGATTCAACACAACTAATCGCAATATAAAATTGTAGGACAAAACTTAACTGAATTGACAAAACTTAAAACCAAACTATTGCAAAATGTTCATAATAAAATATTCATGTTCCTAGGCAATTAAAATTAAAAATCCATTCTAAAAATGAATCCAACACAAATAAAGCTTAAGTACTGCCGTAATCAACTAACAATTGACATGTTAAAATCTTGACAAATCAATTAAATGCAATAGTACTGCCGTAATCAATAGCAAATGAAATGTAAGAAAAGAAAGAATGTCTTATGTCAATCTAAGAAAGATTACTGCTACCGACAATCAATCTGTTGAAGCTGCACCTGAAATTTACCGAAGACCCAGATTACTACCATCGCCGAAAAACAAAGTCGCCGAACCAAAATTAATTGAGGAACAGAGGTATTTCGGTGGGAGAAAAAGATATCTTTCGAGAACCTGCCGGCCGAACAGAGATCGCCGAACGGAATCCGGTAAAAAACCGATGATTGATGATTAGATTCGTCCCCCTTTTATAATTTCCAGCCCCAACTGCAATCCGATTCTTCACGGAGACATCGCATCTGACTTGTGGCACTAGCTCCCGCAGAAGGCCTTGAACAAAGGAACGCCATTGACGCACCAACTATTCAATCGGAGTTTTCGGAGACTTGGTCTGTTGCCGCGAAAAATCCTACGCTCTCTCGTTCCTCAGTTGCTTGTGGCTGATGTTGTTAAGGCCGGAAGAAGGGCATTTAGGTGGTTGGGCTAGGCTGGGCAATATTACTAACAAAAGCAACTTTGGACTTAAGCATTAGGGCTGACACAATTAACAGAAATTATTCTAAATCAAATCACTAAAAACACAAACAATATTAATTATTAAAATAACTAACAGTAAATGCATAATTAACTAAAATTGTAATTAAATTATAGAAAACTTTACTTAAATTGATAACAAAAATAATGCTCATCAATATACACATTGAATTGCACAGTCAAAGAAAAACACTGTGAGAAACCAGTTAGAAAACTAGGAAATGAACAAAGGGTGCACAGGACCAGCTCCCGCATTTGACAGCACAGTAGAGCACAGTCTGATTAAATTGGGGGAACATCAAGAGTTCATACATTCTTAGTTTGAGCACAGATACCTAAGCCTACTTGCACAAAATGAAGAAGTTGGAGGTTGGGAATTACAAAGAACAGTGTGGTAGAGTATGGAGTACTTGGAAAATCATTTGAAGACCCTACATGCCAACATTGTGCACAGATAACAAGACGTAATAGCACAGTAGGAAGAAATGGGTGCATAAAAGCATACCATTACGAACACTTAAGCACTTCGATGCAGCACTATTAAAAATAGAAAACCACTAAAGGATGCACAAGATTAGCTCCCGAGCAATATAGTACGCACTGTGAGAAACCAACTTTAGAAATAGAAAAGCAATAAGGAATACGCATAGAATGTATGGGGGTTGTTGACACGCTGTAAATACCCCCCTAGCACAGTGTGCCCATGTGTCGATCCTACATGATAGAGCCTACTGTGCTAAACTGACACACTTACCGTCAGACGTTGTTGCGGAGTAGCAAAGGTGGTGGTGTGCCGCACTGGCGAGGTGGGCACATCCTGTGTCAGCCCTAAGCTAAATGATGGGACATCTGAGAATTCATCCCGCTGCAGAACCGCAGGGTCTAACTCATCCACCGGTGCCATATGGTATGACTGGTTTCTAACAACTGAAGTGGGAGGATGATTTGGCACCTGGGATGGTTTTGTCGCTACGTGTGGGGCTTTAGCAGTTTGCTGCCTAGTAGTAGATAAGGGCGCTCCTGGCACGTGGGCAACAACCTGCAAAACAAGTGGTAGGAGTGATTTAAGAACACCGGGTGTGTTGAACCAATTAAACAATAGATTGTTGTATACCTGTGGGGCAGTGGTGACGCCATTGACACAAATGGACTGTGGTGGGCTGATAGGTGTGGCACTAGAACTTGGTAGAGCAGATGGGCTGACGCGGTTGTGTTTGGCCGCGGACCGTGTTGACATTCCCTACACAATAAACATCGGCACACGATGAGTATCAATTTAACATCGGGTGTGTTGAACCAATTAAACAATAGAGTGTTGTATACCTGTGGGGCAGCGGTGACGCTATTGACACGAATGGACTGTGGTGGGCTGATAGGTGGGGCACTAGAAATTGGTTGAGCACATGGGGTGACGCCGTTGTGTTTGGCCCCGGACCGTGTTGACATTCCCTAAACAATAAGCATTGGCAAACGATGAGTATCAGTTTCTAGGTCGGTAGGAAGGGCGTTAGGAATGCATATTGTAATGAATACTACCACACAGTTTTATGACACGCGGTAACCCCGCATAGAGCATAACTAGTCATGGTAGAGCCTACATTGCTAAAGTATCATTCTTACCGATGCACGTTGTTCAGAAGTTGCATTGTTGGTCATCTGGCGCACTGTTGTAGTGCCCGCATCCTCTGGTAACACCCCACTAAGTGACGGCCCATTATAGAGTGCATTTCGCTTGTGTACCGCATGCTCTATCTCTTCGACCGCCTTGAGGACGTCAGGGTTGGAGTAGAAGTCGTCATCGGTCTCTGTCCCAACGGCCGATACAGATGGGGGTAGCGCATGGGCGTGCGCACCAACGGTGGGGTGTATCCCAACATGGGATCTAGCAGTGTTGAAGAGTTTGCTAGTCTGATCAGACTGATCGGCTTCCATTTCAGCTTCACGAAGCAACTCTACAAGCTGCAGGATACCTGGTGCGACAAGGCGTGCTTGCTCGGTCACCCGTACCCTCAGATCCTGAGACAAAGTGCAGGACATTGGTTAGAAGTAAATTAACTTGTAGAAGCTTTCGAAAAAAAAAGTAACTTGTAGAAAGTTTGAGAGTGGTAAAAGATACAGGTCATATATATACACACACAACTTGAAAAATGAGAGTGCAAGAAAATGCATTCATAGTTAACCACACACACACTAGTAGTTATCAAGCATACATAGCAACGCATACTGAACCCCATTTATAGACCTCAAAATGATGTTACCTTCTTCTTAGGCTGTAGCGGCTCCACAATCGTACCCCGACCAAACCCACCGGATGTGACCTCCAACTCTTCCCTTTGTTTCAGTAACTCGGAATCCCACCCCACGAAAGCTGGAAGAGTGCGTGGCACTGTGCATGCACCAGCCCGAACCCGATCAACATAGAGTACCTGCACAGAATTATGCACCAAACTAAGCACTACCAAACACACATATGTGACATGATTAAATACCACTTCGTGACCGAAATGGGACTGAGAGATCATGGTGGGTTCGTACCGTTAAGAACACCAATTGGCCAGTGAACCTTTGTGTTTTCCTTGCCTTCCACGCTGGTTGTGTTGCAACGAGAGAATGAATCACATATTGGCACCAATTAAGATTGGCGATTTCGAGGGTATCCTCAAGGTTTGGAATGACATGCTGGTATACATAACCATTCTGCATAGTATGCACAACAGTACTAACCACAAGTAATGCATAGTTTCGTATAAAGCACTCTCCCCCATCGGGATATTTTTCTAACTTGATGGCCACCTCTGCAGGAGTGATTGTGTAATCGGTTTTCTCATATGATTCACGCCAGCTATTCAAGATAATACTCTTCTGGTGCTTCGCCCTATCAGTGATAACTTTGGGGCCCCGTGGCAACCCAAAAACTGCCTCGACCGCGTCCTCATCCACCTTGAGTGTTAATCCATTCGGCAACTTCAACTGCATTGAATCGATGTCCAAGTTCGAGAGTAGCCAATTACCTAGGCGCAATGGTGTGTCTGCGATCTGGAAATTGAGCATCGGCCCAAACCCCATTGCTATGACTGTGCGTTGCTGGCCGGCTGTCAATTGCTTATTGGCGTCCACGAGGAGCTTCCCCAACGCACGTGTATGCATGCTGGGAAAGCTTTCCGGCTGTGGCGGGACATGGGCATTAACAGGTACTGTGCCCCCGGACAGAGAGGCGACTGGGGAAAAATTTGAGGGGGCGACCGTCCGTGCTTTTGACCCTGAACACAGTTGAGTAGAAGGGTTAAACCGTTGAAGAATATAGAATAGGATAAAAAAAACTTTTACACACACACACCACATAACGCTCCCTAATAAAACGCTCCACCGTCATAGGAGTAGGATTAGCGTTAGGGTATAATGCAACCAGCTGCACCGTAGACAATACCGAGTGCACAATAGTGATCATATTTGTTCTACCTTATAAACATAAGAGTTACCATTGAAGTTTTCTTATGTTTTGGTTTGGAAAATAATAATAAAGAACTGAATAGAAGAGGAAAATGCACAGTACAATTAGGCTCTTGCATTCTTTAATTCGAAACTAATGAACTAGTTGCGAAGTAGATGAAAACTAGTGCACAGAAGACGTGTACACAATGCACAGTAGAGATGCTAAGCATGAGACTCAACTGTACACAAATAACGTAGTTGTTAACAAGTTCAAAACCAGCTGCACGGTAGATCTTAACCGAATGCACATGACAGATCACAATAGTTTCACCTTATATAGAAAAGAGATGCTAGCGTAGTTGCACAGTAGATGGTACCCAAACGCACAGTACACCTCTAATTATTTCTACCTTTTTTAGATAAGAAATATTACCCTAATTGCACAGTAGATGTTAACCAAATGCACAGTACACATCAAATTAGTTCTACCTTATAAAGATAAGGGCTACTAGCGGAGTTTAGTTTTGGATTATTTGGAAAAAAAGCACAAGGAACAATTGTATCTAGCATAAGGGGGAAATGCACACCTTGTGTGTAATATTAGAAATTGAATTAAGTGTTGT
Organism: Ipomoea trifida; assembly: GCA_003576665.1. Taxonomy (NCBI): domain Eukaryota; kingdom Viridiplantae; phylum Streptophyta; class Magnoliopsida; order Solanales; family Convolvulaceae; genus Ipomoea; species Ipomoea trifida. Next base: position 6,595,953 of record CP025646.1, read on the forward strand.
TTTGAATTATTTGGATTAAAAAAAAAAGTTAATTCCTTTTTTGGTCCTAGATTTATAGGGGTCATTCCGCTTTTAGTCCTTTTTTTTTAAAAGCATCCTATATTGGTCCTAGTTTTATTGTGGCATGACCATTTTTGGTCCTCCGTTAATAAATCCGTTAAACAGGTGTTAATTATAAGGATATTTTTGTCTTTTGATACAAAATTAATTAATTAATTCATCAAATAATTTGTTCCTCAACATGTGTATTGTACGTGATCAAAATACCTAATTCCCATTCAAAATAATATCTTCTCCGCAGCAGCACAACTCGCCTCACGTTCCGGCGTTCCGCAGCAACTTCCGGCATTCCGCAGCAACTTCCGTAGTAGTTCCGCAGCAGCGTACTTCCGTAGCAGCCCTCCAACAATTATGGGTGAAAGGCATTATGACGGTAAGTTCTTGAATTTGCTCCCTTTTTTTTTGTTTTAGAATTTGCTCATTTTTTTGTGTTTTAGAATTTGCTCCTTTTTTTTTCTGTTTTAGAATTTGCTGCTTCTTTTTTTTTTTTTTTGTATTTTTTATTGTTGGTTGTGATCATTGATTTACTCACTATTTTTAACAAAATTGATATGGATGATTAGAAACAAAATTTAATATGAACAATCTTTATTACGGAATGTGAAAAGTGAACATCTAGTTTGAATAGTTAACTCACTCTTTTGATGAACATCTAGTTTGAATACTTTGGTAGAAGACATGCTTTGAATGATTTATTTTACATATATTGGGACCATTGTGTTGATAATTAAACTTGTTCAATTTTTTTTGTCATATGCTAACAGATAAGTTCAAATTGATAATAAAACATGGTGGTTTGCTTAGAAAATCGGATAAAGGATATGTTGGAGGGATAACAACGAGTTTTGATATGGATAATGATTTATGGGGAATGATAGCCCTAAGGGAGAGCGTAGAAGAATTGGGTTACAACATGTTAGATAAGTTTAAGTATTTTATAGTGACAGATACTCATCATTTAATTGAAGTTGTTACTGATAGTGATTGTTGGAAAATTTGTAATGGCTCTATAGTTCCTAAGAAAATTGAGGTTTGGGTTGTACCAGCAAATTCTGAGGGTGATGGGGCAGGTGAGGGTGAAGGGGAAGCTGTAGAATTTGAAGAAAAGGGTGAGGATGAAGAGTTGGAATTGTATGACTATAGTGATGCTGAGTTGAATGAAAATGAGGAAGATGACAAAGAGTATGAAGGTAATGTTGATCCAAATGTAGAGTATAATGGGGTTGGAGTTAGTAATACACGTGATTCAAAAGATTCTAGTGCAAATATAGATTGTGTGGGGCTAAATATGTCTGATGAAGAGAGTGGAAAGGATACTGATGATGAAGAGAGAACTAAATGGCCAGTGTTTAAGTCAAATACTGAGATGAAGTCTATTAAATTTGAATGTGGATTAACATTTGCTTCTAAAAAAGAATTTAAGGATGCAGTCTTCAACTACGCGTATAGTAATGGCAAGGAATTACACTTCACTAAGAATGACAAAGAAAGAATGTATGTTAGATGTAGACAAGCTGGTTGCCCTTTCAAAATCAATATGTGGAGAGTAAAAAATGCAATGTCTTGGAGAATTACAACTTTCTATGAAGAGCATGAGGGGTGTGGCTGGGTATACAAAAATAAAATGGTTAAGTCTAGTAGAGTTGCAAATAGATGGAAGAAAGAAGTAATGCACCATATGAGTTGGACATCAACTGAGTTTAGAGATAAGGTTAAGGCTGATGAGGGCTTTGAGTTAAGCAACAAGCAAGCATATAGGGCAATTACAAAAGCCAAAGAATCAATTGAAGGGGAGGCTTTAGATATCTTCAAAAAGATTTGGGACTATCGCTTAGAGATTCTGAAAACTAATCCAATGACCAAATGCATAGTCAAGCTCAGTGATTTAGAATATGAAGGAAAAAAGAGATTTCTTCGGATGTATTTGTGTTGGGATGCTTGCAAGGAGGGTTATAAGTTTTGTAGACCCATCATTGGGGTTGATGGATGTCACTTAAAACACAAGTTTGGAGGGGTACTATTAACAGCAGTGGGAGTTTATGGAAATGATAGCATCTTCCAATTAGCATATGCCATTGTTGAAGGAGAAAACAAGAAGTCTTGGACATGGTTCTTCGAGTTGCTTAAAAATGACTTGGTGATAACTGAGGAAGCACAACACAAGTTGACATTCATCTCAGGTTTGTTACATTTGACTTAATGATTTTTCATTTGTGGTTAAATTTATAATCTGACTTAAATATGTAATATGACTTAAAATCAATTTTTTTTGCAAACAAGCAAAAAGATTTGTTACCTGCTTTTGAAGATGTCCTACCATATGCTAGTCATAGATTTTGTGTCAGACATCTCTATGGCAACATGAAACTTGCTGGGTATGTGGGAAAAACTATGAAAGATGCCTTGTGGGCAGCAGCAAAGGCAACCACAGTCAACACCTTTACTGAAGCCATGAATGATATCAAGAGTTTAGATCAACAGGCATATGATTGGTTAAGAGAGAAACACCCTTCAAAATGGATCAAGTCATATTTCTCTACTACTTCAAAATGTGATACTTTAGTTAATAACATTTCAGAGAGTTTCAATGCTATGATCTTAGATGCTAGACAACAACCTTTAGTTTCTTGTTTAGAAACTATAAGGAAATTGTTGATGAAAAAATTGTTTGATAGTAGACAAAAATCAAGGAGTTGGAAGGGACCATTCTGCCCTAACATAATGAAGAAAATATCTATAATTGAGAAGGCTGCAGCAGGGTGTCTAGGGACTCAGTGTGATGAAAACTTGTTTGAGATAAGATCTGCAGTACTATTAAGAGTGGTAGAGCAACATACTGTGGACTTGTCTAGGTTTACTTGTAGATGTAAGAGGTGGGATTTAACTGGGATACCATGTCAGCATGCTGTTATGGCTATATGGATGAAACATGGGAACAGATCAGTTAATGAGTATGTTGACCCTTGTTACTCAATTTGGTCTTACCAAACCACCTATGGGAAGAGTATCAAACCACTTGTTGGACCTATGGAATGGCCTAGATCAGAAGAGGAACCACCACTACCCCCATTGTACACAAAAAAAGCTGGCAGGCCCAAAAAGTTGAGAAAGAGAAGCAGAGATGAGATGACAAAAGATGGAACACATGTGAACCGTAGCTTGTTGGTTAAGCATTGCAAAAAGTGCAAAGAAGCAGGCCATAACTCAAGAAAATGTCCTCAAGATCCTGCAACAAAAGACAAAATAGTAATGATCTATTTTACTTGTAGACAATTATGAATTTTTATCATTTTCTATTTCTTGACTTTTTTTTGATTCCTGATACGCAGCTTCATCCAAAGAAAAGAGTTAGGAACAAGAAAAGTACATCTAAGGCCACAACTCAAGAAATTGGTAATCAAGAACAAGTTCGAGTTGGAGTTGAAGTTGTAGATGATCCTCAAGCTGGTGAAATCCATGTCACACAACCTGATGAGTTTATTGCTAGACCTACGCAAAAGAAAGGCAATAGTCTCACCCCATTGGGAGTTAGGATATCATGGGGAAGTCCAACTTAAAGGCTACAACTATGATTCTAATGAATGAACTTATGAAGTAGACTTATGCATTATACTTCAGTTTATTATAAAGTAGACTACTTGTGATTTTTTACAATTGCACTTTTTTAATGTTTTGTAGCACACTTATTTTTGCTAAAGATTTTTGCTCTATTATGCAATTAATGAATTATGGATTCTTTATGTTATTAATGGGTGTATGACTAATGTATATGATTTTTTGAAGATGTAGAAAAAAAAACTTTCATCTTGTATTGTTCTATTACCCAGAAAAAAGTTACATTTTGAGTGGTCTATTACAAAGAAAAAGTTAGATTTTGAATGGTTTATGAAAGAATATGCTTTAAAGTCATTTTTAATCTCATTTAAACATATGTATTAACGGAGGACCAAAAATGGATATGCCACAATAAAATTAGGACTAATATAGGATGTTTTGAAAAAAAAAAAAAGGACTAAAAGTGGAATGACATATATAAATTTAGGACCAAAAAAGGAATTAACACTTAAAAACTAAATGGACTGAAATACCCTTAAAACTAACGCCAGTTTAACGGATTTATTAACGGAGGACCAAAAATGGTCTTGCCACAATAAAACTAGGACCAATATAGGGTGTTTTGAAAAAAAAAAAGGACTAAAAGTGGAATGACCTATATAAATCTAGGACCAAAAAAGGAATTAACTCAAAAAAAAACAAGGAAACCTTCTAATAAGCATAAGGCTCAATTCCACACCAATAAACTAGCTGTAAACAATTTGAAAACCATCTGCCCAATAGACCTTAACCGAATGCACAGTACACCTCTAATTATTTCTACCTTAAAGTAGCTGCAAAGTAGTTCAAAACTAGTTTGATATTGATTATGGACTAAATATTAAATATACAGAAGCTGTAAACAAGTTCAAAACCAGCTGCACAGTAGACGTGAACGAAATGCACAGTAGACATCAAATTAGTTCTACCTTATAAAGATAACAGATACTAGCGATTTTAGTTTTGGTTTATTTGGAATAAAATAACAACGAACCCATGACACATCAAAATAGTTCTACCTTATAAAGAGAATAGATGCTAGCGTAGTTGCACAGTAGATGTTAACCAAACGCACAGTACACCTCTAATTATTTCTACCTTAAAGTAGCTGCAAAGTAGTTCAAAACTAGTTTGATATTGAATATGGATTAAATATTGAATATACAAAAGCTGTAAACAAGTTCAAAACCAGCTGCACAATACACATCAAATTAGTTCTACCTTATAAAGATAACATATACTAGCGTAGTTTAGTTTTGGATTATTTGGAAAAAAAGCACAACGAACAATTGAAACTAGCATAAGGGGGAAATGCACACCTTGTGTGTAATATTAGAAATTGAGTTAAGTTTTGTTTTGAATTATTTTGATTTAAAAAAAAAACAAGGAAACCTTCTAATAAGCATAAGGCTCAATTCCACACCAATAAACTAGGTGTAAAGAATTTGAAAACCATCTGCCCAGTAGACCTTAACCAAAAGCACAGTACACCTGTAATTATTTCTACGTTAAAGTAGCTTCAAAGTAGTTCAAAACTAGTTTGATATTGAATATGGATTAAATATTGAATACACAAAAGCTGTAAACAAGTTCAAAAGCAGCTGCACAGTAGACGTTAACGAAATGCACAATAGACATCAAATTAGTTCTACCTTATAAAGATAACAGATACTAGCGGAGTTTAGTTTTCGTTTATTTGGAATAAAAGAACAACGAACCCATGACACATCAAAATAGTTCTACCTTATAAAGAGAAGAGATGCTAGCGTAGTTGCACAGTAGATGTTAGCCAAACTCACAGTACACCTCAAATTATTTCTAGTTTTCTACCTTTTTTAGATAAAAAAAATACTACCGTTTTTGTACAGTAGATGTTAACCAAATGCACAGTTCACATCAAAGTAGTTCTACCTTATAAAGATAAGAGATACTAGCGGAGTTTAGTTTTGGTTTATTTGGAATAAAAGAACAACGAACTACGTTATTCAGATAAGAGATACTACCGTAGTTGCACAGAAGATGTTAACCAAATGCACAGTACACATCAAATTAGTCCTACCTTATAAAAGATAAGAGACACTAGCGGAGTTTAGTTTTGGTTTATTTGGGAAAAAAGAACAACGAAACCTTCAAATAAGCATAAGGAACAGTTGCCCACCTTGTGTGTAATATTAGAATTTGAACACCGGAATTGTATGAGCTAAATGCACAGAATAGAGGGGCAAAAGGCATGCTACAATTGGGTTGTAGCAGTCTTTAATTCCACACAAATAAAGAAGCTGTAAACAAGTTCCAAACTAGCCGCACAGTAGATGTTAACCGAATGCACAGTACACATCAAATTAGTTCTATCTTATAAAGATAACAGATACTAGTGGAGTTTAGTTTTGGATTATTTGGAAAAAAAGAACAACGAACAATTATAACTAGCATACGGGGGAAATGCACACCTTGTGTGTAATATTAGAAATTGAGTTAAGTTTTGTTTTGAATTATTTGGATTAAAAAAAAAAACAAGTAAAACTTGTAATAAGCATAAGGCTCAATTCCACACCAATAAACTAGCTGTAAACAATTTGAAAACCATCTGCCCAGTAGACCTTAACCGAATGCACAATACACATCTAATTAGTTCTACCTTATAAAGATAAGAGATACTAGGAAAGGCAAAAGGCACACTAGAATTAGGCTCTTGCAGTCCTTAATTCCACACTAAAGAAGTAGCTGCAAAGTAGTTCAAAACTAGTTTGATATTGAATATGGATTAAATATTGAATATACAAAAGTTGTAAACAAGTTCAAAACCAGTTGCACAGTAGACGTGAACGAAATGCACATTAGACATCAAATTAGTTCTACCTTATAAAGATAACAGATACTAGCGGAGTTTAGTTTTGGATTATTTGGAAAAAAATTACAACGAACAATTGTAACTAGCATAAGGGTGAAATTCACAACTTCTGTGTATTATTAGAAATTCACTACATGTACTGTATGAGGTAAATGCACACAACCACAGGGCAAAATGCACAATACAATTACAAACTAATAAACTAGCTGCAAAGTAGATATTCAATACCAAGTGCACACCTTGTGTGTAATATATGGGAAAAAATGCACAGTAATCCCCAAACCCAAGTGCACAAGGATTGTTAATTACAGTACTGTGAACTATTATAATTCCAATAATTGTATTGTATTAAAAGAAGACATACCACGGACGATTAGTCATGAATTGTTTAGGTAAAATACAATTAGACCTTCAAATAACAATAACAACCAGCTGCAGACTGTAACTCAAAAAAAAAAAAAAAAAGGTTCCTGCAGTTTGAAATCCCAAACACAGAAACTATGCGCAAACTCAAACACAACCAATGGCACAGTAGACCATACCCATGTGCACAGTATACAACAAATTCCACCACCACATAGCGAGCAAGAATGAGCCCACCCATCCCCCCACCACGCAACACACCACAGCGAACAAGAAATCCAGACCACTATCCGAGCAATGAACCGGCAAAAAAAAAACACTTACCGCGATCAGGTTGGGGGACCTCCGCCGGCTGGCGGCGAGACTCAGACGACGGGATGCGGGACATCGCGGCTACGGAGGAAACGTGGGATAATACGGCAGGGATGGGCTGAGGACGGTAGCAGCGGGCAACGAGGGCGTGAGACGGCGTCGAAGGGGTGAACGGCGCGGTAGTTCTAAGCCTGCACGAGCAGTAGCCGGCGATGAGTCAATAGTCACTGCGCAAAATCACACTCCACGTCAACCTGTGCAACCTGGAGACCTAATTTTTGAAAACAAAAATACAAATAAAAAATAACAATAACAAGCGGCTGTGAGTACCCCACTTCAAAACCCTAAAATACCCCTGCACAAATACTCCCCCAAAGATCACAGTTAAAAATGAGTTTTTTAAATTTAAAAATGAATTTATTAAAATAACAAACTACTTTTAATCTACACCACTAATCACACTATTTTAAAGGCTAAGAAGTGTGCACATGGACTCATATAAACCTCAGGACTCATTTGAACAGCACTCTATATACGTATATATGTATATATGTATATATATATATATATATATATATATATATATATATATATATATATATATATATGTAATGTAAATATGTATACATATATACATATATATATATATATATATATACATATATACAGGTATACATATATGCATTGTTGTAAAAATCCCCGCCTAGGTCGCCTAGGCATCCGCCCAGGCGCTAGGCGCTCCTAGACCGAGGCGAATTGCTCCCTAGGCGTCCGCCTAGGTGGCCGGTCGCCTAGCGCCTAACTCGGCCGACAAGGGCGAATTTGGCTGAGTTAACTCGCCCAACTCGGCAGAGTTAGCCGAGTTAACTTGAGCGATTAGGCCTTGTTAATTTTATTATTATATTTATATATATTTAAATTTATTTATTTATATAAGTAAGAGAAGTAAGAGATATATATATATAATATATATAATAAAATATATGACATACACCCACACACATGAATTAATTTATTATTTTTATAGGTCGCCGCCTAGTTACCGCCTAGGCGCCGTCCAGACCGCTTAGGCGCTAGGCGCTAGTCTACCGCCCGACTAGCGCCTAGCGCCTACTGCAACCATGCATATATGTAAATATATATACATATATACATATATACATATATGTATACATATATACATATGTATACATATGTAAATATGTATACATATATATATATATATATATATATATATATATATATATATATATATATATATATATATATATATATATATATATATATATATATATATATATATATATATATATATATGTATATATATCTGTGTGTGTGTGTATTTAAGGAATAATGTTCAAATTCGCCACTGAGCGTAACCTAAAAGTGCAATTAGGCCACTGAACACTCCAAATGCATGCAATTTCACCTGATAGCAGATTACTTTTCATTTCATCAGGTTGCCTGCTTACATGGATGGTGATGTGACATTTTAAAATAATTTTTTAATATTAAATATAAAAAAATTAAAAATTTTAAAAATATTAATTTTTAATATTTTTAATATTAATTTTTAATATTTTATTATTTTATTATTAATGTTTTAATTTTTTTAATTAATTTTTATTTTTAAAGTTTATTATTTAATAAATATTAAAAATAAAAATTAAAAATTATTAAATTATTAAATTAATTTTTAATATTAATTTTTAATATTTTTTAATATTATTAATTAATTTTTAAGTTTTAATTTTAAAGTTTATTATTAAAAAAAATTTAAAATGCCTACTCAACATCCATGTAAGCAGGCAACCTGATGGGATGGAAGGTAACCTATTATTAGGTGAAATTGCATGCATTTGGAGTGTTCAGTGGCCTAATTGCACATTTTTTTCGTTCAATGGCTTGATTGCATTTTCAAGTTACGTTCAATGGCCAATTTGAACCTTATTCCAAAATTTAAATACAACACCCTAAAGTGGTGTTTAAAAAAATATATATATATGAATAATGCTCAAAGAAGGAACATTTCATTTTTTGTCATTTAGTTATAAGGAAAGTATAAGTTTAACCTATAATTATTTTGAGTTACAAATTTGGCCTTTAATTAGTCACAACATTGGTTATTTTATTTCTTCTTAGATATATTAGGGATCAAAAGTGCAACTTTCACAAGCAGTTATTTTGGTTCAACAAATGATGAAAATAATCACTATCGTAACTAATTAATAGTCAAATTTGTAACTCATGATAATTATCGACTAAACTTACATTTGCTCTATAACTTAAACGACTAGAAGTGCTATTTTTCTAAAATAAATTATTGAATTTAAGCATTTGTTTTAAATAACAATAAACGCTTATAGTGTTACATATTTTAAAATCATAAACCCTAGTCAATAATAATAGACATTTCTCGATCTCTCTTTGCATTATTCGATAAAATTCTGACAATCAATAAATGGCACATTTTTCCCTCAAACTACTTCATAAAATTGATAGCTCATATTTGTTATCAATTGAGTAAAACAGTTGTCAACAATAGTAGCTACATCTCTTGCTTTTGCCCATTGTTGAAAAAAACTATCATCAGATCTAAATGCTTTTGATTAACACAAATTTTCTTTTGTGTTTTTCTTTTTCAATTTCTATTTTCACACTTCACCACTTTTGCTTTCACATGCATGTTGCAGATCTACAAATCAAAAGAACTTGAGGGCTAGGGTTTGGGATTTGAGAGACAAGAGAGCTTCATATGGGGTCTCAAGGCCAAAGAATTTCGAATTAGAGAACTTTACTAGTTAAAAATATGAATCCTTCTAGATTTATATTATTCTCTTTTATATTTTTCTCTTTATCTCTCTACCTAATGTGGCTTGGCTTTGATCTCCATCTACTTTTGGTGAGGAGGGTTGGATTTTTATTTTTATTTTTATTTTGGCTAGAGAGAAGATAAGCAAGTAGATCGGAGATGGTAGAGGTTTCCAATGAGAGAAGTGCAAGCTAATTAAGGGTGTTAACTGACGTTCAATTGTAAGACATTCGGAGAAAGAAGGCTTAGTGAGTTAACACCTCACAATTGAACGTCAGTATATTTTTATCCGAATATACTAGTCTATATTTTTATCCGAATGCCTTACAATTGTGATCAATTTAGGACTAATTTCAGTAAAAGTGTAAAACCACTATAGTCGATGACTATATTGGGTATTAACTCTTTTGAAATTTAAGCTTGCAAGATATTTAACAACAACAATAATAATAATAACAATAATAAATAATTGCCACATACATTTTAAATATATTATAAAAGCATAAAGTTGCATTACATGCATGGAGTCTATGTCAATGGTAAACAGACTTTTATAGGTAAATCATGTAAAATAGGCCTAATTGCACCGTTTTTACAATTGAAGGGTTTAAGTGTGAAGTTTATAATTTGATAACTTATTACTTGCTCTTTTGTGAATAATTCAAAATCCTAGTTGACCAGTATTCCTTTTATATTTCAAAATATTTTTAAAATGTTGTTGTATTATTATTATCATTATATTATTATAAAAGTCATGTAGGATGCCACGTAAGTGTAAGTATAAAATTTCTAGTTTATCAATTTGTAAGGGCAACATGTAAAAATAGCTTAATTTTGAGTAAATGCCTAAAGTGGTCCCTCGACTTTGCCATAATTCATTAACATTAGTCCTTGTTAGGACTCTATGAGTCCAAGTCATAATATGACTTGGACTCATAGAGTCCTAACAGTCCTCAACTATCAATTTTACTAATTAAGTTCTCAACTATTTAATTCTTACTCAATAATTCACAAATCAATCCTTCGTTGAGGATCTTATTGAGTAAGAATTGAATAGTTGATGACTTTATTGAGTAAAAATTGAATAGTTGAGGACCTTATTGAGATAAGATTGAATATCTGAGGACTTAATTTGCTAGACTCGATAGTCGAGTACCAATTTGTGAATTTCGATATAGTCGAGAATCAATTTGAGTATTAACTCTTTAATTTTATTCATTCTATATAAGTTTGTTTGATAACTTGAAACTTTTTTCAGTTCGATGACTCAATTGAATTTTTTAAACTTATCCCAATCTTTTCAATCTAACTTAAAAAATTTAACTAAAATTACATGCATAATATTTAAGAAAATTCATAAAGAAAAATATTTTTTCTCTTGATATAACTTATTTTCATTACTCATAATTGACTAATTACACATATTTATAATAAAATACTAAAGAATTCAATTAAATAGTGGTATATCATCATGAGTAGGGCAAGAAATAATCCCTATAATAATTTCTTAATACATAAATTAAAATTCTATATATAAAGTAGTGTAGTCTTCAGCCTTTGGCTTGAAGAATTGAGAAAGCCAAAAATCATTGGCGCTAACATCCAATGAATTAGTAACACGCGTGACTGGTTTGCTCAAAATTGACCAAACCTTTTAACTACTACAATTTCATCTTTTAAGTCATCATTTGATGATACAACACAACATAACACACTTTTTTAGCCTCATAACTACGCCACTTAATTGATTAATTAATTAAGTAATCGATCACGGATCTTCATGTTGTGGTGACGCGGCTTAAATACCATGTCTTTAAAATAATGATACCCACATAGGCAGCTCAATTAGTCACATGGATGAAGTTTAGGAACAATGGTCCGGGATTGAATCTCACTAGCGGTAGTGTGAGAGCGACCTTTTAAAGTGAGGGGGCTCTGTTCAGTTAAGTTACCATGATTTACATCATCCGGATGCTCTGTCAGACCCTTGGATCGGGGATTTGACCTTTTGAGAACAAGAATATCTTTAAAACGATGCATGTGGTATATTGTGACCTAATAATACCGCTATTTTTTTTTTTTTTGAGTAAATCCACCGGGTCTTCCTCCGTTCGTTTAACGGTCCGGGTGTCTGGGTCCACCCGTGTTCGCTCCGAGAAGCACGAGAGTTAGCCCAAGGGAAATCATCACTCATGAGAGTCAAACCCGCCTCTCCCCGAAATTCTTCCCCACAAAGAGAGTTCACTTGCCACTTGACCTATCCCATTGAGTTATAATACTGCTATTTATTAATCTCATGTTTATTGAAATTGAGTAATTTTTTTAAAATAAATAATTACATTTTAATTGTGCTCCATAACTTATCCAGGAAAAATTATTCATATGATTGTCATTTAAGTTTGAAAATAAAGAATGTGTGGTTTATTTTTCATATTATTGATTGTAATAATTATTGGTCCAAATAATAAATCTAGTTCAAGTTTTATCTCTATCTCTAATTCCTAGCTAATTTTCAAACTAACAAATGTAAATATGATCTATTATTCATTGTTCAAATTAAATCAACTTTTTTTTCCTTATTTTAAAAAATTAATTTCTTATAATTATATTTCAAATATATTGTTTGTGTATTTAATGGAACTTTTAATTTTTAAATAAATATAAATATATAAATGTGTGTGTAAACTTATTCACTAAAATTAAATTAAATATTATAAAAATTAAGTCTAAATTATTTGAGTATAGTCTCTTCTTCTTCTTCTTCTTCTTCTTCTTCTTCTTCTTCTTCTTCTTCTTTGAGTACTACTGACTTTGTTACAAACGTATAATATAGTATCTATTCATAACTACTTTATCAACCTACTGTAGCACAAATAGTGAATACCACACCTATTGGGCTCAAAATTATGATCTCCATTTAGGAGAGTCACTTCGTGCAACTACACCACAAGGTCATTGGCTATTTGGGTCTAGTCTAGTTATCCACGACAAGCACAAATTTTGGAGTGGATGGTGTATTAGGGTGTGTTTGGAAACCCGGAAAATGATTTCCGGAAATCATTTTCTGGGCTTTTGATGTTTGGCAACATCTGGAAAATGTGGTCAACGGAAAACATTTTCCGTTGACCACGGAAAATGAGCTCATTTTTTCCGAAAAATGACTTCGTGGACGTTTTTTTGTAAAAAAAAAAAATATTTCTAATTTCTAATAATTATTATTAGTTTATATATCTTTATATTTTAAATAAAATAATAAAAATATATAATTATACATTTCTACTCATTTTTCACTCATTTTCCGGAAAATGAACAAAACACACACAGACAATTTTCCAGAGTACATCCAAACACCGAAAAGGAACTCATTTTACGGAAAATGACTTATTTTATGAAAAATGACTCATTTTTCAGAAAACATTTTCGAGACTGGCATTTTCCTACTTTTCAAACACACCCTTAGTGTATGATTTCTATTATAATAAGTTATAATTGCTTAAATGTCATTGTTTGTTAAAAAAAATGTATATTAACTAACAAAATCTAAAATTGTTTAAAAGTGTCGACATTTTGAAATACTTACAATGTCATACTTTTTCCATAATAAACCATTATGTTCATAGTTATATTATTTTTTCAATGTATTTCAAAATAAAAACACATAGAATATGTAAAGAATTATTTTGGAATTTAATTGATGATAGTAAATTAGTAATGTTGTTATTGGCCCCTAATGTTGTATTCCAACCAACACACCACATGGTGTGGACCCTATGCATGTTAGTGTTCCTCTGATTAAGCAAATATAGTGTACCATATTCCACTTTGCTATTCTCTATGTTGTCATCTACAAATCTCATCCATTTTAATCATGCCTATCACCTAATGTTGCCCACCTCTTTGTTTTGGGACACTTTCTTAAACTTCAATTCCTAGGACCAACGAACCTGCAATTGTTATATTTTGGATTAGGTTTTATCATGTTATCTATGAGTATAGTAGATTCTGCTCAGATTATATACCTTGAATTATGAATTATATCATTTCTTAATAAATTATTACCAATTGCCAATGACTTTGTTGTCAAGTGACATGTAGTGATGACTCTCTCAAATGGGAGGTCATGAGATTGAACTTCGATGGAGGCAGTATTGACTATTTGTGCTTCAACAGGTTGTGAAAGTATAGATGAACAGATACTACAATGTAATAGAATCAGTAGTAACCAAAAAAAAATTATGTACCAATTATAATTAATATTTATGTACATACAATTAACATATTATATACATTTAATCTATTTATAGGTACATAATTCGTTAACTGAAAGTATATATAATAAGTGAATTGCAAATGCATAATCTTGATGTAGTCATTTTAGACTAGGATCCACAATGCAATGTGGACCTTGGTCCATGGTATAACTTGCTTGATGCAATCGCTATACCGTGGACCTTGGTCTTAAACGACGTAGTTTTGAATTTTAATTTTCACGGTGATCGTTTGTTGTTCAATTCACGTTACATGATTTTTTTTTCCAATCCTACTATATAGCATGTGTATGTGTCCTGTGTTATGCGCTTTTGTGTCTCATGTTATGCAATTTTGTACCTTAGTGTTATGAAATTCTGTACCTTAAGTACTAATTATGTACCTAGAATAAATTAAAATTTGTGTTGAAATATGAGAAATGAGAAATTACAGAATCTGTTAAAATTTAAATATCAAAACGACGTCGTTTTGAACCAGGGTCCACAATATAAATTGACACTTTATCTAGTAAGTTGTGAAATATTCAATAATAGAGAAAATTGTAATTTATATCCATCCATAATATGTCAATTATCAATGTCACCCCTGAATTATTAGTGGTGTAAATGTTGCTTTTCAATTTTTAAAATGATACATATATTGCCTCTCCCAAGTGTAAATGTATGGGAGGGGAAATATATGTATCATTTTGAAAATTGAGGGGCAATATTTACACCACTAATAATTCAGGAGTGACATTGATAATTGACATATTATGGAGGGGTATAAATTACAATTTTTCCTTCAATAATATTTATTCTTATGAGGTATTGTGGGGGAGGGGGGCGGTGAAAATGTCTCCTTTGTTTTCATTTCGTTGTTTTTTCTTTTCTATGTTTATGCTTATTAAGTGTGTTGAATTTTAATACTTTTTCTGATCTATGTAAGTTATGGCATATTTTGTAAATTTATATAAAATTTTAAGGTGTTTCACAAAAGATAAATTGCGTTTACTAGCATAAGATATGGACTATTTTTTTCTAAAGAAATGAAAATTAAATAAACAAAAAAAATGAAAAATTGAAAAAGTGAATAATGAGTTTATTTGTGAGTTAATACCATTTGAAATCGGCCGGGTATAGTAATTTTGTCACGTTTAGTCCTAACCTTTTAAATTGATCACCTGTGGTCTTTCGAATTTCAAATTGTTACCATTCGTGATATCACACATGGTCTTTCAACTATTAAGTTTTAACTAACCATGTTTCTTTCAATTTTAAAAGTTGAAGGACGACCATGAGCAGCTAACTTGGATCACGAATAGCTAAATTTGAAAGTCGGGGACTACAAATGGTCAATTTGAAGTTTAGGACTAAACCTAACAAAATCACTATACTTGGAGGACCTCAAATGGCATTAACTCATTTATTTGTCATTATCTTAAACTAGTATTTTCGCCCCTGGGTTACACAAAATGGATTTATTATAATATTTTAAGAGTATTTGGATCGATATACAATTATATAAATTATAACATCGAATATTATATAATGCAATTGATGAAATTGGTTGGATCGATTATATTTTTTGATGTTTTCCTTGCTTGAATTAGAGCAAATAATTGTCCAATTACCAATGCGATGCACGAATAAAATTTTTTTATTATATATTTAGATAATAAAATTAAAGATGAAATTATAAAAAAATTTCTAATATTGAACGTGTACATTTATTTTATTATAAGATTAGTGCAAAAGTATCACTCAATTAATTGAATAATATATGACTTGTTTGTCTATAATTATCTTAAAAAGATCGATATGTAATATGACTTATGTAATTATATTATTAATAAAATAAATATGGGAAAAATGAGAAATAATTTAATTGTAATTATTATAAAAATAAATCCAATGACCAATGTTTATCTTAATTACCATAATAATTATTAGACAATTATTATTAGTCAATTACACTAATATATGTGCAATTATACTTTTTTTTTTTAAATAAAAAAGCTCATTCATTTAATTATAGGCTGTAGCGATTACAAATAAAATCAATGGAACGGTATACCATTCCTTATAGTAAGACATAGAAACAACTTCCCTAGCAATGCTAGAAAGAACTTGATTCACATACTGTTTCACAAATTTGAAGCTGAATTCGCTGGATGAGCTTAAAGCTTCTTTAATATCATTGAAAAATCAATCAAACGTAGTCAAGACTAACTTTGGTTAAAAAGTCTTACGCACCGCTTGAGTATATGTTTTCCATATGTCATTCATTGACAATATATCCATCGAGCTAAGCTGCAAATGCTCTTTTTCATTGTCATCTTTGTCACCCAAGATGAAGTTCACATACGCCATGCCCAACTTATATGGTTTACACTTATATGAAAAAAAGAACTCGCCAAAAGGAACGAGAGGAAAACAAACTCGTCACATAAATGAGAGAAAGACACAGAAAAAACAGAACACAAAAGAAAAGAGAAACAACAGTACACCACCTTTTAAACTTTATTTTGTGGATCCACTATAATCAAACTACCTCTTTATCCAAATCTGGCAAAATCCATAAACTTTAGATCTTTGGAACTATCGCAACATTCCTGAAAGGTTGATGGCTAATTCGGCAGTGGATCGGAATTTATTATGAAACTAAAAAAACAAGAAATAAAAGAAAATAGGAGACCGCCGGCCAAGAAACTAAGCTCCGTCAAAGGCTCAAAGCTTCGGCTAGAGGCCTGCAGCTACCAGATGAAGAATCAAGGTTTCGTGCAGTGAGGCCGATAGAGAGGTTTTGAGAGAATTAGGGTTAGCCGTGTGAAAAATTTTATGTGCAATTATACTTTTATACCTTCATTTCCATCATATCGCATATAGTTTTTTTTTTCTTCCTCCATATCTGAATAAATTAATTGTAATTATTATTTAAAAAAAAATCCAACAACCCATGTTTAATTGTAATTATACTAATATCTGTGTAATTATTAGCTTAATTAACATAATTATTAGTCAATTATACTAATATCTATGTAATTAATTTCTTAATTACCATAATAATTATTAGGTAATTATACTAATATTGTGCAATTGTACTTTTATACCATGTTGAATTATAATTATACTAATATATTCATGTAATTAGTAGTTTAATTAACATAATAGTTATTAGATTTTATATAGTAATAGTTTGGGCAGCGAATTGCAAAAGTAGGATTTTGTTTTTATTAATAGTAAGTATAGATTTTGATAGATTTATAATTAAAATAATTACATTTAGAAATTAAAAAATTAGCATTTAAATTTTGTATGATTAATTTAGTGCATAACCATATGTATGTATGTATTTAAAAAAAATCTAAATATTCATGAACACATATTTTGTTAATTTTATAATTTATTTTTCTTAATTATATTTCTTGTTTTAGTAATTATAATTAAGGAAACTACATGTACAAACTAAAAGAATTTAATTACTAAATTTGTATGAATTAATATTGTCCATAATTATATTGAGCATAAATTATTAAAATTATAAATCATTACCATTATTTTGAGTAAAATTTATTCTTTAATATAAATTTATTTATTTTATGATATTATGAGTATAAATCATTACTATATTATGAATATAAATCATTACAACTATAAATCATTATCATTATTTTAAGCTTAAATCAATACAAATATTAATCGTTACTAATTAGATTGAAAATATAAGATTGAAAATATATACAATTAAATTTGAATAAAATAAAATTATTTCAATTATAAAATTTTTGAAGTGGAATGCAAAACAAATAAATTTAAAGATATCTACAATATGAAGATATTAAATTAAATAGAACACTTAAATTCTATCTAATTAGAATAAATTACACATATCAATTTCTTACTTGAAAATTTCATTTTATTTTATTAGAATATAAAATTACACACACATAAAATATGTCTGTAATATACATAATCCAAATATAATGTATACATGTCATTTAATATAGATATATGTAGAAGATAATCATTACTGTACTATTATTTTATTCATCTAAGTAAATAAATAAATAAATAGATAAAATAAAATAAAATAAATAAATGAATAAATACAAAGCCTAATGAAATAAACTTAAAAATATATATTTACAGCAGCTCATTACAATTGTCTTTGACAAAAAGAAAAAAAAAACACAAAGATCATCCCAATCCTTTAATCCTAATACCTCGTACAATCGAATCAATCGTACCCTTATTATTCAAGTAGTACTTTAGGCATTTATTTCATTGAGTAAAACGAAAGTATAAGTCATCATGAGTAATTTTTTAAGTATGTGGCTGGAAAAAAAAAAAAAAAAAAAAAGCCAGAAATACAATGAAAATGAGGAATTATGGTAATGTAAAAAAAAATCTTGAAATGTATGATTTATATATTAGTCTTGAAATTAATTAGATACAAATTATATTAGGAAAATTATGCCCCTCCATAATATGCCAATTATTAATGTCACCTCTGAATTATTGGTGTAAATGTTGCCCCTCAATTTTCAAAAACGGTACATATATTGCCCCTCCCATGGTGTAAATATTGCCCCTCCTGGCGGTACAGGAGGGGCAATACATGTACTGTTTTTGAAAATTGATGGGCAATATTTACACCACTAATAATTCAGGGGTGACATTGATAATTGATATATTATAGAGGGGCATAAATTATAATTTTCCCTAATTATAATAATTTTATATTTTAAGTATATATATATGTATATATAGGATTAGGATTGTGTGTGTGTGTGTGTGTGTGTGTGTGTGTGTGTGTGTGTGTGTGTGTGTGTGTGTGTGTGTGTGTGTGTGTGTGTGTGTATGGTCAAGATCAAGTGCGGCCGTGCTCTCCCATGCGGCCGTGCGGTTCACACCACTCAATGTTACGAAATACACCACTCAATGTTAAGAAACACACCACACAAATATGCACTAATATGCATTGTGGTGTGTTTCTTAACATTGTTTTAACACCCCACTTTTTCCACTACAAAAAAAACGGGTATAATTAAATTTTTTTTTTATACAACAACGGAAGCTTAAACAACACTAACAAGAAAAAGGAAAAAGGGGTGTTATGCCACGTTCGAGTATCTCTCTTATACTCAAACGCACAGGCAAAACTATCTACCAAAAATTACTATTACAATGGTGGAATTTCTAATGGTACAATAAAAATTCTTTATACAACGATTCACTCTCATGCCAAAATCTCCTGCAAAATAACTAAAGAGTGGAAACAAAGTCAGCACGACGGCTGGTAAGACTTACTCCACCCCGTAAAACATTTTACACATAGCACATAGCATATTGGGGCACATAAATTCCACATTATAAATTTAACCCCTTAATATATTCTTAATCTCATAAAACAATAATCTTTAATCCATTAGAAATATAACTTGAGGAAATCACACATCCAAATATGTATAAAAATACATATCGAAATATCTATACATTTCTAAGAGATAAAGTCATTGCCTATTCATAATCCAAAATATCTCAACCGCTATTTCCTCAAGATTCACCATATACAATCTTTATCTCAATCTTTCCATATAACAATTTCCTCAATATATATATCATAATATCATCTTTATCTTAACTTTTCCATATAACAATTTCTTCAAGAATATCATAATATCATCATTATTCAAAATTTCTTTAAATCATAACTTATTCACCAAAGAGAGAATTCCATCCCTCAAAATAAATTCCAAAGTAATAATTCCAATATCTCAAAATAATTATCAAAGAGATAATTCCAATATCTCAAAATAAATACCAAATAGATAATCTCAATATCTCAAAATATATCAAAGAGATAATTCCAATATCTCAAAATAACCATTATATAGAGGGTATCCAAACTCTCACAATAACCACCAAAGATAATTCTTCAATTAATTGATTAAACTTTTCATATATCCAAAAACAGTTATTATATAAAATATCAAGGAGGAATGGATCCAAATGGAAAATTTCAAGCTTCCAAACCAACCGGACGAATCCACGAACCGGTGGCCCAAAACCAAATCCAAAAATCAAATCCAAACCAACCGGACGATTCCATGAACCGGTGGCCAAAACCAAATATAGAGATCTCAACTCTCATCATCATAATCATAATCATAATAATAATAGTCATAAAGGATAGTTCAAAACCTCCAAGTATCACCACCCTCCGGGATAAAATATATAAATAACCATATCCTTCAAAATATCATATCTTACATCTATAACCCAAAATTACTTATTCAATATCATATCTTATGTCTATAACCTTCATTTTCATAATACCAATATTTCCTTTTCATAATCCATATACAACTTTCATCACAAAATTTCCCCAACATAATTTCAATACTTATCAAAATCTCTATAAATCTAATAATTTCCCTAGACATTCATAATTTCATAAGACATATACTCACAATTTCACAAAATCATAATATCACATAAGCACATATTAAATATTTGATTTGGGGTAAATAAATTTTGGATAGACATAAATCTTACCAACTCTTCTACTTCACTTGCTCAATTCTTCTCCCACACTTATCTTATTTCTCTCCTCACTTAGGTATTTCTCCTGATTTTTCTTCACAACACAACCCCTCTATTTATAGACAAAAGGGAAAGGAAGACAAGTCTTGAAGAGAAAGACATAGGGGAGTCCAAATGGTTTGCTACACTTAGTCATGTTAGGAAGACTTTGAAGATGGGAGACCAAATGGTTTGCTAAGCCATTTAAGCTTTCAAGGTGGAAACAAGACAAAACAACAAGTCTTGCCAACCAAAAATATACATATACTTATACATTATACATACCTAGTATATACAAAATACATACATACATAGTATACAGAGAAAATGAATGGCAGTAGACTTTCGAAATTTATTGGGAAATTTGGGTAAGGTAAAATGGTTCCAATTTTTTCAGATATGTATTTCAGTAAGTCTAGAAGCCACATATAAAATTTCATAATAATCTAAGGAGTAGAAATATCATTTTCGAATTTTTTTCCAAAACTGGTCCAGAGAGAAAAATTCTGGACAGCACACTGCCAAGGGCAAAAATGGAATTTTCTGTGTTTATTCGAGGATCAAAATGACCAAAACTTTTTATGGACATCAAGTACTATAAGTTGGGGCTCTACCATAAAAATTTGAGTCATTTCCATTTTTGGTCCTACTGTTATTGGGGCATTGCCAATTTTAGTCCACTTCATTAATTTTTGCCACATTACGACCAGTCTTATTTTATTTTTGCCACTTTTAGTCCACCGTTAAAAATTTCGTCAAATAATCGTCCAAAATAGGGATTTTTTGATATTTTCATGCTTTGATCATCTTCTTTACCCTTTGCAATGGTCTCCCTTACACATTTTCATCCAATGAAGAGGTCCGGCAAAAACCATAGCTTTGTAATGTGGCTCACATGGCTTCCTCGGACCTCTTCATTGGATGAAAATGTGTAAGGAAAACCACTGCAAAGGGTAAAGGAGATGACCAAAGCATAAAAAGACCAAAAATATCCCTGTTTTGGACGACCATTTGACGAGAATTTTAATGATGGACTAAAAGTGGCAAGGACTAAATAAGACTGGCCGTAATGTGGCAAAAATTAATGAAGTGGACTAAAATTGGCAATGCCCCAATAACAATAGGACCAAAAATGGAAATGACTCTAAAAATTTGAAGTGAAAAAGAGTTCGAGAAGTATGTTTACCGAATAAATCTTTCGGATTGCGCCAAGCTGAAATTTTTCTGGAAAGGATTGGTTAGAAACAGACCAAAATATTTTGTAACAAAACTAGTGACAAATTTTGAGAAAAAAATAGTGACGAAATTTCGGGGTGTCACAATCTACCCCGTTAAGAAAATACTTCGTTCTCGAAGTATAAAGCACATCCTCCACCAAAAAAAAAATACTTAGACATCCAAATCAATTAATTCACATAATTTCAACACATTAGATATATCACCAATAATCACATAAATATGCAATGATACGCAAAACCACACTTCTCACCAAGAATTTTAATTTTAATTCCTAGTCAATTTCACATATAATCAAATTCCTAACTTAGGCTTAATTACCACTTGGTAAAGCCTATCCCAACGGAGCGAACTGCTCTGATACCAACTTTAACACCCCTTTTTTCCTTTTTGTTGTTAGTGTTGATGCTTCCGCTGTTGTATAAAATTTTTTTTTATTATTATACCTGCATTTTCGGTAGTGGAAAAAGTGGGGTGTTAAAATTGTGGTTTGTTTCATTGTGGTGTGTTTCTTAACATTGAGTGGTGTATTTCGTAACATTGAGTGGTGTGTGACCGCACGGCCGCACGGGAGAGCACGGCCGCACCTGAACCAATATATATATTACCATAATAATTGCACGGAAGAATGGAAAGAAAATTACCATAATAATTACTATAAATAAAAATTAGACAATTATATTAATAATTAATTATTAAGGTAAGACATCGATTTCTCCTTACACACCGCCAGATCGGTGAAGACATTGACGTTTTCGCGGTGATTTCGATGGTTTACAACTGTTTCCTGCTACGACATTGGTAGTATATTATATATTGTTATTGTAAATTTTTATACTTATTTTACATCACTAATAAAGTAAATAATTCAGAATTATAGCTTTTTAGTGCTCTATTTCAAAATTACTGGAGTAAAATATCCAGGACCTTAGTACTCCATAGATTATAAGATATTTCTAAAGCAGGTATGTATAGATTAGTTCCACTTTCTTTTAAGTGTATAGATTAACCTTATTTCATGAATGTTTGATTTGTGGTCATGTTTTATTGGTTGTGT
This sequence comes from Ipomoea trifida, assembly GCA_003576665.1. Lineage (NCBI taxonomy): Eukaryota > Viridiplantae > Streptophyta > Magnoliopsida > Solanales > Convolvulaceae > Ipomoea > Ipomoea trifida. The sequence goes on from CP025646.1 coordinate 6,619,073, forward strand.
ATTTTTTCCTAACAGTTAGGTTATATAATGTGTTAAGAGCTATAATTCTACCTAAACATGTCAAACTTTGGCTCTTTAGGTTATAGTTTATTTATCCTTAGGGGTTTTATCTATGTAATTAATTTGGTTAATTTTTTTAGCATGTTGTACTTAGAGTTCTTAGAGTAAGATAATGATATTTGCAAGTAATATGGTAATCGAATGAAAACTGTATAGCTTGGAATAATTGGATAAGCTAATTTATTTATTAATATTTTAAAAAAATACATTTAATTCCTATATACAAAATCTACATAAAAGCATACAAAAAACCTTTACAATTGTGCTCTATACAATTATAGTTGTCATGTTTTGTAGTGTCTATGGTTGTCAACCTTTCCCAAAATACTTGTTGTCCTATTACCTATGAATTCATACACAACTGAAATAAAAATTCGTAAAGCACCTAAGTAAAAACCATATATTCGTAATTTAATTAGCCAACACTTTGCCCCTTAATTGGGTCGGCCCGGTGCGAATGGGGATTAGGCTGAGTATGGTACGGTCTTAAAGGTGCCTCCTACAGTTAGGGCTCGCTCAGGACACCTCATGGTCTAACAAAAAAAAATCATATATTCGTTTATCAGTATGTTTGCAAGAATATTATTTAAGCATTTAACAACAACTAAAGTACTAATTGCCTAACATTTTACTTGTGATGTTGTCAAACCCAACAATTCAGTACAGTTCATGTCCGAAATTAAGAATGGTGCGTTACCTTTCACATAAAAAAAAATCCTTAATTTCATCATATACCTCCAAACACCCTCCTGCCAACTCTTATTGCATTCATTACATATACGCAAACCATCTTTTCGTATAAGTTTTTTGTTACAACCTATAAACTTGTAAAAAAAATATTAATAATCCTGATCGCTCGCTATACCAACAATCATTATTGCAGGAACCTAATAATCACCATAGTGCAGAAAATAGTGTATGAACCGTGTAAAAAAAAATAGTTTACAGGGTGTAAGATAAATCACTGTGTATATAAAAAGAATACAAACATCATTCAACATTATTCAAAAACTACTTCAACAAAAATCCACAAATACTTGACCAAAAAAACAATAGTCGTCAAAACTAAATTCAAACATCTTTCAAACCAACTTAAAAAATGTTTCATCAAAATTCCAAAAGTAGTCCACCAAATAACCCAAAACCTTATGCAATTTCAAGGTTTCTCGAATTTCACAATAGATTTGGCATTCTTCCCCACATTTGATGAAAATGAATCATCCTACGCTTAACGTTGTGGTTGGAAGATCCAGATTCAATAATATCAATTTCAACATCTTTTTTGGGTTGTTCATTTACTTGTGTGATAACCTCACCACCAGCATATAATTCCTTAAAAAAACAATGTGTATATAATTTTTTTTGTCTAATATTTACCAAGTTAAAAGAATAAAATATAAACATAGTTTATTAGACCATAATAATATATGAGAAGAAAAATTGCCACAACATTGACTAATGACACCAAGATAAAAATACACACCTTAGGAACATGTATACTTGACTAATGGTGCGGATATTCAATGTCCCATTGTTTATCTCATCTGCTATTGTTGATGATGATATTGTTGATGTGCTAAGTGAAACCTTTGGTGTAGGATTCACTTCCAACCTTATAACCTTATAATGATATTGTTGATGGTCGTTATCCCCTAACATATATATATCAATTGCTTATATTATCAATTGCTTATATTAGTTCGTGATCCCCTAGCGTATAGAATTGAATAATGGCTGAAAATATAATAAGCATCCAAATACTCTTGATTTCCATTCCTAATTTTTTTTTTTTTACCATATATACGGAAATAAAAGATATAGACAAAATATGTACCCTCTATATGAAAGTTTGTCAAAATAGAAGATAATTATTACGTAGTGTAAATATTGTAATATATTAGTAAATATATTCTTACTGTATATAGTAAATAGTTTTAAAAAATATATGACCAACTTACCATGAATATCAGTTACTAATCCTACCTCCGTTCCATTTTGGTTGTCTAATTCGTTTAACGAGACTTAGACTGAAGTTATTTTTAATCTAATTTTTCATAATAAGTTTAGCATTAATATATAAAATTTATATATTTAGAAACTATATTAAAAGTACTATTAAACACAAAAAATTAAATTTAAAAATAATAAACAATTACTAAAGAAAATAAGCAATAAAAAAGAGTTGATTTGACCAATGAATAGTAAATAGGACATGTAAAATGAGACAGATGAAGTATCAATTATCGTATACGCTAACATTATATATGTTTTTGAAAAAAAAAATCTTGCCATGAATACCAATTAGTGTATATATAAATTAGTATATACTACATATTAGTTAGCAGTATTTTAAAATAGGTAAAATATTATTGAGTAGTTCAACTGGATGTGCGTGTGTAACATTTATATTATATATGTGCGTGTGTAACATTTATATTATATTTACATAATAATGCGCCGTGAATTTGAAAAGTATATTACCGTAATTGTGTTATTATCATGAAAATTACATTATAATTTATGACCACCGAGAGAATTAGGTATAATTTGTGAAAGTAAAAACAATATTACCAATTAATAGATATTATTTAATTTTCATATAACATTTTCTTATGAATTAAGATTTATTAATTATTTTACCAATAAATTATTAAAGTTGAAGATGAGGGTTTTTTACTTTTATTAATATAAATAGAAATTAAATTTATTAATAGATATTATTTAATTTTCATATAACATGTTATTACCAATTAAGGTTTATTAATTATTTTACCAATAAAGTATTAAAGTTGAAGACGAGAATTTTACTTTTATTAATAGAAATAGATAGATTAATAATTAATAATTTATAATAAGAGAATAGAATTAATATTAATAGAATAGAAATAATATAATAGATAGATTAATTAATTTATTACTGTATACTAAATTTATTAAATATTAAATATTATACAATTATTAAATATTAACTACATTTCATCAAAGAAAACATAATTTCTTTGTCATAAATAGGTGTAGGGAATACTGCATCCTTCTATACAAATTATAAAGCACCAAAAAATTTTGAATCTAGTAAACTCCCCCTTCTTTAAATTTCTTCATCCAATGTTTGAACAAAAATTTTAAGATTATTGTAACCCCTCAGTTTTTCCGGCAAAGCTAAGATTCGAAAATAGCGATATAATTTTTTTTTTTAAGCTATGACATTTAAGAGAAAACTATTCGGTGCTTGAAATAATTTTTCTCTTAAGGATTAATTATCGATAAGCTGCGAACTACGTATCGGTTATGAACCGAGGAAATTTGAAGGACGTAGATTCAAATCGAATTTTCCAGAATTGGGATTGTTAAGTATCATACGATTAGGTCTGAATTTTTAATTGGAAATTCTAAATGGACTGTAAGGGATAAATTGTTACGGACTCTGAACCTGAATTTGGCGGATTACCGGAAAATTCCCAAAATTGGTGATTTGCGACGGGAATATTATTACGATAATTTTGGTATTAGAATTTTCCCGAATTAAGTTATAATCCTCCGAACATTCATCTGATTTAAGCACAAACTGGTCAATTAAATTAATATCTTCATAAGGGATTCATGGGGTGATGACAAGTGGCAATCCAATCCTAGACTAAGATTTGGTCTTTAATGTAACATTAATGAGGTATGGAGGCTTTGTACTTGATTGCTTGGTCTTCAAGAACAATATCAACAAGATCACACTCATCTCTCTCCTACTCTCTCTCATTTTCGTGTAACACACTAGGAAGAAGAGGAAAAATTTGGTTAAGTCTTTCACTTGTGATTCTAGAGCTCCCACTTATTTTCCCAACTCAAGAGATCAAGTCTAGGTAAGACTTTAAGCTTTGATATGGTTCAATCATCTCTAGAATTTAAGTGTTGATGTTTAATACAAGAAAATATTGTTGTTATGGTGACATTTTCTTTAGGATTTTTGGAGAAGAACTCCAAGGAGAACATCCTCAACTTTTACGGTTTAAAAGTCTTCTACAAAGGTAAGGAATCCCTTAAGTCGGTTCAATCACTTGGAGATAGGCAAATGCTAGGAAAAATGGCATGATTAGAATTTTGTTCATGAAAATTATGTGCTATGTTATAGATCTACAAGTTGGCTCAAAGAAACTACACTTTAATGTTTAGTAATTTTTGTATGCATGTTCATAGCTAATTTATGCATGTATATGTTGTATTTATGCCTATATAGACTTATTCTTGTGAAAATAGTGAAAGAAAATAAAGGTAGTCTCTGGCAGTAACTTCTGAGATTTATTGGGAAAAATCGGTAAGGTATTTTGATCCTATTTTTTTTGGACATGTAGTTCTATAAGTGTAGAACCTACATATAAAATTTCATAATGATCGGAGTAGTATAAGTATGGTTTTCGAGTATTTTTCCAAAACTGGTCCAGAGAGAGAGACAGCACACTGCCCAGGGCAAAGATGGAATTTTCTGTGTTAATTCGTGAACCTAGGTGACCAAAACTTTTTATGGACATTAAGTACTATAAGTTGGGGTTCTACCATAAAAATTTCAAGTGAAAAAGAGTTCGGGAACTATTTTTACCGGCTCAATCTTTCGGACTGCGCCAGAAATTTTCTGGCAGATTTGGGGTGGACGCGCGTCCAACGCGCGTCCACCGCGCGCCCCGTTGTGATTTATGCTACGGCACCTCGGCCAAGAGGCTGGACGCCGCACGGACGCGCGCGTCCGCTGCGCGTTCGTGGGCGCCCAGTCTCGGCGCGAGATGCCGAACTCGCGGACGCGGTCCGGACGCCGCGTCCGCCGGGCGTCCGCGGGCGCGGCCATTTGCGAGTCCGCGCGACGCGGGCTCGTTTTGACTTGTTCTCGATCCGGTTTTTCCCCGATGTTTTTAGGCTTAATTGTTGTGATATTTTGAGAGCCTACGGGCATCCGGGTGAGTGTTTTTGAAGCCAAAATATTATACTTAATTATTTTACGATTTTTGGAAATAATTGTGCTTTGGAAATTATTATGACTCCTATGCTTGGATTTCTGTGATGTGGCTAACACTAACCTAAGCATGCGGGTTGGGAGAATATATTTGAGTGAGGTATTGGTGATGGAGTCGTGTGATGTGAATTAAAGGTGGATGTGTTGTGTACCCCACCGAGAACTAACAGTGGATGTGTTTCGTACCCCACTCATGAATTAAAGGTGGATGTGTTTCGTACCCCACCGTGAATTAAACGTGGATGTGTTTTGTACCCCACGCGAGAGTTGAAAGTGGATGTGTTTCGTACCCACTTATGAATTAAAGGTGGATGTGTTTCGTACCCACCGTGAATTAAACGTGGATGTGTTTGTATTGGAAGGTGGATGTGTTGTGTACCCCACCGAGATCTAACAGTGGATGTGTTTCGTACCCCACTTATGAGTAAGGCGAGAATTGTGTACCACGGGTGATGTGTGAGAGCTAACCATCGGGTAAATTAATGATTGTGTTATACGCTTGAATTACTGAAATGAAGTGAATCTGCTTGTTGTTAGAATAGTTGTTGGTCGATTGCGACTGATGGGTAATGTTATCATGCCCTGTTATTATTGAAAATTATTTTTGAAACCTTTGTTTATTTTCGAGTGATCATGGATATCCTTACTTAGCCGTCGCGCTAACTACACTTCATTGTGTCATCTATTAGATGCAGTCTAGCGTGAGCTCTGAATAGGATGGAAGTCGAGGTTGAAGACTACTCTGTCCTAGAATAGACACCCTGGAGGATTATTTCCATATGTACATATCTGGATATTGATATGGTTATTTGAGGTTGTAAGTTTAGCCTTAGCGTTTGGGTATAGGAAAGATACCTAAGCGTGGCGGTAACACCTAGTTTTCTGCTGGTTAGACGCTTCCGCAATGTATTATATTTTAAGGATTTTGTAATAAATCCAAGTTGTGAAAATTGGGGTGTTACAATTATAAATATGAAGAAAAGTTCCCTGAAATTGAAGTGTAAATAAAAATATATGGAGTAGTAAAAAAGCATATGCATAAACAAAACCTTTTGAATTAAAAAAGATTCAGACGATAGTACAAAAACAATACCTCTACATCAGGAACTACACACTCTATAGAGTTGATTGTTTCAGCACCTCTTGTTTCTAGAATATGATAAGTACGCATCACTCTAAACTTAATTAATTTCCTTCTATATCTAGGATGAAGTTCACGTCCAACAATCTCGATTTGAGTTGAAGTCATGCCTATTTGGTGTAAAAAGAGACTATAGATGCAGAAATTCGTTGGAAGCTAATAGCTATACGGTTAACATAATGAAGTGTCTAAGTAGTAAAAAGAATCCATCCTATGCAAAATTACCATTTCAAAAAATAAGAAAAATATAGTCCATTATGTGTTGTTTCAAAAAAAATAGTCCATTATGTATAAAACCCTTCATACTATGTGAAATTAATTAACGCAGTACGTATATGAATGGTAATTTTTACATATTACCATTACGTATATGAATCCTTAAAATATTATAATTATTGCACATAATAATTTATTGGAACTGGATGCGCGTGTGTTAATAGCGTATTATTGGCGTGAATTTGCAAAGAATAATAATAAATGATTATTTCCTTATTGGTGTGTAGACTTATTAATTATTTCCTTATTGGTGTGTAGATATTATTTAATTTTCATATAACATTTTTTTTTACCAATTAAGCTTTATTAATTATTTTACCATAAATTATGTAACTAATATTAACAAAAGTTGAAAATTTCGGAGAAGGATTTTACTTTTATATATAGTATAGATACGTGAATATAGAAATAATATTACTAATTAATATATATTAGTTAATTTCTATTTTACATTTTCTTACCAAATAAGTTCTATTAATTATTTGATCAATAAAATATTTAATTAATTGACTACAAAAGTTTGGGCGAAAAAATAAAATAGGAGAATTTTACTTTTATATATAGTATAGATTATTATTATACAAGGATATTTTAGTCTTTATACCAATTCTTCCATTCTTATTCCCAATAATTTTATTCCTCCCTCTTATAAACGTATAAAATGAGATAGATGAAGTATATGATAAACATTAATAACCAAAGACCTTGTGGTCCAGCGGCACCCGGTGTACACTCCCATGTAGAAGGGAGTGGGTTCGAGCCTTACATAAATGCTCAAGATCTAATGTGTGTGAATGGAGTGTGCGTCAATAAAAAATATTACATGAATGCTCAAGATCTAATGTATATGAATGGAGTGATGTGTGTCAATCAAAAATATTACATGAATAAGTTATCTCGATCATAACTATATATCACTGTGGGCAAAAATCCCCGCCTAGGCGCTAGGCGCTCCTAAACCGAGGCGAATTGCTCCCTAGGTGGCCGGCCGAGTTAACTCGAGCTTGTTAATTTTATTATTATATTTATATATATTTAAATTTATTTATTTATATAAATAAGAGAAGTAAGAGCTATATATATAATATATATCTACTATACTAATAAGAGCCAAAGAGAGTTAGGCCTAAACTGGGTAGAAAAAATGGCGGTAATCAAATGGATGGTTCAGATGAATTATTTAATCAAATAGATGGTCAAGATAATTCAGATTAATATTATTGATAGAGATTACCTAATTTAACCTTACTTTTATGATTTTCCGTTAAGTTTTCCGTTAAATATTCTCTTCTCTGTTAACATTCCGTTAACTTTTAACTTACCCATTAATTTCTATAAGAAAGGTCTTAGGTTCGAACCTCATCTCAATCAAATTTGACATAATTAAGTTTTTCACTCTATTTTACTCTTATTAAATTAAATAAATTAGTAGCTACAACAAAAAAAATGATACATATGTATTTTTTTAATTTAGAATTATGTGTCTACAATACCTTTATTTGAAAAAAGTATTCATTATCAAAAAATTAAATTAAATAAGAGAAATAATTTCATTAGATATATTGTCTTTATTTTCTCTCATGCAAAGATTCTTTACATTCAAATTTATCAATTGATAGCCATTACATTGTCCATTATCTTATTTTTACAATATCTTGTAATTAAATATCAAAGTTATAGTACAAAATAATGTTATATATTTATTTACCAAAAAATTTATTAATACTAAGATTTTTTTTTAAATAGTTTGAAGCTAATTATATTAACTACTTAGGATTGGTTGACAAAGAGAGTACTCAAATAGCCCAACAAATTGAAGCGGAATCACTCTATTTTAAACTTATTGAATTAAATAAATTAGTAGTTACACCAAAAAATGATACATATGTATTTCTTTAATACCATGAAAAAATAAAAAAAGAATAGTTTGAAACCAATCATATTAACTACTTGGGGGATTTGTTGACAATGAAAGTAATCAAATAACTCATTACCCAGCAAATTGAAGCAATAAACTACATTTTAATATCTTTGTAATGCATAATATTTTAAGTTTTCAATTTTTTATTAATTTATTTAATCTTTTTTCTTAAACTAGGGATTTCTTTATCCACAATAACTCATTCAACATTAATAATGGTTGAACCAAATGAACCCCAAGCAGAGCACCTAAAGGAAAGTCCATAGCTCATATATCATAATCTTATTGCATGACGTTGTCATCTATGATATCAACAATAACCAAATTGCAAATAACACACTACCAACAAAAAGGAAGAGAACAAATAGTAAAGATGAGCCAATGGCTTTGTGGTCTAATGGCATCTGATAGTGGCATTTGGTTGCTCCCCATGTTGGAGGGGGCAGGTTCGAGCCTCAGTGGAGGCAGTGCTGACTCTTTGTGCTTCAGAATTTTGAGAAATGAAAAGTAGTATTTATTTAGACTATCGATTTTACAAGGTTGCAAACATTTATTTTAGTAATAATTATAATGAATTTTTTATATTATCTTGGATTCATATACTTTGAGTTAGATATTTAAATAAAAAAAATTCGACATTCAATTACCCATGTATAAACTTCTCATATATAATCTTGCATCGATATACTTTCAAATATTTATTTAAATATAAACATTGGGCATTAACCCATACGCGCAATGCGCGTATAAAACTAGTAATATAATATATGACATACACCACACACATGAATTAATTTTTTGTTTTTATAGGTCGCCGCCTAGAACCGCCTAGGTACCGCCTAGACCGCTTAGGCGCTAGGCGCTAGTCTACCGCCCGACTAGCGCCTAGCGCCTATTGCAACCATGCTATATATACATACGCACTAAACATAATAATGCTAGGATTATAATGGAAATAAAAATTATGTTAATGTAATAAATTGCATTAATGACTTGTACCTTATGCTCTCTTTCTTATATTACTACAAATAATTCTCTATGTTACCCCGCATCTTTTAAATTTATTCCTTAACACAGTTAAATTTAACTGTTAAGTTATAATAAACTAAAATTAAAACTATGTTAATGTAATTGGTTACATTGATAACTTAAACATTTAACTTTCTTTCTTGTACATTTACAAATATTATATAATTTTACCATTTCCTTCTTTGGTTTGCCTACAACATTTCAATCATAAAGATTTATTAATTTTTTAATTAAAAAACCATTCTATGAGTTTTGTTGAAATTTATTTTTTAATTGTATATTTTTTATACTGTTGGTGTATATAAAACTTTTATCTCAAGAATTGTGATGGTTAAAAACAAATTTGATATCTTCTCTTTTATTTCTTTAAGTTTCAACAAAATGAAGCATATAATTATATATTTGATAGTTAAAATTGTTTGAATGTTGAATATGATTGAGGAAGATTTCAATTACTTAATATATTATAAAAATATTTTGTTAATATAAAATTAAATATGATAAATAGATTTAAATTTCTAAACAAATTAACAATTTAATTACCAAGTGGATGTGAAACTATAGTAGTTATATATATATATATATATATATATATATATATATATATATATATATATATATATATATATATATATATATATATAAAATCTTATAATGGTCTTGTTTGAGAATCGACAGTTAGCCATTAACGATTTTGACCAACGGATTATATCAACAATTTGTAAAAAGATATTTGGTAAAATTAGCTATTTAATATTAGTGATTAAGATATAAAATGACCTATAAAGATACACATACACACATATAATAATAATAATAATAATGATGATAATATTAATAACTTTTAAATAAAAAAATAAGGGAGTCATGTGTGGTTCCCCCTACTTTCACTTTTTTCACATTGGTGGGAAAAGAGGACTGGAGCCTTGGGAAAGAGGTGGCTATCCGTGTTCGGATGGGCAGGCATTGAGGGGCCTTTAAGTCTCCTCTTTGAAGTAATTATTTATTTATTTTTTTTAATAAAAATGAGCATTTTCGAAAAGAGTTTGCTTTCCCCAAAAACAAAAACCCCAAACACCGCCCAAATGCTGCAGCAGTTTGGAGGAAAATACTACTCTAAACCGTTGAACAACCAAACATTAGTTTTGACATTTTGACCATCGTCAAAACGCCATAAATGATGGTTTTGCCAAGATATTGGCAAATTCATCATTTTCAAAACATAGCCAATATAAGTTACACAATTTAAAAAAATAATAATAATTAGCCATTTATTTAATTGCACAGTGTGCTTCATTAGTTAGTTTGTATAAAACAAAAAATCTCTCAAAATTATAGTGATGTTTAATGTGTGTAGAGAGATTTTGGTATTTTATTAACATATTTTATTTTTTATTTTATCATTTTTCTTTATTTTATTTTTATTTTTACGCAAGTTTTTAACACCATAAATAACACTTTTAAATGTATTAATTTGTACATTATGTTTCTTTACTTGTAAAGAAATACATAATCATAAAAGAATTTGTAATCAGTGGCGGATCCAGCATGGGGCAGCTGCCCCCACTCACCCCACCCCACCCCCCATATAGCCCTTGTATGTATATGTGTATGTATAGTACATATATAGATATAAATAAAAAAAAGCAGATATGAGTAACCAAATGTTTAGTTAGCAGAGTTGGATGGTGCGCGTTTTCAGTTAGTCATGTCAAGCGTTCGAATCCAGCAGCAAGCATTAATCTCCTCCTCTATGCCTTTATTTTATCCTTGTGTAATTTATGTTTCATATATTTTTTGTTATTAATATTTGTATAAAATTCATATATTTTTTGTTATTAATATTTGTATAAAGTTTTTATGTGTTTTATTTTTCGTCTATATCCAATAATATTTATGACTATATATTCCTTTTGTTGCTTGTGTAATTTATAATATATTTTTATGTTTCATATATTGTTATTAATATTTGTATAAAGTTTTTATGTGTTTTATTTTTCGTCTATATTCAATAATATTTATGACTATATTTCTTTTAAGTGTTTCATTTTTTTAGTACTATCGTTATATTACAATGCAATATATGTTCATTACTAGTTTCTCAACCTATTGAAGCACAAAGAGTCAATATCGTTGAGGCTCAAACACACAACCTTCCATATAAGGGAGCAACTTGGTGTTATTTCTTTTATATTTTCGCCCCCACTGGAACATTTTTCTGGATCCGCCACTGTTTGTAATTATACAAGTAAATAAATATAATGTACAAATTAATACATTTAAAAGTGTTATTTAATGGCGTTATTACTTAGAGTAAAAATAAAGATAACATAAAATAAAATGATAAAAAAAAATATTAATAAAATACCCAAATCTCTCTCTATGCATTAAACATCACTAGTCTTTTCACCCGTGCGATGCACGAAATTGATTTGTTATAATATTTTGAGAATATTTAAAACGATATACAATTATATAAATTATTACATAATTATAACATCTAAATTATATAGTGCAATTGAAGAATCGAGTTTGATCGATTATGTTTTCTGTTAGGAACCCCGAGTTGTTGATTTTGATGATACCAAACTATTCGAGGAGACCCCTAACTTTCGTGTAAGTCTTTAGAATAGGTTATGCTTTGTATCTTAGTCTTATAGGGTAACCGAATCCTTAGTATTTTCCGATCACTAAGGATCTGAGTCTTACATACCGAAGACATGAAGACTTAAACCGAAGAGTTATATATCCGAAGAGTTGAAGATGCGAAGGAACGAAGACTTGGAGAACCGAAGACTGGGATCTTAGGTCGAAACACGGAAGGACCAAGCTTTTATGACCGAGCAATCAAGAGTGTGATTGACTCGAGGAGATTAAGAGAAATGATAAGGTCAATCATTCTCTTTCACAACCAAGGCAAAGACATTCTCTGATAAGTTGTCTTATCTACTGCCTTGAGAATGGGTATAACTGAATGTCATTTTGGGTCCTATGCAACGATCCCAAGGAGCATTTAATGATTGTCACCTTTTTGAGGGACAAAAGACAAATTGTCCTTGCACAAAAGTGGACAAACGACTAGAAAGTACTGACATTCTGAAAAAGAAGAAAACACTACCCATTGGATATTACACACTGGACAATAGGTTTTGAATTTCATTTTCCCTCCAATGGATCTGAAATTCCACCTATAAATGCCCTTGTCCCATCTCACTTTGACAAGGTTGAAATACGCGAAATATTGACATTCAAGTGAAAATCTTTCAGTGTGATATTCATAAGCTTATAAGTGATATTTAGTTCTCATTAGAAGTTCTTGTGTAATTAAGAAGTTGATCAAGGAAGCAAAGCACAAGAATTTCAAGTTGGAGAATCATCACAATCTTTCAACCATCTCTACAAGTGAAGTAGAAAGAAGCGGAGTAAACTTGGAAGAAGTTGAAAAACCTACAACAACAAGGCTGCCGGGCTTAGTGATCAAATGAGCTTGTTGTAACGGAGATTGTACTATAACGGGGAATATAGTGCAAACCTTCATGTGTTGTGAAGAAGAATGGAGTAGGCTTAGTTAACAGCCGAACCACTATAAAAACTCTCTCTCTCTCTCTCTCTCTCTCTCTCTCTCTATTTATTTAACGCATTGCATTGCATATATCATCGCAAAACTAATACCTTCAAAGTATATACTAAGTGCAAAGTGAAGATAAAACTTGATATACTCTTTCCGCTGCGTTTATCTCTTTGGCCAAAAAGTTTTCAAAAACCTCTTGTGAGTCTATTCAACCCCCCATTCTAGACTCATATCGCTACCACCGGGACCAACAAGTGGCATTAGAGCAAGTTACCTTGAACGGTGAACACTCTGTGTATACTGCCTGGTGATCCTTTTTGAAAAATTTATCAAAATATTTTCAAACTTTGCACTATGTCTAAAATGGAACATCATAGGCATTTTCTTATGTTTAACTTGGACAAGTTTGATGATTGGAAAGTGCGCATGCAGGCTCACTTGTCTGCCATGCACGATGAGATGTGGGACGTGATAACTATTGGACCCATCCAGATACTACAAGTGAACCCCAATCGTGTTGCTACTGATCCAGCATCACCAGAAATGATTCCAAAGGAGAAATCCTTGCTCACTACCGAAGAGAGAACCCGAGTGAATCTCGACAATATAGCCAAGGATATACTCTACAAGGCACTGGACGAATCATTGTTCCCGAGAGTAAGGAAGTGCAAAACCGCTAAAGAAATCTGGGATGTACTTATGCTCATAGGTGATGGAGACGAGCAAGAGAAGGAAAACAAGCTAACCATTGCCATGAAAAAGTTTGAAGATTTCAAACTAAACCCAAAGGAATCCATAACTGAAATGGAAGCTCGGTTCATAAAGTTATTGATGGAAATCAATGATCTTGATGAGAAAAAGCTAACACAAAAGGAGATAAGCTTGAAGATTCTCCGAGGACTACCCAAAAGCTGGGAAATGAAAGTAGTAGCCATGCGAGATCATAGAGACCTCAAGACAACGAGCACTACTCAGATCTTTAGTGATCTGAAAGCCTACGAGTTCGAGAAGGAAGCTCAAAATGATGAAGAACCTGAAACGAGAAACATAGCCTTTGTTGCAAATCATCAACCTTCATTATCAACACCAAGGTCGAATACTAACCCCTCATCTGATTTTTTCACTAACGATCAGCTTGCTTTGTTCATGAGAAGGTTCAAAAGATTCATGCGAAAGAATCAATCCTATGATAACTCTGACAAGGCGAGAAGAATGAAGTATCGAAGTAATGACAAAGCTAGCGGATCCAGAACACATGAGAAGGATGAAATACAAGTGCTATGTTATAACTGCCGAAAACCTGGACACTTCAAAGCCGAATGTCCATATCCCATCATCAAGAAGCATCAGGACGAGCACAACTACAAGAAGAATTCGGGAAATTATCATCACCCGAAGAATGCGTCAAATGATGCTGACGAAGAGCCAAACAAAAACCAGAAGAATGATAGGCGAAGGAAGGCTCTAGCTGTAGAAGAGAAGTCAGGAGAAAAGAACGACGAGTCATGCACTTCCAGCTCCAGCTCAGAAAGTGACAGTTCGGAAGATGAGAAAGGATTACTGTGTCTTTTCAGTCAAAAGGACTCGGAGGAAGAGATGTGCCTTATGGCTGATGAAGAAGAGGTAACTTCACAAAACCACTCTTCTAATTATAGTTCCGAATCCACATATCATGAAAATCCTAGGGAAGCATTCGAAAGAATGATGAAGAGTTTTGATGGTATTGAGGATTCACACTTGAAACTCAAAGAAGAGAATGCCAAGCTATTGGCAGAAAGACAAGATCTCGAGGACTTAAGGTCCAAAAATGCTGAGATGCTTGAATCTATAAGCCAGCTTGAGAAGCAAGTTCATCTTCTTGAGGAAGAGTGTAAAGCAAAGGATGATAGAGAGCAAAACTTGCGTGCGGTACTTGCGACATTTATAAATTCATCTAGATTAATGGATCGAATGGTAGATGATCAAAGACCATCAGGGAGTAGAACCGGACTCGGTTATAACTCCAGCTCTTATCAACATGTTCTCCTAACACGACCAACTGACCCTTCTACTAGTGGAGGTTTAAGTTCCGTCTTTGTCCAAGGACAAACTGAAAATCTTGAGCCAGTGATTAACACCACAAATGGAATAGAACCAGAATCAACGAGTCGATCTAATGGTTCGACTGAAACACATATTGTGGAACCTACGAGAGGGAGTTTCCAAAACGGTAACCCGAGAAGTCATCAGACCCCTCGGTATAGACCTCGCGTATCGAACCATCATGGTCGTATCGCAAATGGTCAACCACTTGGGAATAACCAATCTAAAGGGAAATTCCAAGGCAATAAGAGGCAACATTACTCACAGAGGCAACGCAAGGGTATGTCTCAGGGAAGACCGAACTCTTACCCGAGGAATGTCAAGAATTTCAAAAAGTTCCCTAGCAAACATAGAAGCGAAGAAGGTACTCTATATCCTAGTGATAAGGACTGGCTTATGGATTATGAACCAATGACAAGAGCAAAGTTTCTGCTCCATCATAGACATAAACAGACCTCATACACTAGAGTTAACACGAATAAACCAACACCTCCTCTTCAAAAGGTTTATTCACCAAAGTCACCTCAAGCCTACTATGTTATCCCTTATGATTATCGCGTGTTTAACGGGTATCGTGGACCAAGGATGAACCTTACGAGTTCTAGGTATGCATGGATGCCCAAGCTCACCGCTAACCGTCAAGGACCCAAGAAGGTATGGGTACCTAAAAATACTTAATCTTTGAATGCAGGAAAACAGGACCATCTGGTATGTAGATAGCGGTTGCTCAAGACATATGACTGGAGATAAGTCAGAACTGAGAAATTATAAAGCGAAGAATGGTCCTAAAGTAGTCTTCGGTGGGAACTCAAGTGGACGAACTATGGGTACCAGAGATATCATGAAGAATGGTTTAATCATCCAAGAAGTTTCATATGTTGAAGGATTAAAGTTCAATCTTTTAAGCACAAGTCAGTTTTGTGACAAAGGATACAGAGTTATATTCTCACGAGATCTATGTCAAGTCATCTCAGAGCTATCTCATGAAGTTGTATTGACAGCAAAACGAAGAAAGAATATGTATGTTGTCACATGGGAAACAGTGAGACCAAATACCTGCCTGATCGATAAAAGTATGAGAGATCTGAGTTGGGAATGGCATCATAAACTCAATCATCTCAACTTCAAGGCCATCAACAAGCTTGCAAGAAAGGAACTGGTTGAAGGATTACCGAACGTAATCTATGACAAGGATAAAGTATGTGAAGCATGTCAAAAGGGAAAGCAGATCAAGTCTTCGTTCAAAACGAAATCTCTTAACACCAATGCAAGGCCATTAAGTCTACTCCATATGGACTTATTTGGACCAGTTGATCCAGTTAGTCTAAGCGGGAGAAAGTACACTCTTGTGTTAGTAGATGACTACACAAGATATACATGGACATCTTTTCTAAGAAAGAAGAATGAAACTGAGAAAGTTCTTCCAGACTTGCTCCGAAGACTTCAAACCGAAAAGGATCTAAGTATCGTCAAAATTCGGTCTGATCAAGGAACTGAATTCGTTAACAAAGTCATTCAGGATTTCTGTGGACAACACGGTATACTACATCAGCTTTCAGCAGCAAAAACTCCTCAACAGAATGGTGTAGCTGAGAGACGCAACAGAACCCTCAAAGAAGCAGCAAGATCCATGATTGCTTTCTCAGGCCTACCTAAACGGTTTTGGGCCGAAGCCATAAAGACTGCATGCTACACTCAAAATAGATCTCTTATTCATAAAGATCATGGAGCTACACCTTAGGAACTCTGGAAAGGCAGAAAACCTGTTGTAAAATACTTTCATATATTTGGAAGTAAATGCTTCATCCATAACAACGGGAAATCACACCTAAAGGCTTTTGATGAACGTGTTGATGAAGGAATATTCATGGGATATTCTGAAAAGAGTAAAGCTTTTCGAGTACTGAACAAGCGAACCATGGTGATAGAATAATCAATACACGTCGTCTTCGACGAACCATCAAAAGAGGGCGTGGTGATCTCTGAGAAACAAACTGATGAAGAAACGAAAGATAGAGAAATTGAAGAACTATCCGAAGGATCATAATCAGAAGACGATGATTATCCACTCTTTCCTAATCACTTGCCGAACACTTCATCTCAAACCGAAGTATTACCGAATGATGGAAATGAGTCAAATCAATCAATAGTTCAACAAGATGAAAGCAATCAAGGCGAACCCTCTATCGATGAAGGAGCACCTCCTACCACTTTTCAACCGGATCTAAAATGGTTGAGAAATCATCCTCAAGATCAAATCATCGGTGACATACATGATAATGTACGAACTCGTGCATCCATTCGGGAATGCATGATGGCATGTTTTATATCTCAAATCAAACCGAAAACAGTAGAAGAAGCACTGAATGACTCGGACTGGGTCATTGCCATGCAAGATGAACTACATCAATTTGAAAGAAATGATGTATGGGAACTGGTTCCACGACCAACTCATCAAAACGTCATTGGGACCAAATGGGTTTTCAGAAATAAGATGAATGAGCAAGGAGTCATTGTTAGGAACAAGGCTCGGTTAGTTGCAAAAGGATACTGTCAGGAAGAACGGATTGATTTTGATGAAACCTTTGCTCCTGTAGCTAGACTCGAAGCCATAAGGATTTTTCTAGCATATGCTGCATGGAAAGACTTTAAAGTCTATCAAATGGATGTCAAAAGTGCATTCTTAAACGGACTTTTCGAAGAAGAAGTATAT